>OZ017796.1:11600958-12200958 GCA_963969395.1 Pseudoscleropodium purum | reverse complement strand
AATGAACTTTTCTTATACATGTGTACTTTCTATGCATGTATAGAACTACCAAACTTTGTCATTAGACTATGGAAAGAGCAATCTAGTCAACTACAAAGTAGTGATCATATTCACATTGTGGGCCTTATATGTACTTTGCAAAGTACACATAATCATATTTATGAGCACATAATTTGAATATAGGTATCCATTTTTTACTTTGACTATTCTCCAAAAGATCATTTATAGTTTTAGCATATGATTTTTTTAAAACTTGATTGAATTTTCATCTTGCATTGAACAACAACAAAATGTCAAAGATTTCATCATGAAAATGTCATTATTTTTTCCTCATAGTTAATTTTTAATACTTCAATGTGTACTTTGACTTCATTTATTTATATAGAACATTAAGGCAATAACAATTTGTATTTGTAATAAATCTATTAAACAATAATGCATTTTACTATGTATAAGTAAAATAAAATATTTAATTTTTTTCCTCTAATATCTAAAGATGTTGCTTGAAGATAGGCAATAGCTACTAAATGGTTGCATGACTAGGTTTTTTGGAATTGACAAGGTATCCATACCTAGAAGAAACATTTGTTAGAGATCCTAACATCTCTAAAGACAAAGTGGAAAAAATTACATCAAATTGTTAGCAAAAGAAAAAAATAATAATGTAATATATATTGGTTTGAAAATTTTCAAAGATTGTATGAATAAACTAAAAAAATCATAAAATATTTGGAAGTTGACTCCAAAAGGAAGTGACCCTATCACAATGGTAGTTAAATCAATACTTATCAATTCATTAATGTATAGGTGCATTTTTTATTGCTAGAGTTTTTGAAAGTCATTGATTGGACACTTTTAATCTTTGGCATCAATACAAGGCTAAGGTCGTAGAAACACCAACTAGCTCAAGTCTGGGGATATTGATGACATCTGCCAGCTTTGGCAGTACCAAATTGTTTCCATATTCATACAAGCACAAACAATTCACTCTTCCATACACACACCCATCGAAGTACCACGAACGGTTAGAGGAACATTCTTACTGGAAGTGTCAGTAGATCATTGTCGCGTACTCCAATTAACAGTCATCAGATAGTCAATACTCAATCCACAGGATATTGCACGCTACTGTCTGTGGGTTTTGTCCTCAACGATTTTCTCAAGTGGCATGTGAGCAAAACTTCCATCCGAAAGGATCGAACGCCACAGCTATTCACTGACTGTCTCATCACTGGGTTACTATGTTGCGTGCGGGTGTCTAGTGTAACAAATATTTGTCACTAGTACAAATGAAGAAGAAGCGGATATTCCTAACTGCTGGAAGATGGTTTGTTCCGTAGGAGTTCATACGACGGCTGATGCTTAAGATCAGCTGCAGAGATAGTAGCTTTACTTGGCCTCGTCTACTTTTTATCGTTTCTTTCCGGCCAGTTTCATTACTTCTTCCATCGAAACAAACGGAGGTGCTGGACCATTCTAACGTAGACGTTCTTCACGCTGTGGGAAACGGGCGAACGATCAGCGAGATCATCCCGAGAGGAGATTAGATGCAAGTTGGAAGACAGTCAAGCCATTGAGCAAGTACTTGTGGTTCCAGGGGATTGCGAAGTTCGTACCCGGAGAAGGCCTCGTCTCAGGTGTTGACTTGCGTTCTTCCAATCATGACAGCGCAGAAGGCTACTGAGAAACGGGTGGAATGATCAGCGTCATGAGAATCCCAAGAACCATGTAATGAAACCTAGGCAAGTGTTACTGCAGGTGTGGGCTCCCAAACTGTCAGTGCACGCACAATTTGGTTTTTCCATCCCATGAGAAACCAGCCTCCATCATCCCCAATACCGTAGTCTTTGTGAAACGAACCCATCATAGCCTGAATTTTTGACAGCATGATTGGATGGAGCCGCTTTTGCGAAAACCCAGCTCGTTGGGTGCGAGTCTGCCATTGCCTATATGGCTCTGCACGTTCCACCCGTTCTACTCCGTCACACGCAACGATGTTGAGGATCTCTCGCCCGTAAAATTCCTTTTCAAGGATCACTCGGTCTGGATCATTCGCGGGCATCGAGACTTCCATGGCGTCAAACATTGTAGAGTAATACTTCATGCTTTCCCTGAAGCGGGTCATGAAAAAAGGTGCGTTGTAGTTCGCATTGACCACTAACATGACGAAGACCTGCATACGAGAACAAAGAAATTAAAATTTGTAAGCCTCAAATAGTACACACAAAAAAAAAAAAATTAATATCTGAGAAAAAATTCAAATACATCTTACATGTCAAGAATTCTAATTGCATGCAAAACAATCCAATTGAGCTTGTAAAAAAGTGCAAGAAGAATGACACAATTTTGATTCCCCGTTATTGTATAGAGTAAGGATTTACAGCATCTGAAATACAACGTAGAAAGTCTTGGTCCCTTAACACACAAAACGTATCAGTTCAGAAATATTCGCACCTTGGGGTTCATGCTTCGGATCTTGTCAAGGACAACTTTTCTAGGACTTGCAGCCATTATAGATTCATCGAGGAGGTTACGAAGTCTATACTGGCAATTCACAGCCAGTACCTCATCGTGCTTCAAAAATAGTTGAGCAGGCGTAATTGTTTCCCATTTGTCAGCCAATGCATGAAACTCAAATGGTACTCCCCATAATTTCGCAAACTGCGCCAACCTACGGCCAACTTCTTGTACCCTCGCAGATGGCTTACCTCCCGGTTGAGGTAGATCAATACCTGAAACACGCACATAAATTCCTATCATTCAAAATCGCATCCTCTTCTCCTGTCTCGCCTCGTCTAAATGCAGCTACATGTGAAGACAGTCAGCAGCACTCTCTTCCATTGGAGTGAAAGAACTGACAGTACCTTGCGATAAAATAGTAAGCAAGTCACACCTACACATTATCATTCTACTTACATGTTATACGTAGGTGAGGCGGCCCCCCTGGTCTCTGGGACAGGCGCTGGATGAGGCATGGCCATTGCGCACCATACGCCACTCCATAATCGACCAAATGTGCTCGTTCTGCGCCTTCGAATGCATCTAAAACGGTCTTCGTCGAGAAAAAGTGGGAAACCTTGACAAAAGGGCTGTAGTCAACAAACAAACGATGCGCTTTCAACATTGTCGCAGAGGAGGGGGTATTGCTAGTGATGGCCATGTATAGTTGGGCACCCGTTCCTGACATCTTAGCAACCTACAGGGTAGCACGATGAAGAGATATTAGGGCAGAGCATGGCCAGCAAGAATTTGCTGCAGTATCTTACTGCAATATAAGTAGCAGTTGAGCAGTCAAAGCCAACTGAAATAAATTAATAAATTATGAACAGTAGCAAAACAATTCGGCACAACGTGCGACAAACCTCTGCTGATAACAGATTGACCAACCCACTGCTCGAAGTAACTCTAGTTTGGGAAACAGAAACTCACCAAAGCCTCCACGTAATAATAAGCCATCCGCTGAAGCGAATTTCCATATGCCGATGAATGGTGCCGAAGCTCCCTTATCAAGTCGTTCGCACTTCTCACATCATCTTGACTAACAGCGAGCGCGCATCTGAACCACAAGTGATATCAGGTTCAGAACAAACAACCTAAACTCAGAGAATATCCACCAGACGCATACTTCTGTATACCCAATCGAATAACCTCTCCTGATACTGCGACGAGAGAAGTTGCACAAGGTACAAATTCGATGATTCGCATGGGATCAACTCAGGTACAAACTAGAGAAGACTAATTCGACAAAAAATGATGTCTTCTCCAATCAGCATCTAATATTCGCATCAAAATGCCAGGAATGAGGGGGTTTTCAAATTTTGATTGCCTTCAGAAACCAAAGGTCTTTCTCTAAAACCTCGTACACATCTAGATTGATGAAAATCACCTGTTCATTATTACACACTGCCAGGTTCACAAATGAAAAGGAACTAACCAAGTGCTCTGGAAAAAACGCACTGCAACTCCATAAACAAACTACAGAACATTACCGATCGCTATATAATGTAGTTTACAGGACGATGAAACCGTTGGTATTAATAGCACAGGAGCCAAATAATCTCTCATCCCCAAGGTCTAAATTTGCTACGTTCTATGACAAGGAGCGCAAATATCAGCAAGAACTTCTAAGTGCGTAAACAAAACGAAGTTATTGCCACCGTGAAACTTTTATTAAACAGGTGGTTTTACGCAAGGAGGAAAGTTCACAGACCCAGGGAAGTGATTCTAAATCTTTAGAACTCATAATTGTTACTCTTCGATGATTGGATACATTGATACATTCTATTAGTGCGAATGATACTAACTTACCAAAGTCGCACTATTTTTAATTAGTGCAGGCTGAATATTACGGTATTGTACTAATTTCCACAGAAATATTTTTTCTGTATTGATACTAATTTTGCAGGTGACAGTAATTTTGAGCCCTCAAAAATATTTAAATGAGAGTACAGCGAAATATTAGAAGAAAATCGCGTACCTCAGAAGTAGCCCCTTGATATCAACGCAACCAGGGGAAAAGGAGAAAGTATCTAGTGACGCTTCCCTTCCGAAAAAATGGTCCTGCAGAAGAGACGAACTCAGTAAACGGCTTTCGGCGGGTCTTTCCCGAATGCATTCCAGATAATAATCCCAAGTTTCGTCCGAGTGATCAGTGCACGCATCTTGCTCATTGATCCATGTGCTGGAGTCTACATTTTCAGAGACGTCCATCACATGCTTGTTTAGGTTGCAGGTGTACGCATGAATGAGCTTGTCCGTCACGCTTTCCTCAGTTGGTAAGAATCCTCTGGTTGTCCAACTAATATCGTAGTTCTCGTCTACGGACTCACTGTTACCGAGTTCCAAAGCCTCTGGACTAACAAACGCGTCGAATTCCTTGGCCATAGCCTGGTAGTTAAATCCTTCTTGTGACGTGAACTTTTTCTCCTCCATGTCTTCGTCCATAAGCAAGCCATCCAAGAATCGAACGAGCGGCTCAGTTTGCCCTGCAAGATCCAGGGCGCCACTGTCTCCATTGTCTATAACATCAAGAGCGCCGTCGAATCGACCTAATCTCTGAGAAGATGGCGAGAGGGAGCCAGATCTCGGAGAAGACAGGCAAGAAATCGTTGAGCTGCAAGCCTCCGAAAAACTACCAGACGTTGATCTGCTTGCAGGCAAGTCTGCTTTCCTCGAGTACGAGAACAGCTGAGGAATTTCAGGCCTCTTCGGAAACTCCGGAGTCTCCAGTCTACTCTTGTGGAAATACAACTCTTCATGGTTCACCACACCAGTATGATCCGCCACAATTGAGGACAGATCCGACGCTACCTGATGGAACTGGTGATACGGAGCTCGCTTCGCCACGGAAACATGAGTCGCAAATCCTCGTTTCTGCAGTTTCGGTGTCTGCGAATGAATCTGCGCCTGAAGCCATGCCTGCTGCAATTGACTCGCGAGTGGAGATGAGTAGTCCGATCCTTCAGAACCCGCTCTTCTCGGCCGAGATCCCAGCATCCCTAACTACAACCTCAAATTTCACAAAATAAATCCAAACACTCGTCCCTTCACCGCCACTCCCTCAATATATTACACTCTCCCCTGACATCGTCGCCGCCACAAAAATTCATAGCATACATGATTCTTTTCGCGCAAATTTTATTTTTCTCACACCTCCAATTTCCAAAACAAAATCTCCGATAGAATGCAAAACCGTTACAACGTCGTACGAGCCTCGCTCTCAGTTCTGCACAGTCTAAGTTAGAATGCACAACAATACCCGCCCCTGAAGACTTTTGACCCTGCCATGGCCATTGAGAGCTACACTTGTAAGCCATGAACAGTGTTTCCAGAGCGCCTAGCTTCCGGTAGGACGCGTCATCACCGGTCGGAAGCATTGACTACCGGTCGCAGCATCCTACCACTTTGACAACCGCTTCTGAACACGTCATCCAGTGGGGATCACGGGCCGGGCGCAGCTCAAAGCCCGGAGTAAGCCGGCCCGACCAAACCCGGCCTGCAATAGGTCTGGATGAAAAAAATGGGAATCCGCCTGGAATTCTTCATTCATCGGTCATGTCACCCTCGTAGTTTTTTCTCACCATACCGACAACGACTTCCTTCGCCTTGCTCGTGACTCCTTCGGAACCACTGCCTATCTGACTAACGAGTTACGACCTTCTGGAAGCAAAAGGTCAATACATTCCGTGCCATCCAAGAAGTCTTTGAGGTATGTGCACGCTTTGAATTAGACTACGTTCCATGACTAATAATCTCATTAACTCGTCGAGGAGACGTGTTCACACTCGTCAAATTCATTGTTAGATGGTCAAACATCAATTTTAAGCTCTATCCTTCTATTAAGTTAGGTTGTTTGTATGTTTGTTTGTTTGTCACATTGAGATCTCCTGTACCATGCATCCCCCATTTGCGTGTTTGGTATCGTAAGAAAGCCCTCAGCAAGGAGGGGTGCACGGGCTTGGTTTCGTGGCATTCCTACCTACGACGTGAAAGTTATTGAATTTTGAAGTCTTTATGAATTTAAAAAAATAGAATTTAAAAAAAAATTGTTTTGTTTTGACTATAGCAACAACACAGGGCACACTAGTTTAGTTTAAATCATAATTTTTTAATTATATGTTGTTTACATAACATTGTATATCAAATTAAATAGGTCTCCATTCATATGCTAAAGGTCTAAGAATATATATTCAAACTACAAAATCACCTTTTTTATTTTTATTTTTTGAAACACATGAACAAATTCCATTGATCAAAATCAGCCTTTGAGTGAGTTACAAAATTTAAAGAACCTCATCTATTAGATATATATGCATCATTTAAGTTAAAAAAAAAAATATCCTTTTACAATTAGACAATAGTGCTGTGATCAATTTAGGAAATCTTTGTTAGTTTTTGAAATATTATCATGAATATAATTTTTATAGAATAAATTAAAAAAATCAAATAAATTAATATAACCAAAACAATCCAATTAATTTAAAAAAAATTTAAGGTGCAATTGACAATAATTATTGTGAAAATATTTCAATGAATTATTTTAATTTTAACACACAAATAACCCTCAACAATGACCATCAAATTGAATTATCACTATTAAACTAAATTTAATCTTCATACATTTCATTGATTAAATTTTATCCATTTGGTTGCAGATATTAATCTAAAAATATTAGGTGGTCACCATAGAAATCATTTTTTGGTACCATGTATATCATTTGCTTAAGAAAACTCAAAAAACATTTACTAAAGTTCCCTTTTCACAAAAAGAATTTGAAAAATGAATATCTATGTTATTTTCTATTTTACATAAAAGGATCAATCTTTGTCATCCATTATATGCTAGGTGTCCTAGCAATGTCCCATTATTAATGCAATTGGATGAAAATGCTTTTAAGTTTTTGAAATTCCCAAAATATGAGCAATGAAAAAAAATGCAAAAATTGAGAAAAGGATTTAATGTGTGAAAAGGGTTCCGGAGGGGAGGATTAATTTTTATCAGAATTTAGTTTAATTACGGATAGGGCGTTATTTCGTCAGAATGATTCCCTCCGGACCTGCAATCCAGCAGACCGCCGGTGAGGCGAACGATCGAAGTCCTTTCTGAGGGAATTTCGAAGTTAGTTACCTTATTTGTTTTCAATTTCAAAACATTCTATTCCAAACCAAACTGAAATTGAACTGATTCCGCAATTCTTAGAGGTTCAGCACCATTTTTTTTCTCCAGAGAAAATGGAGTAAGAAAAGCACGAACGAACAAAATAAAATAAAACAATAAATTTTAAATTTTAAAATTTTAAAATTTAAAATTTGGTCCAACGAAGCTTTGTGACACTGACATGCAAACCTCTGAAGAGATATTCAGCAAATCATGTCACGACACGACGTCTATTTTGTAGATTAGTCATGCCAAAAAAAGGTACTTTAATATTTATTTATTTATTTATGTCTGGGCCAACTGAGTCGGACCACAGAATTCGCATTTGTCATTAAGTTATTATATTGAACAGTGAAGATACGAAATTGACTTGCTCCAGGTCCTGCGGCCAGGCCGGAGGATTGACCCCCTCTGATTCCCCCGACCAAGGGTAAATGTAAAAAAAATTGTCCTCTATTTTGTGTTGTGACCTTGGGAATCATCCCTTTTCATTACTACATGAATCATTGGCTTAATATATTACAAAAGTATTCATTGGAAGTCAAACTACCATAGAAGACTTTCCCTTCTCACAACAAGATTATGAGGATGAATATTTGAACTTTTGTCCTAGTAGAAGAATTCTTTGTCATCCATCGGATGCCAAACGTCTAAGGATTGAATCGATGTTTAAAGGTTAAAGATTTTTTCTAAAAGTGAATTCATTGTGGTTAAGTCTTGTAGTTTAGCATTCTTATACTTCGTATCGTTATTTCCTAATGAGGGGGCTTGGAAAGTGTACCCATGTAGTGAGCAAAGTTGTCTTTTATGTTTCTTTAGCCAATCCAATCATGGAATTAAGTAATAAATCTATCCAAAGTATCTAGCAAAGTATAATACCTTTTCAACGTAGGTAGGATCATAGTTTGGTTATACAATGCTATGAGCAACTTTTGTTGAAGTTCTTTGATGCCCAATTTTTCTTTATTTTAATTTTTATAGATTATTACTTGTTTTCTTTGTATATAAGCATCATTAATTTCAATTTCATGAAAATGGTCATAAGAGATTTTTATATAAAAGATCCATGCATTAATTGGGATGAACAAGAAGTTATTTAGACAAAAAGACCACTTTAAAGAACTTGATTTATCATCTAAGATAACACATTTCCTTGTCGTCTTGGAATAAAGTTTCTATAAATTTCTATCAAAATCCATTTTGTATTTTTGTTCCACAAGGAGACAATGGAAGTTTAGGGGTCAAGATAAATTATTTAACACCGATTTCCCCCCCAAAAAAACCTAATCAACCCAAACTAATCGGTGATGACGCAAATCTCTGAAGTGACGGGAATACGTTCGGTTACCATACTCGTACTTTCACGGCAAGTACAAGTTTTTCCTGCATTCTTTCCACACATCCAATTTCACCTGATCCCAAATCGTACAGCAAGTCCAGCTCCCAAGAAATGCCGCAAGCACTGATTCCCAATTCTGCGATGCGATGACGCACACGCCTACGTCGATGAGATGACGAAACCATTCCGAGGCTATTGACTGCAGTCCAGATTAGATCTAGGCAAGGAATCAGTAGCCTAGTCAGGGGATGCCAACTGCAAAGCTGGAGCTACTCGTAGGTTGTCCGTTGTCAATGATGGTGTGCGTTGACAGACTGCCTCGAAAGAATCGGGGAAAGACGTACTGAATGGGCCGCGTGCCGAGGTGCATCTCCGATCGACGATCACGACCCCCGAGGCATTATGCTAAGATCAGTATGCATCAGCAGCGATCGATCGATCGATCGATCACTTCAACTGTTGCGATGAACTGCAGTGATGACGAACCAGTCATTTATCAATCATGGCGGACTTTTCTTCGGAGTTTTTTATAATTAATATGCAGCGTAAGTTGAGGACGAGGAGCATCTCGTGGGTGTCGACATTGGCCATGGCATGGTGTGCACGTACTCCCGGTATGGGTCCTGGGCGGGTAGGGCGGGGTTCCGTCCCAGCGACCCAACCAGCTAGATCGACTCTTGTCCGTCACGGACGAGATAAGGTACTTCGATTTTTCAGTGGCCATTGCCGTGGGGGCGATCGAGGACAGAGTGGCGGTACGTACATCAGTTATTAACTCACTGGCGATCGGCACTTTGGTCCGGACTCCAGAGTCAGTTCTGGATTGATCTACTTGGGGACCACCTTCGGTGCTACGGTAGCCAGGGCGGGCTGGTGCACTGAATTCGGTCGATAACGAGAGACTGGCTGGATCTAGACAATTCGCCTGGCAATTGGTCTAGATATTAGGAAATATCTAGTCAAAACAATTGTTGTAGTCATGGGCAGATTCGTTGACTCTGGAGCGCTGCCTGGTGAATAGTCAAAACAGAACTTCATCCTGAACAGCGGAAAATGAACTATTTTCATCCAATTTATTGTTGGAGACTTCCATGAATGTGTACCACCCTATGCTCGGGTCAGATTTGTTAAAAAAAAAAATCCAAATATAAATAAACAGGGCATGGAATGAAATTTTCAGAAATTATAACATGGTGTATATGAACATTGCAGAAAATATTAATGAAAATAATAGGAAATCTGAGAAAAAGTCACCAAAAATATTGCAGTTAAAGCTAAGTAAAGCCACCTCAATTCCTCAAAGTGTGGAAGATCCACTTGCGAACCCACAAATTTTTTATTAAAAATTGAACTAGGGGCAATCCCGGTGGCAGTGTAGTGTAGTTAAGCTATAGTGCCTTGTACTATAGTCCACAAATAATTCAAAATAAAGTCAAACAAAAATTTATAAATTCTAAAAGTAGATAATGAAGTGGATATTTGGTCAAAAAGAAAATATTTCGTATGGGGTCTTACGAACCCGAACCTAACTTACGATAGTGTGTCCAATGTCGTTGCCACAGTCAAAATAAAAGTAAAGGTAATTTTATGATTTAAAAAAATAAAAAATGACTCAAAAATTCATAACTTTCACATCGTAGGTCAGAATACCACAAAACAAAGTCCATGCATCCCTCCTTGCTAAGGGCTTTCCAATGGTATCAAAAACCTAACTAGAAAACGCATTATCTAGGAAATCTCAACAAAACATAACAAACAATCTTACTTAACCCTTCAATGTTTTGGACTACGTTTTTACCAAGACCACTCTAAAACTACCATTTCTAGTGCAAGTACCAAATTTTTTTTTTTAAATAATTTTTTAGACACATGCATGTAACCATGGGATCTTCTAGTAATTTAGTTTGAGAAGATGTGGGAAAATTTTAGAAATTTCCACCTTACAAATTGCAAGATATTAGCATTTGAAGTGACAAAAATGTTTTTTATGACCTTGCAAAAAATCGAGTAGTGCATTTCATAAGGTCACATTTGCATGAAAAAATGTCCAAAATAGTGGTGTTTCTTTGGATTCATTTTTCAAGGCAAGTTGACTACAAGTTTGAAAAAATTTAGATCATTTGGAATTGAACAATATATAGGAAAAAAATGGTAGGTAGAAAGAATTAGAAAATAATTTAAAACACTAAATTGTTATGAATTTAATTATGGAATTGAAAAATGCCAATTCAAATGGTTGTAATGTAGTAATAACAATTTACATCATATCTTTTTTTTAATTTTTTAAATATTAGAAATTGAATTAAATAAAGGACTCCAAAATTTATTTTAGTGTAGGGAATCCATAACTACCCACAAACTAGAGCACCTTCTAATTTTCATTTCATAAATCAAAATGGAATGATTCAAAGCTTTCCATGTATATAAAAATCTAAAAGAAATTCAAATTTTTATTTTTGAAAAAAGTTATTTTTTAAGAAATTTTTGGATTGCCCACTAAGTATTGAAAATGACATATCATACAATAACTTTTTAACCATGTAGTCAAAAGCTATGAAAATTGTTGGATCTTAAAGCTAATCCTTAGGCACATGTTGTGTGAATTTCTTTTTTAAATAAATAAAAATCCCATTCATAGTGAAATACCCCAAATTGCTATGCTGTCAAAAAATGCAGTTTGGTCCTTTAGGGGTTAATGGTATGGAAGGATGGATGTAAGTATTTGTAGATAGAAAGTCTTTCAATGAAATACTACAAAAAATATTAAATGTATAGAAAATTTTGAATGTAAAGTTACATTTGTTAGTCTTCTCTATATTTGCAACCTTCTTTGGTTCAAAATTTGCTCTCCACGACTCTAGCCTCTACTCTAAATTAGACCTTAAAGCATCCAACTTAAAGTATCAGTGACTTGGCTCTTGGAAAAGGATGTGATAGGTTCTATTTGGAATTGACTTCAAGTTAACCTTACCTAGTAGTAGGTTGTTTCCACTAAATCTATTCAATGAGACTATATATTCCCTAAAGACAGACAACATGGTGATGACAAAGAAAATCTCTAAAAAAAAAGGCATGCTCAAGAATACGTAGAGAATTTCTTAAGCCTTTGAAGGGCCGCTCGATAGTAGCTAAAAGGACTCCTTGATTACATTTAATATTGCTTATAGATTTGTTTTTCTTCTATAGTCGCCACAAGGAGATCACCCCTTGTAATTTAAGGTATACATGTGAGTTAAGAGGGTATTTAATGTGAAGCTATTTACTTTAATTTTTGTATTTAAGATGATTTTATTTTTATATAAAAAGCTAAAAGGGGCATATTTTAAATTTTCTATGGTTTTTGTAAATTCATTCATGTGGGTTTTTAAGCAGGGCTATCTTACATATAAAATTTAAGTGTCCAATTTTCTTTCACCCGCACTTTTTAGCAAATCTTTTCTTCCCTCCATTATATACATGTATAGAGTTTATACCATAAAACCAACAACAATCAATTCAATTCAAGTGCCATTGATAAAGTGGTAGTTTTTAACGTCAAAAAAGGCCAATTGTCTATTGAATGAACAATTGAAAATTTGGGGTAGATTTCTACAAAGTCAATTTTGGTTAGATGTTTATAGAATTCTGACCCAAGGTGTAAACATGTATTCCCTCGGTGGTTTGATTATTATTTTTTTCTAACTGGGTTTCCAAATCAAAAGTTATGCTTCCAAAACTTTTTTGACAGTCTAAGCAATTTTGACATCTTTTGGACATCTTTTGCAAAAATGCTCATCAATTTTTGAAATTTGGCATGTATATAATTAAGAAAATATGGCATACAATTGTCTAAAAAAATTTACTTCTCAAACCACATCCTAAAAAGAGTCAAACTTGAAACTTTGTTAGATATACTAGGGCAACTTCAAAAAAAACATTTTCTTCAAACTTCAAGCCCTATTATCATGCAATCTATGATCAAAGTTCTTGAAACTTTTTCTACATACTTCAAATTTTTTTTTCTATGTTTTTACCATATGAATTTCAAATAAAAAAAATTCCTCATTGCACAAAAATCATCAAAAAATGACTAATATATTGCCAATGCACTTTACCTCCTTTCATTGCAAGTTGGTTTAAAGTAAACTAGACTCCATATTTGCTCTTGAATTTTTTTTAGAAGAGAACCTAACAACATATACTTATGAATGGTTAAAATGATCATTTTGTGTAAAGCAGAAATTTTACTCCAAGAGAGTTTGAAGCTTACTTACCCTATTTTGGAGGATTGAAGAAAAACTTTTTTTTTCTCACTTCAAAAGTTTTAATCTTTCAACCCACATGATCAAATGGGTTGAAATTTTTTCCACACATTGCCTTACTTGTTTAATATATTGTTTAAAATTGGTAGTTTTAGAATTTTCTTCTTCCAACCTCTTTCCTTTAGGAATTAATAACAAGTTTATCATTGAATACCTCAAAATCCCCACTGAAGCTATTCTATGAACATCCCATTCAATATCAGTGTGTTTAACCCCTAACTATTTGATTGATAAAATATGGTTGATCTAAAACTTCAAACTTATTTTGGATCAGGCAATTAAATTCATTTGACTATCTTAAGAAAAAATCTGGCAATTTTTAGGGTTAACTATTGAAAACTTTCATTTTTCATTGAAAAAGGTGAACATTTGATTATTGAGAGGTCTTCAAAGTCATGTATGTTCATTAGTGGAAGAATAAAGCTTGCTAATTTTCATTTTTCCAGCTTTGCCAATTTCATTTGATTTGAGATCTAAAAATTTGCACTTCTCTATTTGCTTTGAAAATGGTCCCAATGGAAAGAATAAAATGTTTTCATGATTCTTACCAATGAAAATTTAAACATGCAAGTGTTGATTTGGAGTTAATTGCGATTTATACATTTAAGAAAAATTGCATTTCAACAATTGCAAGGTGGATTGTGTAATGAATTTGATAGCTTTTTATATGAAATTAAGTTTTTTGAAAGTGAATTCTAGTGTACTAAAACAATTTGTAGTTGTTCATGTCACCTCTAATTTTTTTTTAAATATGTGCAAATTTTTGAAACATTGTAGAGAAGGACAATACACTAAAAATAGAAAATGAACATTTTTCTTGTTATAATCTTACAACTTCTACACAATCATGCACTCAAAATTGGTGAACATACTAATAAGCAAGATCTTTAAACATCTATATGGTTAGATTTTGAGAAAAAACACAATTTGCTTCATTGGGGTTAACTAGGAGCCCATACTCTCTTTCATAGTCAAAGCACACTTGAAAAGACTTGGGTATATAGGAATTAACACATGTGGCTTCAAAGATTGAAGTTAAATGGACTATATACTCTATCCTTGTGTTGTACAATTTTCAATCTACTGAACCTGCTAAGGTAAACCTCCCTACTTGTGCAATATGACAATTTTTGTCACTTGTGGTCAATGTCTTACAATTATACTTAATTTTTTTGATATATACACTACTTGTATTGTGATACAATCTTAATCAACTATCTTCATTGTAGATTCCTTTAATTGTGTTCATTTTAACAACCACATGAAATTATCTATCCACATCTATACTCACTATACTATTAAAAATTTGCACAACCCCCATTTGTTAAGGCTAACTTATTAATAAAAATTCCTACTACATGATGTTTTTATATAGCTTAATTTAAATACAATAGAGTATGTAGCATTTCATAAAACCTATAGCAGCTCTACATATTATATAAGAAAATTCTCTTTTGAATTAAATGGACCCTATCTTTTGACTCACGTAGTTTTAAAAAAATAGATAGTGATCTCCCTAGGATAGTCACACACGTGAAGTCACAATATTCGATGATTGTCAATGGTTTGAAACCCTAGCACAAGTAGCTAAATAATTAGTATCACTTATTGCAATGCACCTCTACACTAATTGTTGCATACTTTGTTTTCTAATTAGGTTATGAAAAAAATATATAAAATAGTTCAATGACATTTACCATCAAGAGTTTTTTTAGTGGCACTATAATAGACTTAATTCATTGACAATTGGTGAGAATGAAGGGTGAAGAGTTTTTTTTATTGAGAAATCAATTGTCCATGGTGAATCTTCAAAGGATATGGGATATTTAGAAGATAGATCACTCACTAGCAAATGCAAGAATTGTATCCAAAGTTGAAATTCAAACCCCATTTAGGTATAGTAGAATGATTTTTTTCAAAAATCTTTCAACCAAATAAAGTTGTAGAGTCAAGCTAGTTTTCATCTCCAAAATCCATTTGATGTTTAAAGTCTCCAATAAAAAGTTATGGACAAAATTCTAAAAAGGGTTGGAAAGGAAATTTTCTTTGACATTTTCAAACACCTTCTCCAAATTTTGTTCAAAACTTTTTATGGGAGATTCTAAACCTCAAATGGATTTTGGAGATGAAAACTAGCTTGACTCTACAACTTTATTGAGTTCAAAGTTTTTTGAAAAAAATCATTCTACTATGCCTAAATGGGGTCTGAAATTCAACTTTGAATACAATTTCTGCTTTTGACTTGACCTTTAAATGATTTTGACTATGTTTTCACCATAACCACTTCCAAACTGCCATTTCTAGAATATGTACAAAATTTTAGGAAAAAAACATTTTTTGACACATGTAGCCATAGGACCTTCTAGTAAGCTTGTTTGAGAATATATGGAAAAGATTTCAGAAATTTTCACCTTGTAGATTGTAAGATAGTAGCATTTGAAGTGACAAATTTCTTTTTTTTGGCTTGTGAAAATCCAAGCACTTGCACTTCAAAAGGTCACAATTGTATGAAAAAATGTCCAAAATAGTTACAACTCTTTAGATTCATTTTTCAAGCCAAGTTGGCTACATGCTTGAAAAATTTTAGATCATTTCGAATCGTACAACATATAGGAAAAAAATAGTAAGTAGAAAGGAATAGTCAATGATTCAAAATACTAAACTATTAACAATTTATTTATGAAATTGAAAAATGCCAATCCTAATGGTTATAATGTTGTAATAAAAAATTGGCACCCAATGTTTTTATTTTTTTTCCAAAAATATTGAAAATTGAGTTAAAAAAAGGACTTCAAAGTTTGTCTCAAAGTAGAGATTCAATAACAACCTACAAACTCCCACAATCTAAAACTCCTCATAACTTTTGACTCATTGATCAAAATGGAATGATTCAAAGCTTTCCAAGTATATATAAGTCTAGAGAACCAATTAAAAATTTTAATTTCTTAAAAAAAATGATTTAAAAGAAAAAAAATTGTCGCTTAGGTTGCATGTCGAGTAATGAAAATTACATATCATACAATAAATTTTTAACCATATAATCAAAAATTATAAGAATTTTTGGGCCTTAAAGCTACTCCTTAGGTATATATTGTGTTAAAATTTCAAAAAATAAAAATAAAAACTCCATTCGTAGTGAGCTACCCAAAATTTCTATATTGCCAAAAAATGAAATTTGGGCATTTAGGGTTTTAAGTGCTCCTATTAATCCTAATTTACATATTCCACATGCATTTTTTTACTTAATACTATCCCACTTGTATAATAGCTTCTCTTCTCATCTTGAAAAATCCCAAACTAAGTGGCATATAAAGCTAGTTGGAAAACGTAAAAGTTATGTAATTTGTTTGGCAATTCACTTCAAAATTCACTTCATTTTACTTAGTTTCATTGAATTTGATTAATTTTCCAATTAATCATGCTAAATGCTCACGTGGTTGATTATTAAACAGACTTCTACTAAACCCTCATTATTGAAGTCTTGAAGTCTTTCATGAAATTCACACTCTAACAATGCATTGCAACTATATATCCCTACTAATTATCACATGATTAATAAACTAGTTTGTTCACTCTAGAATGATCTTCTAGAGGGTTGAAAATTTATCTAATGACATGGGAGTGATGGGATTTTAAAATGATGTCATAATTTTAAAATGTATAGAACACTAGAACATGTCCGTATATATCCTATTGGCAAGTTTGGGTCCGGAAATGTTTACAAGATAGTTCTCGGAACAAATTTTGCCAAATGCCACTGTATATAAAGTATTAAGGGCAATAACACTCTCAAAAGGTCAAGATCTAAGACAAACAATACAATAGAAGAGTAAGACTAAGTAGCCAATGGATGTTTGAATCATGTTGTGGCTCATCCAACAAAATAATAGCGACCAAGCTCCTCAAAAACATCATCATGCATAAGATCCTCCAAAGTTGGTTTACTTTAGAGTATTTTTTGGTAGTTGTGATTTTCATATCACTTTTATAGTATAAATAGAACATTAGTCAATTTTGATGACAAAGATGACATGCCAATGGAAATCTATTCTCTATATTTGGAAGACCAAGTCCTTTCTCCATTGCCATGGTAATTCTTGGCATATGGTGAAGGTTGTTTATTAATGGCCAAAATAAGCTTTTATAGTGTAGACCTCCAAGAGTCCAATCCTTGTGCACATTTGACCATCTTTGGATGCAAATCAATGCTCATGGAGAACTGTCAATTAATTCATTAGTAGCTTGTGTCATACCTAGGAAAAATAACTAATTGAATTTTGAAAATAGAAGATCCAAAATTAGATAGAAAATTGGTAGAACCGAGAAACCAACTAGTCAACTGGTGTACAAAAGTAAAAGGTGGAACAAAACTTTCATGAAATTGTCAAATTTTAGCCTCTTGCTATTTTGAATCTAAGGCTAATATTCTGGTTGCCAAAGGTGTACATATTATTGGACAAGGTGAATATGACTTTAAGGTTAGCCATTGAAGGGCTTCGATTGCTTGGACAAGGTGAGGGCAAGTATTGCTTCAAGGTTGGTTGTGGCAACTAGTCCCTATTTTTTTGTCCATGTTTGCTCTATGTAATGAAATTTAGAGTTTGGTTTCAAAATTAGAATGTCTTTGAAAGAAGAGGATTATAGCCATTGCAAATTTGAAGTTGAAGGAAAATTGGGTGATTGCAAGAAAGACCAATTCTTTTTTAAGAGTTTTGGTAAGATAGGTTTTGTCTTTTGCTATAATTTTTGTAGCATGATTCAAATGAACTTGAATTCTTTTGTATTTGTGTATAGCTTGATAGAATGATTGTTAATGTATCCTTTATTTATTTTTTCAATTTAAAAATCATTTTATATTTTTAACTCAATCTCTCCATGGTTGTCATAACGGGCGAGTTAGGGTCATCGGACGGGACGGACAGACGGTCCGGACGGCTTTAATTTTGTAACTTGTGCAATTTTGCAGAATGACACGTCACCTCGAAATGCGCCTTGACGATCTCGTCCGCGCCCAGCATGTTCCTTAATCCACATGGCATCCACGTGGCCTATTTTTTCGTTTTCAGAAAGTCAACTATGTGTTGACTGTATCGGATGGGCGGGACCTCTAACGGACGGGCGAACCAGACGTCCGTCCACTATGACAACCATGAATCTCTCTAATTTGTCATATTTTCAGGTTTTTTTTGTTTTTAGTACTAGAAAGTATCCAAATTTAATGATTTAGAGATGACATTTTGGTGGTCTATTCCTACATTAGCAAGACATGTTCCATATAAAGAGCATCAAAAAATACATTATTTTATGTCTTCCACATTCATGCAAATAGGTCAAAACAAGGGCTTCATGGTGCGCACACTTTTGAATATTGAAGATGGTTCAAGTTCATACTTTTGGTAAAATCTCATCACCATAAAGTCCTCACCAATTGTCAATTTTTAAATTTTTTGTATTTCAGTATAGTTAATTTATTAAAAATGATACCATTGAACTAAGTTAATCCTCTTCTACCACAGTTCTATATGTTCAAGAAAAGCCCTTGATCCGTTGGACACTTTATTCACTTTATTCACGCCAGCCTTCTTTGAAAACTGGAGTTTTCATCTATCTATCTTTTTCTATGTATCCAAGAACAGCAAGAACAGCCCGGCCTTCCAAAGTTCAAATTCTTGTATTGATTACGACGATAAATATGTTTGTGACTGCCTTCGGCGAACCCTTCGAGGTGAAAGTATCACGATCCTCCAAACGGCAGGTGCCGCAAAATCAGAAGCTCGAGCTCTTCGAGTTCCTTTCAGACGCGCCCAGTTCCAGTTCCACTGCAGTTCCACGGCAGTTCCACGGCAGTTCCAGTTCCAGTTTAGAGGATAATAAGGGTTGAGATGCTCTCGAAATCTGCGCAGACTGAGAAGTTGCTCACTGCTCGTTGAGTCAACACGGCTCCCATGTTTTCAGTTCCTACGACTGATGAGACCTCTCCTTGCGGCCTTCCCTTCGTGGAGCACCGGAAGTCTGGAACCTGGACCCATTTGGATCGAACTTGCGGACCCTGTTTTTCATTGGGAGTTTGGCTGAGTGAGTGGGGCCAGGTTGGATGGATTTGTACGTGTCATCAGTCTGTGTTCTTCTGTTTTTTTCATACAATACTTGCGACCCCTGTTTCTTCAAAGGCAAAAAAAAAAAAAAAGGATTGCTACAGGAGTACAGGATCCTCTGCCTTTTATTATTATTATTAAGTTGCTTGAAATACAAGGCACTGAGAAGGACCGAAGCTTCCAAGAATAAGATCTTCTCATCAGATCGCAGTCGTCGCCTTTACTGCCTGTCGACACTTCCGGAGTTCAGTTGGCTTGCCGATTGGAGTCACTCCCAACTGCAGTTGCCGGCTTCGTTGTTCGTGAAGAGCAGCGAAGCTCAGACTGAAAAAAAACAAGAACGGTGTGACCGTGAGGCTCTGTCCTAGGTAAACAACAATATTAGTTTATTGATAGTAGATAGAGGGCAAATTAACCAAAAATATTTAAACAAAAGTAAATAGCAAGAAAATTGATAGAGATGATTTCATTTTAGGTGGCAAGTGTTAGAACTATTTGCATTAGTTGATTGTAAGTTGTTTAAAAAATATCAGTGAAAAAAATTCAACCATGTATTATTGTAAAATTTTCTATCACTTTGCAAAAAAATGTTTTGAATGTTTGTAGTAAAATCATGACTTTTAAGCCTTATATTCTATAATTTTGGTATTTTATGATAAGAGCAATTTTTTTCATATCAAGGATGATCAATAAAAATGTTGAAAAATTAAGTTCTTTCACTATGTTTATATTCAAAGATATATTTAGGATGGTATACTTCACTAGATGCAACAGATAGACCAATATTAGGTAAAAAAAATTGTTGTAGTAAAAGAATTTTTTTTTCTAAAACAATTATAATAAAATTCCTACATATAATTTTATGCACAAAATATGCTAGGATTTTTTTTTTCTTAATTAAATTTAGATATTGATTACAAACATTCAATGACTTATTTATTTATAAGGTAGAATTACATTGTAATAAAGATTTGATTGTTTGTTGCAATATGAGTATAAATATTAATGGGCTAGAAAGATTAAAAAATAATAATCTTTGAAATACATAACACACACAAATTTTGTACATCATTTATTTGTTCATTAAAATGGATAGAATTTTTTCTAATTATTAATAGTGATTTAGAATTATTTTTACTGCCATTTTTTAATTATTCAATGAAATATTAATATATTTTTATATTTTTATATTTTTAAGTATTTCAAAAACAAAAATTGAATTTTTTTTAGTTTGTGTAAGACCGATTTCTATATTACATAATACTTTTACTATCAAGATTTGCAAAATCATTTTCATTATTTTTGATAAAATGTGAACAATGTTTGTATTAATTTAGTTTAATTTAATTTTTTAATTTTAATAAATTATTATATATAATTATTTGTTGAATAACAATATTGAAGTTCTTATGTAAGGACTAAAAGACATTCTTGTCTAAAGATCTAAACATTTATACTATTTCTATATTAGTTTAACATAGATTTCTCTACAAAAAAATTGCCATTTTTTCATTCATTTCAATTGACTAATATATCTTTTTAAATTTGCTTATTTCATGATTTATATTGTATCATTTATTGATTTTAATAGGATTTTAAAGTAGAATATAAAATTTAGATTGATTAATTTGCAAAGTTGTCTAAACAATTGAATTTGGTATTGAATGTATTTTTTGTTGTAGATTTCATTCATTTTCTATTTGTTCTTTGTTAATTCTTTTAAATTTATTCTCTTTACATTGTGAATCCAAATCTATAATATTATTTTACATTGTTTTGGTTGATATGTAGAACCACCTAAAACTTCAATGGTTCAAAATGAGTATTTCTAGAAGCTATATACAATATTTCATTGCTAAATTTCCTACCAAATATAATAAATATTATTATTATTATTATTTAAATTCTAAACATTAATTTGATTTTTTAAGTAATTAGATATCCACTAAGTTGTAGAAAATTCCCCCCACGGTTGTCCAACAGGTCATTGACATGCTCTCTATATAGTGATTTGTATTTCAAACCACTCTACATCAAATTTTACATTGCTAAACATTGTTTTAAAAAATGTATTACATTTATTCATAAATTTAATGATGATTAGATATATTGTAGTAAATATGTAATTAAATCAAATAAATAATCTTCTACATTATAATATAGCCTATATTGTACCAAAGAATATAACATTTAATTTCTCATCTAATTTTATTATGTATATATATATATATATATATATATATATATATAAAATTTAAAAATCAATTATTTTAACATATCAAATTTTTCTATATCAAATTCTCCATAGAAATTTTTCTACAAATTATACAAACCTATACAAAGTTGCTACAATACAAATATACAAATATACAAATAAACCTATAAAACAAAATAAAAAAATGTTAGATAGATAAAACAAATCATGAAATTGAAATTGAAATATAAGCCAAATCATTGAATTGAAATCCTTCTTAGGAAAAATAATTGATAAAACAGTTATGCACATGTTGAGGTGATTGAAATTAACACAAATACATGTCACAAGGGAGGACCATAACGTGACTTTTTGCATTAGGTCGTCTTCTTTAAGGCAAACCCCCCAAACCATCATCCCATAGCCCAACGTGCCAAGTCTATAGCATCCTAACCAAGCAATCACGTACATCAAAAATTACACAAGACCACAAAACATACAATTTCAATGGTCTACATTGCAGCCACCTTCAATTAGCTCATCCCAAATGTATTCAATTGACTTTGGCGCATCAAAACCCGACAAGACTGTGAAAATTTCAATATCCAATTTGGTCAAGTGAAGACAATTAAGAAGAACTATCTTATTCAAATTCTCTCAACAAGAAATCCCATCTCGCACATAGCTCAGTCAGACCAAGTGCTTCCAATAGGAAAGAATAGGGGATGACATGAAGCTTACGTAGGGAACAATGAATCGCAATGAAGAAGCAATATGTGCCATGAAATTGCAATACAACTAGCATACCAATTGGAACCTTAGATTGACCGATGGTCACTTTGAACAATTCATTCAAATCCTTCCTTACAGCATCTTCTTCCTTCTTCTACATACATGCAATCTTAAGAGGAACGATTTAGGGTTTTCCAAATTTTGGATTCTTTCGTCAATTAAGCAATCCAAAAAACATTGCAAATGTAAATCGCCTAGCTCCATCATAGCAACCGCAACAATCAATCAAAAGTAGCAAACAATCTCACAATTTACAAATGTGAACCCTTTGAGTAGCTTTGGGGTCCTCTGTTCAGCTCTTTCACCCAATATTTTGTATGAATTAGTGCAAACTTTGCAGTCTGCACATTCTTACTCTTGTTCTTCAATCCAAATGTCTTGTCCTCCACTAACTTCTATTTCTTCACAAGGTCTAAAGCACCATCACAACAATGAAAATGCTACCGATCTTCCATAAACTTGCTTCATGGCGATGGAGAATTCGAACAAGGTCTCAAATAGAATTCGGTCAAAAATACGATTGCAATAAGTTCTACAACTCCAAGTTCCTAATACTAAAATTTAAAGTTTCATGTTTCAGAACTCAAACTTGGCAAATAAAACTTGCAAAAATCCCCAAGTACAAAGCCGAACGATATGTCCCCCAAAATAGACGTTCTCGAGATTCTCCTTGAAACTACATTCGAGTAATCAACTCAAAATTGAATAAAAAAAACTTAATAACAACCAAAATAAGAAGTGAGTCAAATGTTTGTCTGTACTTGAGGTATATTACAAACAAGCTTCACCTTCATTGCACGAACCATCCATTGTTGAAGAAACATAGGAATGCTGAAGCTTGTAGACATTGAAACTTGAGGCATTGTTATGTATACTAGTCTTTTTCACCACGCCAAACCAGTATCGCTATCACCATCACCACCATCTAAATCATACAAAAAATCTCACCCAACTTGATAATTTAGCATCGCCACTAGATTTAAAAAAAAGAACCCTTGTTGGATTTAATGACAAGTTCAATATCTAAATCTACGTAAGTCTAATCTAAAGTATAAGACTTATTTGAATCTAACCTATTTAGGTTTAATCCACCTAAGTTTAATCTAATTTAATGACTAACTAACCAAAAATTAGTAATATAAGAAAATAAGAAATGAAGAATACAGGATTTAAAATTGAAAACTGTAGATGTAAATGTAAAAAATAAAAAATAAAATTTAAACATTTAAACATTTAAAAACTTTAAATCTAAGAATCTAAATTTAAAAACAAAAAAATAAAAAATAAAACAAAAAAAATAAAAAATACTTAAAATTTTTATTTTATTTTTAAAAATTTAAAAATTTTAAAAAGGGAGTCCACCCAAGGTGGGGGCTCTCTAGGCCGTCCAACTGGGGCTCTTTTGCCAATTGGGGTCCACCTAGGCGAGGGACTCCTTGGGCCAGCCAAAGGTCCACCTAAGTGGGAGGCTCCCACCCAAGGGTGCTCCTAGCCTGAGGTCTGCCCTAGGCAACATGTGGGCCTAGTGTTAGACAAAATTAAATTGCATTAGTTGAGTGTGAATGGGGTTTTAGATAAAATTTGGAAACTCAGATTTGTACAAAGTCAATGTGGAGTCATTGCCATAGTTTGTATCCAAAGGATAGAGCCAATAAATTAGTCCGACTAAGTTATTATTATTTTTAGATGTGGATTTGTGAGCCTACTTTGACTATTGATTTTTTGCAAGTCTCATGGATTTAAATTGAATTAGTAATATTTTGAAAACAACAAGACACTTTATTCGATTGAAAGATTGAGAGGAACATCACAATTTATTGAATTTAAATTTAAATGGGAGTCTTGACTTTGACGAAGTATATATTTTCTTTTGTTTTTTTAATGGGTTTTTTTGGGCACACATTGATGTTTGTTTCAGTGGCAAAAAAAATGACTTCATACCAACTAACTAGAGATGATTTTATAAATGTTATTGATTCCTTTCTAGAATGGATACATTATTCCAAAGATTGATATAATATTTGTTTGAATAGACTAAGCTAAAATTGACCACAATATGACAAACAAGACCAATTGTGGGCTTGACTGTAGGCTTGAATGCTTGATTGTAGGCTCAATTGTGGGTCTACAAAGTGTTGAAAATTTTATTGCAAGCCAAATATCAAATGCCTGTTATTCATGAAGCAACCCATACTGCACTTTGCTTCCATGGCAGAGTGAATTTCTCCGATTCATCATTTGACAAAGAAGTGTTGAACGTACCTCAGACACCGAAACCGAACAACTGAAAGCCAGACTGAGCCGCCCCTGCTGCTTCCGTTCGAAGTAAAAATCCACCGAAAACACCAAAACGACTGAAAAGTCTCTAAAAGCGAACGTAAAAACTTGGCCCCAAAAGAAAAAATTTTGAACTGTTCTTTTGGAAGCTTGTCGTACACCTGTACGGACATTATTCCCTTCGACTCCTGTTACTGTTACACCGAATAATGCCGCGGTGGTATGAAGGTGAACCGAAGAAGACGACAAAGAGATAGGACAAACCGTTTTTCCCATTTGTTGTCAAGCAAATTGGAAAGAGACTCGTGAGTGAGAGAGAAAGTGAGAGAGAGAGCAGTAGGACCGGCACTTCCCAATTTCCCACAAACATACAAACTGGGATGAAGTTAAACTTATTCGTTAAAGCTATCGAGCTAGAGTCGGACTGTGCAATTTGTAGACCTGCGCATGATATCCGATTGATTCGCAGAATATAAGTTATCGTAGAGGATGGCGGAGGAAGCTTTTTTATCTTCGGATAGTTCGGAAAGGAATTTGTTCTTTTGTTTTGAGAATCTATGAGTTTACTGGTGGCCGTGGGAGTAAGAACCAATGCGTTGCAACATGTGATCCATTCTTTAGATTTCATGCCGTGTTTCGACTTTGACTTTGACTACCTAGGAGAGTAGCTGAAGTTGGTAATCAAATGTTGAGTAATTGAACCGGTACGAATTCAAGTGGTTTTTTTTTATAAATGAATTTAAAAATTAGAGAAATAGAATAAAGTATATGAAAATTGGAAGTTGATTTTGAGTTCATCCATCTTTATAAGTTGTATGGAAAAGAAATAGCTAGTTAGTATGCAACAAGAGGCTTTGTCCATGTAGTACTAGCTATTCAAAGTTCTTCATCATAGCTTATGTTGATGCAAAGCTTCCTTCCTAAAATTCCAAAGTCAACAAAGTGAAATATATATCTCGTGAGACTAGTTGCAATTTTGGAAATCCAAATAGGCATTCAATTTTAAACATCTCCAAATTAAAGTCTTTTTCTATTGTTTCACTTGTTGATTGACCAATGTAGAAGGTTGAATGAAAAAGAGGTTGAAATTGATATTGTTTCTTTGTAATTAGAATTACATCTTCAAATTTTATTCATTCAATCTTCTACTTTTGTTTACAATATGAGCTAGGAAAGACTCCTCACAATGTATATTGACTCTCTTAGATATTAATTTTAAGTTTCAAAACCAAATAAATTGAATGATTCTAAATAGCTCGGTAGGCTTGCAAAAAGATATTGGAAGAAAAGAAAAGAAAAAGATGGTTTTGTTTCCAAGACAATAAAAAATATATGAATTATACCTTAAACCCTTTCAATAACCTTCGTGGTACTATATATATGCAATAGAAAACAATAAAACAATATCTATAAAGTGGCAAATGGAGGTACAATGCATTTGTTATTAATTTCCTGAAGTAGGAGGCTATAAATGTAACCTTTGTGAATCAAATTTTAAATAATGTATACTACAAAAATATCAATAATATTAAATTTTTGTTCAAGATTTCAAAGTAGTTGTATTACAAGTACAATAAATGGTTGTCATAGTGGACAGACGTCCAGTTTGCCCGTCCATTAGAGGTCCCACTCGTCCGATACAGTCAACACATAGTTGACTTTCTGATAACGGAAAAATAGGCCACGTCGATGCCATCTGGATTAAGGAACATACTGGGTGCGGACGAGATTGTCCACGCCCTGAATTTCGCATTCCGAGGTGACGTGTCATTCCACAAAATTGCACAAGTTACAAAATTAAAGCCGTCCGGACTGTCCGCCCGTCCCGTCCAATGACCCTAACTCGCCTGTTATGACAACCATGGTACAATATTAGCCTTTGTTTATATTTCTAAGGACTGTGTTATTAACAATGCATTAGAAGAATTTTGGGGGTTCCAAAAGCTTGTTTCAGGCCTATTCCTCGCAGCAAGGGGAATGGCCCGCTGTTAGAATTTTTTTTTCATATAAAAAATTTAAAAATTTAAAAATAAAAATAAAAATTGGTCAATGATGTGGCAGGGTCTCGGCCACGTCAAACTGCTGCGCCGAACCTGTTTCCTGCGTTCGCAAGCATCCAAAGGCCCCAAAAATCTTCTAATGATCTTAACACAATATATATTTTGAAAAGGTCTATTAACAAGGGTTATTTTTGTTCTAGTGAGATGTAGTAAAGCCTATCAAATACCATATCCTTATAAAGTGACAAATTTCACATTTCTAAGGACACGTTCATTACCAAATCTGGCTACCAATTGTGGATCTTCTTGAATGATAAATTGTTATGAAGAATCGAAAGTTTAGATTTTGTACATGATAGTGAATCGAAAAAAGTTCTCATTGAGCACAGCGATCATGGAGCCTATGATCACCGACCAAAAGATAAAAAGGACTCCCACACAATTGCCCACACAATTGCCCCAGCAGATTGAAGAATCACTTTCTTCCGTTTCATTTGTTTCAAAAAAAAAGAAGAATCGCTTCCTGACCGACTTGGATAAATTCAAGTGCACTTGTTTTTTTCAATGATGACCTACAGAAGGTTCCCCCACTTTCTGCACACCAACAAGATTGCCGTCTCATTGAACCCATAAACATTTTGACGACCTAATTAAAGAGCTTGGAGCAGTTGCTCAACTCGATCCTCGGGCTCTGTAATGTACTTGAACTCTTAATTAGATCTTCAATGCATTGAGGAAGAGGTGAATTATACACACGTCTGCGCTTTCCTCAAATGGCTATTGTCTGTTCAAAGGAGGGACTCCGTCACCGGTGCAATTACTAATTGAGAAAATTATTTGAGTTCCAGCACCAACAAATCGAACTTGCTAACTACGTAATTGTGAGGAGACATGCAGGACGCTCATCAGATCTCGGGAGGACCGACATGCTTCGTAAACCTCAAGCCTAGTTAAGTAAGAACAAGAGGGAGCCGTAAGTTCAGTGAACGTCAATGTCGTAAAATTGGAATAAATTCCTTGACTTCGGCGTTTTTTCGATGCCTGAAACGTAAATCAATGTACCAATCTTTGTTGTTAGAGCTTCGTGTAGACGAATGCCACGATTTTGGGCGTCCGGAGTTGCGCCGACTGATCGAAATGGACTAGAACGTGAGGTATAAAATCCATCTGCGAAGCCCCAGTGAAGTTGGCGTTGCAGTCAAAGTGGCAAAATGCTAGCTCCTCTTAATCCAAATTTGTAAAAATTTTAGTGCCAAACGATAACCTCATGCAATGACAATGTATTGCATTCAGTGGCTGGTGGTCAGGACTGAGGAAATCAATGTAAGCTTTAGCTGGTTACTAATTTGTTCAAGGTCATAGAACTTCAAATTTGTTGAAATGGCGAAATTTTCAAGGGACTGGAACTTTCCAGGCGAGAACCCATCTGGAACCGTAGATCTATATTTGCCCTAGTTTTCAGAGCTCTGAGCATTTGAACGTCAAACCTTTGGCGTTGCAAAACGAAGCCAATTTAACGCATTTGACCATTAATTTCGGATGATTAGGAAGGGCAAGGAATTCGTTGATCCGTGTTGTTAAAGAATATGTTGAGAAAGCAAGGACTAAGGACCACCAAGATTGAGTGGGTACGTCATGCAAGTACGTAAAAGTTGTGATCCACTTCAAAATGACCAACCTCCTCAGGAATCTGCACACAGTCTGCCTGGGATGGATGGATCTGTCAGAAGTTAAGTTAATTGCAAGGAGCGCCGCGATTGCGTGGGTCTTTAAAGTCTTCGGAACTGTTCCTCACACACCCTTACGTACCTCCCTCCCCACATTCCTTGCTTTCCAAGCTTAAAATTTCAATGAACTTCAACTAATAACTATGAAATTCAACTAATATCAATGAATTTCAATGAACCTGGTGAAAGATTGAACAGCTAAATAAGAGCATTGCCACAGCAGTCGGAAGTCAGTATGCCATCGGCAATATCGAGGCCACGCGTTGAAAATCACCGTAAAGAGGCACCCAAATATCCATGATTTTTTTGACGCCATTGGAACAAAAGTTGCTATCTTAGAGCTTTGCAAAATTTCTCACTTAACTTATTCCCAGGAGAATGTTGCTTGATACTGAGCCTTCCTTGTCACTCAATGCCAATCTCTTGAAAAGAGCATTAAATTTGTTGACTTCACTGTCAACAAGTCACATTGGTTTGAAGACAATCGTATTATCAACTTAAGTTAAGGGCCGGTTTAGACTACGGTCAAGAAGTGCACCGGTCGGTCAAGAAGTCTTGGCCAAGACATGACTATTTGAAGCAACCGGTGGAATGTTGGACAAGATGAAAAAATGATAAAATAACATGAGAAGAAGTCTTGACCGGTTGTAGTCTAAACACCATCCGGAGAACTCTTTTGGCCAACTTCATTAATTGAAGTCCACCGGTGAACTTCACCTCCAAGAAAATTGAAGGCGGTCAAGAAACTCCAATGTTCTCTAAATTCTTCTTGAAACAATTTATACTTTTGGGTGAGTTTTTTCTTGTTGTGTGCTATTTTGTATGACTTCTTATTTTTTTCAAGTGGTTTTGGTGAATCTCTAAATTTGTATGCATTGATAATAGTCAATTGAATTTTTAAAAAATAAATGGGCATTGTTGAATTAGGATAAACTTTGATGTTTTTTATGTCCTTACAAGGTTTAATTTCAACAAAATTTATTGGAAAAGGTGCATATTCATATCTTGCTTTTTTGTTTCAAAATTTATTAATAGGGAGTGAAATTTGAATGATTCGTTTATATTTGGGTACAAGGAGATTTAGTGGAAGGGGAGGTCAAGATAACCTTAGGGTCTGTCAACTTTGGCGTCTTTTATCTTGGTCATGCAAGGTCCAAATTCTATGAGACTTGTGTTGAAAGTTGAGAAATTTTGTCTAGTTTTTGTGGTATAAATTTCATAGACATTGAGCAGAAATTAGACCTTCCAACACAAAAAATCCAAGACAATAGAAATGCCAAACATTGAGGTTACCTTGACCTCCCCTCCCACTAAACCTCTTTGTAATCAAACCCCAATCAGTCACTCTATTTTTGCTCAATGTCTATGAAATTTATACCACAAAAACTAGACAAAATTGTGCAATTTCTGACACAAGTCTCATAACATTTGGACCTTGCATGACTAAGATAAAAGACGCCGAAGTTGACAGACCCTAAGGTTACTTTCACCTCCCCTCTCACTAAACCTCTTTGTACTCAAACACCAATCAGTCACTCTTTTTTTGCTCAATGTCTATAAAATTTATACCACAAACACTAGACAAAATTTCTCAACTTTCAACTTAAGTCTCATAGAATTTGGACCTTGCATGACCAAGATAAAAGACGCCGAAGTTGACAGACCCTAAGGTTACTTTCACCTCACCTCTCACTAAACCTCTTTGTACTAAAACACCAATCGGTCACTCGGTTTCTGCTCAATGTCTATGAAATTTATAACACTAAAACTAGACAACATTGCTCAACTTTCAAAATAAGTTTCATAACATTTGGACCTTGCATGACTAAGATACAAGACGCCGAAGTTGGCAGTTGTTCAAAACACCTAATTTCTTTCAAACACCAAACTAACTAGGAATTTTCCAAAGTTTTTGAACTCACCAAGATCACTTTGGAGACTTGAGGATTTGTGAAGAGCTACGTTGATCGAGTGAGAGGATTTGTTTGAAATACTTGAATTTGTAACAAGAGGAGAGTTGCAATGGCATTGCGATTCGTATGGGGAAAACAATATTTTATTGAAAGTAGCTCTTGACCAGAAGCCCAGCTTCTTGTCTGGGGGGTTGAGGCCGGACAAGAAACTTGGCCTCCGGTCAAGAACTCTTACAAAAAGTGTTGCCACCTAGGATGCCATGTCATTTTTTCATCCATACTTCAAGTTCTCCACCGGACAAGAGTTGGCCGAGTGTAAACCCACTCCGGTCAAGAACAAGATTTGCTCCAATCATATTGCTCCATTTTCCTAGAATTCTTGACCGGTGCACTTCTTGACCGTAGTCTAAACCGGCCCTAAGTTAGGGGTCAGAACTGGCTGGATTTTGAAGGTTGCTTTGTTGATTAACACACGTGGGACTTCACGGGAGGAAATCTAGAAGGAAACTGGCTTTGGTTGGTTGCCCCTGTTGCCACCACAAGCAAAGTTTGAAAAAACTGAAAAGTAGTTGCGTCCTTTGGTGACATGTGTGGCTAGCTTCAAATGTTGGTGTATTTTTTGAAAATTGGAAGTTCAAACTCCCCCTTCAAATTCTAGTTCAGACGCTTCCTATTGAAATGGAAGTAATTATAATAAAGGGTTGGAAAAAGTTTCTTTTCTTCTAGTTCCTTGTAAGGTAGACAAATTGCAAGTCTTATGAGAGGATTTCAGCTAATGCAGTTGAGTTGGCTCCCTTTAAATATTCTCCACTATTAGAAATGCCATGCGTAGTTCTATTTCCCTAAGAAAACAATGATAGCTGGAAAGTATTCAAGAAAATTCCCAAAGTACTAAAGAAAGAAAGAAATATATATATATGTGTGTGTGTGTGTGTGAAAATATTGCAACATTGCAAACCACTATATAGCAAGTCAAAAATGCTTATGTGATAAATGCATGTCCTAGGTCATATCATAAAAGCATGCCATACATATAACATGGCCCAAGAAATATTAATCTGGCAAATTCAAAAAGTAGTTTTGTTAGTTTGGCAAAGCAACAAAAGTTCAATTAATCCCTAAACGACCGAGTTGCATTCTTTTGGCATTATAGTAATTTTGATCAACTCACTATGAATGGAGTTTTTATTTTTTTTGCTTTGAAATTTTCACACAACACAGGGACAAGGTTTTTCTTTAAGGCCTAACAATTTTTATAACTTTTGACTACATGGTTAAAAAGTTATTGCATGATATATTACTCAACTCAGGCAATTTGTGTAGATAAAATAAATTACTTTTTTCATAAATTAAATTTTGAAATTGGTTCTTTAGATTAATATGTATGTGAAGATTTGAATAATTCCAATTTGATCAATGAGTCAAAAGTTATGAAGAATTTTAGTTTGGAGGTAGTTATGGATTCTCTACTTTAAAATAAACTTTGAAATGCTTTATTTAACTCAATTTTTAATGTTTTTGGAAATAAAATAAAATCATGGGATGAAACATTACAATCATTGGGATTGGCATTTTTCAATTTCACAACTAAATTCTTAACAAATTAATATTTCAAATCATTCTCTACTTCTTTTGAAATACTATTTTTTTCCTATATGTTGTACAATTCCAATTGATTTGGAATTTTTCAAACATATAGCCGACTTGATGAGAAAAATGGATAAAAAAAAAGTAAAATCAATATGGATATTTTTTTTTGATATAAATGTGACCTTGTGAAGTGCAGCTGCCTAATTTTTTGCAGGCCAAAAAAAGGATTTTTGTCAATTTAAACATTAATATCTTGCAATCTATATGGTGGAAATTTTTGAAATTTTTTTCACATCTTTTCAAATCATCATACTACAAGATCCTTTGGTTACATGTGTCCAAAAATGTTTTTCTTCTAAAATATGGTACTTGTACTATAAATGACAATTTTAGAGTGTTTTTAGTGAAAACATAATCAAAAACCTTTAGGGGTACGATTAACAAATTTGTGTATAAGCATCACAATTCCCTCTTCACTTGATGACGTCAAGATGACATGTCTCATTCCAATTTGTAAGAAGTTTTGCCAAGTCATAATGATGGTGTTGTAGAGGCAATTGAAAAAGGATGTTTGGATGATTTAATGCATGTAAAGATGAGGTAGAAAAAACTTATATAAGTATAATTCACATGGTTGGATCTAATTGAAAAATCTAAATCTACAACATCATCTTTTCTACTTTCTTCTTTCTTCTTTCACTACCTAATTGATTACACAATAGAGGCTTGAAGTCTTTTCTTGATGTTTCAACAAAGTATTATGGATTTCTTCTCAATAATTTGGTAGGATTTGAAGGGTTTTTTTGATGATTTTGCATAGCTCTAGCTACAGAGTTTTGTTCAATGGTTCAATAGGATTTGAAGTTTTTGGTGATAGATTTCTAAAGTTCTTTTCTCATTCTCCATTTTACCTTCATTTTTATTTTTTCTCAATGTTTGAAACAATATAGTGTCTTTGCTTTTGACTCAATATTTCAATAAAGTTTTGTGACTATTGACCAATTGCCACAATGTTTCACCATGCTTTTGTAGGTTTTGTTGACAAATATTTGACTTCATGCCATTGGCCACTTTTGTTACAAGTGATCACAAACTAGATTTTGTCATTTGTGGTTTAATTTTGCAACATAGTTTTGCAATGATTCCTTTGGCATTTCAACATCATTAGATGTTTTTGAAGCCCCTTAGAAGGTTGTACATTCCCCTAGGTTCCCAAACTCTGGGAATTGCGCTGTAGCAGTGCCTAACTTGGCAAAGAAATTGCTACGTCATTTTGTTATGATTATTTAAATTTTTTTTATTTTCAACTTTTCTTTTCATTTTCAATTTTTTTTTTGGGACAACAACCATTCTTGAACTATTATAAAAATGCTAGGAACAAGCCTAAAATGGCTCTCCTAGCTCCGAACGACATATAATGAGTTTTGTTGGTAGATTATTGACATTGTCTCTCTCTTAGGATTTGAAGCCTTTTCTTGATGCCTCAACACAATGTTGTAGATATAATTATTTATAGATTTAAAGTTTCATACATTCATAAATATACATAAAATTCGAATACATTATAGATTTAGATTTCTTCAAAGAATAGAAGTTCCTTATTGATTTGAAATACTCAATAGGCTTAGAATTATTCAAACATACAAACTTTTGCATAATTACAAAGATGTTGGTAAATAAGGGTAAATTTTGCAATCTTTTATATTCTCAAAATCTTGCAAAATATAGATTTCAAGTTTGTTTTATGAAATGCTATTTTTGCACTTATCATTATTATACATATGAAAATCTTCCATTGCTATACATTACAAAGTTTTCTATGAGAAACACCATACATTGCTAAGTTATTTTGCATATTAAATTTTAAAATATAACATGGCATGTACACAAGAGAAGTAAAAGCTAATGTGGTATAAATTAATACATTTGTGTTATCTATTGTCCAAATTGAAGCATCCAAATCAACAAAAAAATGTAATATACATTTTGTACTTTGATAACTTTTCCATCAAATTTGTAATTGTCTCTGTAACAATTGGAAATTCAAGTTTTTTAATCAAAAAATCCCAACAATCATGCTAATATCAAATCTCAAGCTTAGAGTATTGTTTAACATTGATTGAAGACTTGTTTTGAATGAAAAGAAGTTTGAAGAGTCAATTCCAAATCAAATAACTCCATCCACTATAGTTGTTAATGTTTTGGATCCTTGTTTTGCACACTAGGCCTCAAATTTGTTGATGTTTGTGTTTGGATTGTGTTGCCTAAGTCTAAAGTAGAGACTACTTTTTTCCTATATATTTTTTAGTATAGTTTAGATCAGGACCTTCTTTTTTGGCTTTCTAGTGCCAGATTGCCTAAGAAAAAAATAATTTGGCTAAAAGTTGATGATGATTTATGATTTTTTTTGTTAAGAAAACTTCAAAATAAGAAAAAACCCTTGGATCAAATTGTCAAATTGTGGATGAAAACATAAATATAGATATGTGATATATACTAATGTGATATTTTCTATCCAATATGTGGATGAATGTTGAAATTTGGAGCACCACTATAATATTTTCTATTGATCACTACCTTGGCACTTCTTAAAAAATGAAAAAAAAAGACCTTGTTTAGATGGACTACTAATATTATTTTATTTTGTACTTGTAAATGAAAAATAATCTAAAAGCTTTGAAAAAGTAAACGTGACTTCTTCCCTTCATGAATAGCTCTACCTTGAGTTTTGTTCAATAAATTGTAAAAGTTAATAAATTATCATAATTACACCAACACTCTTTCTCTATTAAAATTGTTGTTTTACAATAAAAATTAGAATTTTCGTACTCCAAAGCTCTAACAAATGCTAAAGGTAGCTTGTAAGGTGGGTACCCCAAATGTCCCACTCATCACTTTATGTACATCTCCAAAATCACCATATACCTATGTAGAGGAAACAATTTTAAAACATCTACCAAATTTTTTTCCAACCTTTCATAATTTCTACATATAGTATCCAAATGTTGCACTGGTTTTGGTGCATTAGTACCTCTTTTCACTTGTCAAGGAGAAAGTATGTTGATCATTCTAATAATAATATCCAAGGCATAATAGCAAAAAGTGGCAATTTTATGGGTGCTTGCCTTATGAGTAGTTTATCTTTTGGAAGCATCCCATGCACCAATGAAATTGTAAATTGAAAGTTTGTAGACAATAACTTATCTACCATAACTCATTTGATTCTATGAAGATAATAGAGTTTATTGTAAAATATATACAATGATAAACAAAGATTCAAAGTTTGAAAAGAAAACACAAGATGAAACTCCTCCAAGTACAAAAAGCATTAGAGGATTTTTGGGGGTCAAGGAGGGCCGTTCCAAGCTGGTGTATCATGAACTCCCCCCCTGCAATTTTTGGAGAATGGCTATTCCCCCCCAAAAAAATTTAATCTTGAAATGAAGAAAAAAGTAGAATTTTTTTTTTTTTTTTTGGACGTGGTAGTCGTTGTGCCACATTAGCAAGTTGCCAAAGCCCTCTATAGGGTTGTTCCTATAGGTTGGGAACTCACAGTCCTCTTTAGGAAGAAAAACTCCTCTAATGTCGAGTCTAATGGAGTTTGATGTTGTGATTCTTTTGTACTATTCTTAGTTAAGCCTTCCTCTAACAACCTTGATACAAATTGGGGTTCAATTTCCAATTATTTTGAATAAAGCAAACATTTCAAATCCCACACCACCATGTTGTGTACTCGGAACGAATCCCTTGATCCCTGGAATGAAGGATATGCTTTAAGCATCCTTGTCCTCCAAAATCCCCGCCAAAATCAGCATTGAAGCCATAATCACCCCCCACCCCCCACCCCCAAAGGCTGAACTACAGTGCGCTATCATGCTCGCCGTGCGTCACTCTGAATCTCAGCGAAAATCATCGTGTTTTTTGAGCATGGTCAAACATGAGCCTAATCTCATCTGGCCTGAATGTTAACCTGATTCATTCAAGTAGTCAGGCTAAAAAATCAGGCTCAGAAAGCAAAACATGTTTTTCCTCTTTCTTCAGTTTCTTATGGATCCAATCCATAACTGATTGTTAATCAGGCGCTCAGCTGCATCCCTGTTTGCAAATCCATCACTCCTATTCTAATCAAATCTTGGAGAGTCTCGCCTTGCTCTGTTACTACTAATTAGAAAGGTACAGACTCATCCCAACTACTCCGAATTTCGTAGCAGAAGAATGCTCAAGAAAAATCTAGATAAGAAGGCCAACCCATCTGGCGCTAGTCACGTTAGTATGCAGTGCTCATTCCAATCCTCAAAGTAAAGAGGGCAACACTCGTCTCCAGTTTGAGCCTCGAGTTTGAGGAAGGGCTCGCTTCATCTGGGCCCTTCAGGTGGGTCGACGACTGTGATGGTTCAGTAACCTGGTTGCCGTGCCATACGAGATGCCCTGCCATCTAGTTTGCAGAAATTACATTCAATAAACATTGTTGAAATCACATTCAATAAACCTGACATGTTTTGGCGGCGGTTTTAGTATGCTGGATTGCTTGCTATTCCCATAAAGTAGGACACTAAATCCATCCAGGCCACAAAGTATGCTCAACAAGGTAATTTCAGGGTTTACCAAGGATGAAAATATAAAAAAGACCCCTATTTTGAGTTGTATGTAGGGTATGTTCAAGACCCCTCCTAGCTAATTTGGGGTCTCTGTTTGCAAATGTGAATTCAAAATTTGTAAAAAAAAGTTTATGTGAAAATTTTTAAAAATTCATCATTTTTTCTAATGGTAAATTTTTTTGCGTTTTCACCCTTCGTGGGATGGATTTAGCATTCTATTGCTTATAAAGTAATGAAGGTCACAATTTGATCATATTCAAACGGATCTTCCTCCCCAATCTCTCAAAGAATTTGTTGTAAATTTGAATAATACATTCCATCCTCAAATTGTCAATACCTTAACCCTTAAACCCTCATGTATATTAATAAATACATTTGGCATACTTGATATATCACATTGTAGGATTCATAATATGCCATACATAGCCATCAAAATTATAAAGGTATGACAAAAATCACAACATGATTTCAAGATGTTTACTTAAATTTTAAACTTTATCATCATTATGTTACTAATCCATAAACTTTCTATCCCTACTATAATTTAGAAGATTTTTTCCAATGCTCTTGAATATTCTTGAATTTTCTTTTCTTTGCATCATAATAGTACCTTTTTTTTTTTATTGATTCTTATGAAATTCCCTCATACAATGTCAAATGTCCTCACTCTTTATAGTTTCATTTATAATTAAATTATACTCCCAAAGTGTATTAATAATGGAAGAGATAAATTGTAAGATTAAATATTTGAATAGTGCTAATCAATTAGGCTATTCAATTAATGAATAAAAAGTGTGCATAAAATCACTACCCTTAGATTATTACATTTCAACTCATCACAACAAATTTTATACATAGATTGCCAATATAGTATTCACTATCATTTGAAAATCATAATGGAGTCAAATTCTAAAACTTAGGGGTGAATGCAATTTTATTTTCTCCATTATATCAATTGTGACTAATGTTTATGACTTCTATTTAAGGAGAATGAAATTAATCAAATTTGACATCTAGCTTTTTAAGTTTCATATCTAAACGACCATCTACCTAAATACAACATTGTAATAATGAAAATTTGTACCCATTCAAAGTTGATTTACGTGCACTTATAACATTGCTTGTCCTAATGCCAAACCATCTCTATGGATTTATTTTTATGCAAAATATTGGTGATTTGCAATCATTCTTCTAGTTATGATTAAAAATTTAAGATCCAAATTTATACCAAGCCTAGGTGATTGCAATCATATATACCATATGGATAGAGTTTAAAATTAGGAACGGACAACTTTTATTTATACATCGAGTTAAATATATAATATTATTATTTGCATTATATGAAAAATAAATAATTCTCATTGTCTCATGAATGTTAGAGTAATTGGCCAAAAGAACTTAATGTACAACATTGAAAAAAAATTTGCATAATGTGCAATATTTCAATCCATAAAACTATTATTTTATTGCATTCAAAAAAAGTTGAAGACACCTCTATAGAACAAAATCTCAAATAAACCACTTCACACTACTATATCAACCAATCATAAAAAATTGAAAAAATGAAAGTCCTGAAATTATAATTTTAGTAGATTTTGGAAGTTTTATTCTATAAATTAATTTGAAAAACATCAATGCATGTTATTTGTTTTGAAATTCAACTTTATGGATGTTTTTTTAACAAAGATGACACATATGTATTCTTTAGAGCCGAAGATAAATAAATGTTAAAAGAAACATCAATTTAAAATAGCTTTTGGTATTGCCTAAAGCCTTTAGAAACTTATGGGCTATTGTATACAACATTTTTCAAAATGAGTTCATTTACACTTTTGAATTGAATTCATATTGCACTCACAATCTTTTTTACTTTTAATGTTTCACTTCCATTTTTTTTTAATGTTTAAATAAGATTAAGCTTTCAAAAAAATTAGTTTACATTTTACTAATGAAAGTATCCCCTACTTTTGAGCTTAAAGACATTAGTCACATGTAAATTAACAAACTTTGAACATCCTTTAACTTTTTAGGATGGAATGTATTATTCAAATTTACAACAAATTCTTTGAGAGATTGGGGAGGAAGATCCGTTTGAATATGATCAAATTGTGACCTTCGTTACTTTATAAGCAATAGAATGCTAAATCCATCCCACGAAGGGTGAAAACGCAAAAAAATTTACCATTAGAAAAAATGATGAATTTTTAAAAATTTTCACATAAACTTTTTTTTACAAATTTTGAATTCACATTTGCAATCAGAGACCCCAAATTAGCTAGGAGGGGTCTTGAACATACCCTACATACAACTCAAAATAGGGGTCTTTTTTATATTTTCATCCTTGGTAAACCCTGAAATTACCTTGTTGAGCATACTTTGTGGCCTGGATGGATTTAGTGTCCTACTTTATGGGAATAGCAAGCAATCCAGCATACTAAAACCGCCGCCAAAACATGTCAGGTTTATTGAATGTGATTTCAACAATGTTTATTGAATGTAATTTCTGCAAACTAGATGGCAGGGCATCTCGTATGGCACGGCAACCAGGTTACTGAACCATCACAGTCGTCGACCCACCTGAAGGGCCCAGATGAAGCGAGCCCTTTCCTCAAACTCGAGGCTCAAACTGGAGACGAGGGAGTGCAAGTTTACAACTGCTAAAGAACGTCGTCCTTGAAACAATGCTCAAGCTTCCCTTCACATTTTTGGATCTCTTGCTTCAGCAAATAGAAGAAAATGCTGAAGTTGGAATGCTGAATATTGAGAATTTGATGGAGATGGAGTTCAGTTCTTGTAGAGTTCCTGGGTGGAAATGCTCTACGTCTCAAACCCAGCAGGGCATTACTTATTCGCCTGAGGATAAGTCACATGGCGCTACACATTCAGTTTCATTTCACAAGAGCTGACAACCAACAGGGCAAAAGAAAGGAAATATTGATCCCCGGGACTAATCACAACAAAAGAAGTTAGACTATAAGCTCTCTTCAACACCATCAAAACTGCCATAGCACCGACCGAAGCAAGCAACACCCTAAACCCTAAAACCCTTTACGACTCTTCCCTCATGCGAACCTGCAAATTCGGAGACACCCATTATAATATCCACTCAACAGTAGAGTTTGATGTACACATGCTTCTCTAGGCCGTAGTACAGCATCCGCACCCGCAGGAGCACCGTCTGGTACGTGGCCGGCATGCCCTCCACCAACCCTAACCTCTGGAAGTCGCTGTCCAGAGTCCATTCGCTGTAAGCCATTGACAATGATGGTGCCACCCAGTGTGAAGGGATTGTACAGTCCTTGCTTCTCCTCTTGCGCATTGGTGAATTTGGTGGTGACCGTGAACGTTGAGCCACGTTCCTCCACCCACACTTTGTCACTCTTCACAATGTCTTGAGCTCGCCTGGACGTTTCTGCCACGCCTGTAAAGCACATCGTCGATCTCATGTTAATCTTTTTTTTGTTTTATTCAAAACGTGGGGTGAATTCGTACATGCTCATTCATTGCGATTGTTTAAATCAACTTTGTCAAGATAAAGCTGGTGACAATCATAATGTCAGTTTTACGTACAAGTTTACATACTTCTTTCAATCATGTTCGAATTGCAATATAGGTGGGAGCGGTGATAACTGCAACTATTTGTACCCTGCATTAGGGTTTACGACATGAGCAGACTATTGAATGGATATTTCTTGTGAGAGGTGGGGGTGGTGGGGTTTGAATGTTTGGTAAACCTGACAAGATTGGAACGAAATGCAACGCTGTGAGCTCGAGTGTCCTACTGTTGATGGCAGTATCACACATGTAAACATCAATGGGCTTCTTGGTGAGTTGTAAAAAGCTTGAAAAAGCTGAAGTGTCGCTGTGGCCGAAGGCATACACGTCCTCGTAAGTCAGGCTTCCATCACACCTCCTGACAGCCACCTGCACTTGCATGTCATGCATGCTTGTTGAGAAAGTAGTATTAATCAGTAAGGGTAAAACGACACTGCGATTCCAGATCTAGGGTCAATTCCTGGGCACCTTGTGAGTTGTGATCCCGGTTGAGCACAACCAGAACTGACCACTCACTCATAAGACATCTTTCATAACGCACGAGAGGGAAATTAAACGGATACCAGTAATTTAACAAGCTACATTATTCAAAGAGACAGAGACTTGGATCGGGATACCTTATTTAATCTGAAAGTTTTAAAGTGGGGAGTAACTACATAATTAAATTATCAAATTATTCGACGGGATGTGGCAGATCCGCATCTCGTAAGTTAATTAGATCTAGTATATACACATTCCGACCATGCAGTACTGACCTTGTCACCAAACTCCAGGTCGATCATCTGCTTTACTGCGTCCGAATTATAGCCAGCGTGACTCTGGCATCACATGATTGCACGCGTTCCAAATGCAAGTATTTAATTTACAATTAATTAATGAATCAAAAGCAATTGAAAAGTCTCGACCTAGCTTGGAAATCTTATGCATTCAACGAACTTCTCTGTTAGTCCTGTCGCCACGCAGACCTTAGCTAGCTAATCATTTAATTAAGCAATTTGAAAGTGAGACTTTCGAACCTGGGAAGCATCAGCATTCTCCCTCGACGCAGCGCAAGTTGCAGTGGCGTTTGCCGAACATTCAAGCAGCTCCCACAGTTCAGTAGATCGGTTTTCAGATTCATGCATCCGCCGGTGCATTGGACGAGACCGGCGTACGTCGCAAGTCAGGGCACAATTTCCATCGACTCAAGATGTGGTAGCGTTTTACTGACTGAGTCCAGGATTGCTGGGTGAATTTCGAGTCCTCACAGTACTCTCAAGCGGCGCGACAAGATTGGAAAGCATACTGAAACAGAGGTACACCTGCTAGATTGACGCAATTTTTTACCCTTGTAATGCTAGCTCGAGGCCTCTTTTGAGCTTCTTAGAGTCCATTCTAAACAAAACACAGAGCCAAAACTTTTGAAAGTTTCAACAACCCTTTCTGAAATGTAACACTAGGATCGATCTTAAAAGAGACATGTTATGGTTCACATGGGAAAAGAAAAACACGGCATCACATATAGATTAGAAGTTTAAAATGTCTTAAAATGGTTGAAAATTTGATGTGTCTTGATCCATTTTGATATCTGAAATCTAAAATTATGGTCATGTTCATAACATGAGGTTTACGATGATAACACGTATAACTATGAACAATTTATCCCATCTCAAAATCTACCAATGCTGCTGATAGTTCTCTGGGGTTTCGCTGGTTTCTGACTGTCTGTGTGATTGCATGTGGAGAAGTTGCGCACCCAAAATGAGATTCTTTGCACAGCAATGGCAGCTAGTTCCTCTTATGGCATTTTTATTGTTATTGCAAACTGTTGGCTCTCAATTCCTCCTACTTTGGATTTTCAGTATATCTAATGTTGTCCTGAGCACAATTTTGTACGAAACTTGTGGTGCAGCTTTTGCGACACCAAGAGAAGATTGAGGATCTTGAGCTTGAGAATGCTTTTGAGTACTTCTTCTGCAAATCGACCCTTTTGGGGGTGGGTGGGGGTGGATACTGGATTCTTTGAGGTACTGTACGAGCAGTGAACATTTTAAGTCGAAAATTTTTCAAATTTTCAAATTCAAGACTAATTATGTAAGACTCCAAAATATGTGAATATTAAAGGGTGAGTAGAAGCAGCTTCAGTTTTCCTTCCAAGGAAAATATATTTGACAAAAATATTATTTAAATTTAATATTGAAAATAAAAATTAAAAATATGTAGTTGTTTAGCCCCTCTTGAAAAGGAGGTGGTTAAATCTTTAGTTTGAAGAACATTTGATGGATCCTCCACCTTGTTGTAGTACAATAGAACCTTCCTCAAGTAATATGGTTGAAATTAAGTTAACTGTATTTCATTAGGGAGAGTCATTGCATTAATGATGTTTGTGTGTGGCCTAAGCTAGGACTAGGAAATTAATATTACCTTGGAGAGGTTATTTCTTTAGAGAATGTAGAGTAGTACTTTAGAGAGGTTCTACTCTAGCAACATCTGTATACAAAGAGTCACAAAGACATTTATCTCATAAACATGACTGATTTCAACAACCATGACCATAAATAATGAAGAAAATTCCCAGATCAAGTGGAGCCCCCAAATGCACAATTTCTCTTCCTTTTTCTTCTCTTCTTTTTTAATTTTTTGGAAAAACTCTTTTGTGGCCTCTAGCAAAGTTACTTACTATGGCCTTAGTTTGAGCTCCTCTTCACTCCTTGATGAGCAAGATCTCTAGATGCCTCACTCCCATGAGAGATGCACCATGCCAATGGAATGGCAATGTCCTCAATGTTTGTAGCAATCGAAGTAACTGTGACACAAATTCAAGGGCTCAAACACATTGTTGACACCTTCTGTCAATTATGCTTGAGCAATTTTGTTGGATGAAATAATTAGATGATTGATTTCTCTGAGATGAAAACGAGATGAATTTTGTGATAGAAGTTGTATAGGGGATCATGACATTGTGTATTTAATATAATAGATAACATGATCAAATTCATGCAACAATTGTTTCACCCCATGTTTGAATACAAGGATATTATGAAGCACTCATTACAGAAGTTTGCCAAGATAAGAAAATTGACATTTTTAGTCCATAAAGCTAGCAAAATCAACTCTAACTTGCCATGATTGAGACATGTTGTGAATAGCACAACATTAGTTTCTACTCTCATAGATATGGAAGCAACTACTTTGTGCCATTTGAATTGGGCTCCTATAGATTATGTATTTTCTATTCATGACATTTTAAGATAACTTGGAAGGACTACCATGTGTTCTTTTAAAGTTTGGATCTTTGAAGAAATGGATGTCAAGTATGTCGACTTCCTTTTCATTGACGCAGGTCATGATGTTGATTTCTTTGTACTCGTTCCTATACATGTATAGAAACCTTCTAAGAAGGTTTTCAAGACCCATCTATATTCTAAAGGCATCATCAATGTCATGTCAATAATAGAGCATGCAATTGTCGAAAAAAGGAGCCTCCTGTTCTTCAATATGATCTTCTAGATTGCATAGGAAGAGGCAAGTATAGACTACAACAAAATTGCTACCCATAGTAGTTCCGCGTTTTTAGCGCTAGAACTTCCCATCAAACTCCAAAAAGTGTTGATTCAACACCATCAAAGAAAGTGACATAATGAGATCAAGATTGGGTGCTAAAAAATATTGTAATCAAACTAGTGGACAAAAATTGAGGTCTAGTTTTGATGGACAAAACATGATACATCAATGAAGCTAATTGACAACTTTCTGATGATCAGGTTTATGAACTTGTCCATTCCATTTTTTGGAATGAAATCGATTCTAGATTAGAAGTCTTAGAGTTGAAGTCCAAGATAGTGGTGTCTAAAAAAGAGTGGCATTTTATTCATCTTTATAGAGGATGGAAGGCTTGTACCTTGTACTTCCTTTCCAAAGTTCACAAGCCCGTGCTTGTGGGTAGACCTATCTGTTCACTAGAAGAAACCCGCATGTAAGTTGACAAATTTTTCTAAACATCTAATGTAACAAGCTTTGTTTTTATGTCAACAATTATGTCCACCATAACATCTTCATGTTATGGTGAATGTAATTGTTGACATAAAAATGCAGTTTGTTACATTAAATGTCTAGAAAAATACGTCAACTTAGACGTGGGTTTCTTCTAGTGGCTCCTACATTGGCTATGTCTTTGAGCATGCCTCTATCTAACTTCACTACCAACTCTAGCCCATTCTATTACAACACAAAAATCATTTGGTAGATTAGTTTGAAATAAAGCCATGTTTATTGTTTGAGTGTAGATATTTTGCATCTTTCTTATCTTATGGTTTTTTACAAACTTCCTTTCACATTCTGTTGTTAGTTTCAACTTTGATAGAACCCAAAGGATGCATATTTGTCAACCTTGGTTCTAAACCCTAAACCCTAAAACCCTTGTATTTAGTAAACTAGACCTAATAACTTTTGACAAACGACTCTCTAACAAAAAAAAGTCTATTTGGGTGACATAAAGGGTGGTCAACTCTTGCCGCCATGAACGAACACGATCAATTGAGTTAGGATTCAAAAACTCTATGTTTAAAAGGGGGTTGAGAAAGACTTGAAGTCGACCTTCAAAATTAGGTTTTTAGTTTAGGAGAGTTTCCTTCAACTTAGAAATTTGGGACTCTTGGGCTTTAATAAGAACCTCAAAGCATTTAATATGGTACTCAGAATTACATTGAATCAAATCTAACTCTAGGATTGACTATGTTTTGGGGTTTTAGACTGTAAGCTTAGGAGGATTCATGTGAAGGGAGTGGAGAAGGATGCCGTTCCTATTCTGTAGTCGAAGACTCTCTAAGTGTTTCTCACAGTTAGAAATGGACTTTTTAACTTCTTTCAATCTTGAACAAACTTATGAAGAAAATTGGCAAGATGGGTGGGCACCAACATCTAAAACTTCTATTTGAGTAGACTCATTGGAAAAAGATGGACTTGTAGCGTCTACTAGGCGCAGACGCTTCCTACTAGTTTGTTCCGCCATAATTAAGGGCTTAGGGTGTAAAAGAAAGACAAGGCTAGCTATAGTAGGGTTTAGGGTTCATTAAACACAAGGGTTTTAAGAAATAGGGTTTAGAACCGGGGTTGACAAACATACATTCTTTGGGTTCTATCAAAGTTGAAACTAACAATAGAATGTGAAAGAAAGTTTGCAAAAAACCATAAAATAATAAAGATGCATAATATCTATGCTCAAACAATAAACATGGCTTTATTCTAGAGTAGTTTCACTCTTAGAGGAGAATTCATTAGTGGAAAGTACAAATGAAAGAGGAAAATATAAGCGTCTGAGGTGGGTTTATATACTCGGAGAAGCTTTACTTTGATACTAACTTAAAAGTAGGACTTCTAAAATATTTTTAGAAATAAACTTCTAAGTTTAAAAAAGTAAATGAAAAGGAAAACTTCTTCTACAAGCTTAACTATAAATAGAAAGCTTTAACTTAAGTATAAAAAATTGAACTAAAAATAGAAAGCTTCACGTACAAGCTTCTTCTAAAATTAAAGCACTATCGATAAAAAGTGAAAGTTGACTGAGAATCAACTTCTAAAACCAAAATGGGGGGTAAAAATAAAGTCAACGAAAAACTAATTCTAGATTTTGAAAGAAAAGACTTGAGATTATGTGGATTTCTCCAATAGATTAGGGATTGGGGCAAGAAACGTAGCTATGGAAACTCTTGGAATAGAACAAACAAAGAAGAATTCAAGGTGGCCGACATGTTGAGAGCATTAGTATAAGATGCAAAATCCAACTTGTAAACAAGTGGAGCTCATTCATTAGGAAGGCATTGCCATCTAATCCGGTTTTGCTGAAGAAGCAAGGTAGCCTTCATGTCGTAGGAGATGGCTTGGAAGTGTTTTTGAATAAAAATATTTGGATAACCTCGAGCTCGTAGACATTCATAAAAAAGGTGTCGAATAAGATTGAAACCTTTCTCAAAAGTCTCCCAAGGACACACCTTTGGAGCTCGCCAATGACAAAGGCCTTCTTTTGATGCAGTGGGTGCCATGAAGATTAAGGCAGGTATTGGTACTTGTTCTAGATCTTTTGGTGAGTACTAGTGGACAATTGAGGGCCTTAGAAGGGAATTTTGGACCTCTTGACCACTTCCATTGCAAATCTTAGCCAATCAATCATTGTTAAATCTTGAATTTGAATACTTTGTAAGAATATAGGGTCAATTAACTTTATGTACACTATGGAAAGAGCCCAAATGACCCAAACAATTATTGTACATGGCCAATTCAGTTCCATCTTTGAAGGAGCTCTAATGAATCACTATTTTGGAAATGGCTTAATACAAAGAACTAGTACTACTGAGGTGGGCGTCCAACATGTTGTAATGTATTGAACCTATAAAAATGTCTCATCCTCATCCTTCAATTTGTGCAACTCCCTAGCTTCCAATATCATTCAAGGATCCTTGGGTTTACTATTCATTGTAATTGCTCCATCCGAAGGCATGTTGATGAAGTCCACTTCATCCTCAGAGTTTGAAAACAAAGTTGTTGACAAATACAAAGTCGTCTACTCCATTCTTGGAGTTTGAAGAGGAGTCAGATAGGTTGATGGAGTCCATTTCATCCTCAACTTGGGGAGATGATTCCTTCTCAGAGTTTGAATAGAAGTCGGACAGGTTGATGAAGTTCATTTCATCCTCAGCTTTGGAAGATGATTTATTCTCAGAGTTTGAAGAGGAGTTGGACATGTTGATGTAGTTCATTTCATCCATTCCATCCTCAGCTTGGGAGGACAGTGATTTGTAGACAAAGTTCACCTTTTTGTTGTCATCCATATCTTAGGATATTTAGGCTATTTTGTTTCGTTCTGTTTTTATGTTGAGATCTCTAAGACCATCTATTCCTAGTTTGCGGTACTCCCAGAAAGCTCCGTGTCAACGAGGAGGGGTGTGCTAACGGTCTTTGTTTCGTGGCATTAGAACGTACAACTTGAAAGATATTGAACTTCAAAGTTTTTGTGAATTAAAACATTAGAAAATGACTTCTATTTTGACTGTAGCAACAACACATGGCACACTAGTAAGTAGTACGGAGTACTTAATTGGGCCTCAAATAAAATGTGCAATTGTTCCCAAATGTGAAGCTCCTGGGCTGCAAAGAATATTGGAAGTAACTAACAGCAGGAAAAGGGTACCCTGGATGCCAGCTGGGGTGCTGCAAATTGAGGAGCTCAGTCACACATGAAGGCGGGGAAGAAGCCCACAAAAATTTTGAGTGAAAATGAAGCGCATGACCCCTCTTTTATTTATACTCTGTATGTGGGGGAAGGAAGTGCTATGTGGGGAATGAGCACTTCAAAGTAAAAGCACTTTGCGTAATGGGCACTTCAACTTTGCCGGGTGCATGGGGAATGTGTTACCGTTCGAAGACAGCTCCGTGTTCGCACACTATAGCGGAAAGGCCGCAATGCTATTGCCCACGTCCGATAAGGAGTCGCCGAAGGAGCACACGACAGGATACGAGCAATTTCGCAGCACGTACTGCCGACATTGGGAGAACGCAACAGTTGAGAAGATGGAGAATACATAGCACTGTTGCAAATATTTGCCTCATGCTTGCTGCCATTGTGATCCCCTCAACTCTTTGGAATTATTGAAACAGTGGAAAATACACTAGGATCCCCAGTCACAAATCCAGTCGATCACAACTGTGTCACAAATTTAGTAGCAGTGGTATAGTGAACTTGCAGTGATGATAATCACTACAAATGAATTGATTTGTGACTTCGCAACATGTCAATGGTCTTCGATTGTCAGTGAGTGATAACTAGTTCTTGGCCAGTTTACGGACATGCAATTATGCTCACAAGATAAGTCGCCATGCTTTTGACATAAATGTAGGATTGAAGTTGATGTGCCGCCAGCTCTTCTTTGGACATTATAAAGTTTGTGTAAATTATACTACGTAGCTTTAAAAGTTCTTCCGAAGTGGATAGGGTGCACGCTTGCACAGGGTTTTGGGTCAGGACTACTACATTTGCTGTCTCTGTCCCGTTCTTTATCTACTGGCATGGGTTCATCCAAAGTTTGACTTTGACAATTCGCTTCACATTAGTCAAGTCAAGCTTGCATTCGGCGGTCTCCAGTCTGATGTCAACACTTGAGTGACATTGATTTAAGGGAGAAGATTTGCTGCTGGAGCTTCGACATTTGGTGAAGCAGGTTCTCAAGCAATATGATCACAATTAATGTACTGCTCCATGTAGAGTCCTTGAAAATCATTTCCCAAATTCCAGAATGCTTCTTGTAGCGTGATAAAATTGACTTGTTTGGCTTGTGGCAGACATCAGCCCTGAACTCGCTTGAAATGTAACTATGTATTTGCTGTGGTTGAGAGTGAAAAAAATTATGTGAATGATGCAAGAAGTGGTCGATATACAGCAGTGGTCTTCAAAATCATTAGAAAATGTGAAATAATCATAAATGAAATTCCCCAACTGCAACCAAAGAGCACAAGACATAGTCCACTAACTGACGGCATCCTCCTCGACAAATTGGGAATTGGCAAGTCTTTGATGTTAATGACAGTTAGTAGCTTGTAATAAATTACAATTTGGTTGTGGGTATTGCAAGATCCAGAATTTGAGACTCACCAGAGATGTTCAAATCCTCACGAGAGACCTACATTCCTTACGTTTGTTGTCAAGAATTCTCTGTAAGCAAAGTAATAGAGTGCACGTACTTCGCTGGAAACTTATAAGCAAACCAGAAAAGATCAATTTGTAGTTTCAGAGATTATCCTATTTGATGGACTGCACGTGTTTACTTGAATCATGGTCTTGAATAGTCATAATATTCAAAGATCGCACCTGGTCGATAAGAGACAGACGAAAAACACTTTTAGTCGCCATTTGAGTGCAGTATACTTTTGAACAGACAGAAATGCCCATTCTAGCGGCAGTACTTTACAAATGAAGTACTTTACAAAGCCGCTAGAATGCCCATTCTAGCGGCAGTACTTTACAAAGCCAGTCTGGAAGCTTGCCCAGCAGCCAGCTTCTTCCACAATCTCTATTTATTTAAACGACATCTTTCCCGTGTCTATGGTGCATACATAAAATTGCTATTTGTATGAACCCATCTGTCTCAACATTCAACATTGCTCTACCACAGTAATTGCTTCAACAGAACAGCTATGATAATCACAGCTCTAGAATTGGTCATTTTTTATTTAATCTGCACAATCACACTTTGCACAACATTCCAATTCAGGTTCCCGACAACATTACCGGTAGTGGGTTTCACACACTTTATGAGGCTATCTTCAGCGGATTATCTTAAAAACATTCTCTCCATGTATCTCGTGAGCTGGTGATGTACTTTTCTCGTTAATTGTTGACCTTCCACAAAATCTTGCTTGGCAAACTGGGATTTTGAAATTCGAGTAATTGAACAACCTTCTTTTCGCCAGTTAGGCAATTTTGTAAGCTCTTCAACCAATTTCCCCATTTCATTCCTTGAGATTTGACATATTGCTTATCAGCACTCTCCTGTGAAAACTGGCCAATTGACCCAGAGAACTTCAACGATCCTAGACAAAAAACAGTTATTCTATCCTGATCACCAATACTTGAAACCAAGCATTCCAACTCAGATTCCTGACCACATTCAGTCCCCGGCAAAACATTGAATCAGAACTCCAAACTCTAAAACCCTGTTTGGCTTCAAGTGTTCACTGAAGTCCGCACAATCTCTGACTCAACATGCAAAGATTCGAAAGAAATCTAATATCAAATCACAGAATGTACACTCGGCAGGTCGAATTTCTGAAACCCACCACCAAGCCGCTCATCCCTGGAATCAATCAATCAATTCCTCTGTCTACTGCGTTACTGCACACGACGGGATCACCTTATTACCTGATTGAAAATGCCACAAGCGCCGCCATCGAGAACGAGCTATAGAAAAATCATCCCTCACAAGCACCAACTGATCCTTATTGAAGTACACAACTGTCTGACTATCCAGTCACTGGAAAATATATGTATCTAGGAACAAACTTTGAAGCATGTAAGGAACCGGCTATGGAGTTCGGATACAAGCGAGGCTGCTCCTTGGAGCACGAACCTTACGTCTAAAGCTACAAGAATGCATCAGCTACAACATGAATACTAAAAGGGTTTATGAGAAGGCGATAGAGAGAGACAGGGATTTATGTCCTGGAATCAAAGTTTATGAAGTCGGGGAAGCAGTTGAATCCGCCCAGGGGCGTGATGTGCAAGCCGTTGAAAAATGCTTTCGCGGCGTGCTTGTTGAACGCGTTGGACGGGTGGATGCCGTCCCAGCTGAGATGTGCCGCGCGATTGGCGCACGGCACGGACGTCAGGTTCACCAATTCGTTGCCCACCATGCCGGTGTAGCTGCACCACACCTCCTTGTTGAAGTTGTAGGAGCCTCCGGCGCCGCAGCACGCCTTCAATGGCTGTGTCACATCTGCCAAGGGCAAACCGCACACAGTAAGCTAATTACAGAGAATGTCAATTTCGTTAAATTGGCGCTATTTCATAAAAATGGAGCGGTGGACTCTCGATAAGGAAGGAAATGAAATGATTTTAGGGGTATGTTGGAGGATAGAGTTGGAAATCCTAGCTTAGCGGTGCACAATTAATGTCGTGGATGAGATGCAACTTGCATATTAATTTGCACATGTGTAGACATAGCAAGCTAATTTTAATGTCAGAATGGCGCATGAAATTCCGCCTATGAAACGGAATGGGCGTTAGAGATCGCCGGATCGTAACAACCGCAAACTGGCTGTGGCGAGGTAGGGTTTCAGAAACTTACTGTACTTGAGCGAGTCCTTGAGAATGTCTTTGTAGACGCCGTTTATGTCACCGTAATAAATCTTGACCATGGGATACTTTGTCCGGAACGCACTCACTAGCTCCAAGAGGTACTGGTTGTGTGCAGCGGTGATCTCGTTGAGCTGGCTGAGACAGCCAAACGTGTCGTACGTCGCGTTGAGGCTCTGGAACTGCGTGAGCATGGCAGGGATGCATTCCAGGGGCGGCAGATTCGTCACCAGAATGTTCTCGGCAGTGGTAAATGTAACTAAGACATTGGTGGGCGGCACGAACGATTGGACTGTGACCAATTCCTGCGAATGCAGAGCAAAGAGTTAGCGCAAGCATGCAATCAGGCGACGTACGTAGAGGGCCTCGAGAAATATCAATCGGTCGAGCCTGCCCTATAAATGTAATGTCAATTTCGATAAAAATGGTGCTGTGGACATTCAAAAAAGAAGGAAATGAAATGATTTAGGGGTAGGTTGGAGGATGGGGTTGAAAATCCTAGCTTAGCGGTGCACAAAGTCGTGGATGAATATTAATATGCATATCCATAGACACTCGGTCAAGCTAATGTAAATGTCAGAATGGTGCATGAAACACCACCAATGTAAGGGGATGGACGTTACATATGCTTACCTCGATGAGACCTGCAATGGCCTTCCCTACATCGGGAACGATCAAGAGCGCTTCCTGAGGCGTGAGAGTGTTGTCGTACAAGCTCATGACATAGTCTTGGTAGCCGGATTGCACCAGATACAATGATTTGCACGTATTGTTCAAGAATGGCAGGCTCTGTTTAAAGACTGCGACCACAACTGCAGGTTAGATCCTGATCAACGGCAAACAATGACCACTTCAATGGGTCATGATATACGATTGTGAAATAGATGGAGCTCTGACGATTGATTTAATTTTTCAATTCGACGTACTAGGGCATGGACGAAGTGAAGCACTTCCTTCCATAGTTCATGTTTTCATAGAACCAGAGTCTCTCCTGGTAGCGTTTCTTCCACTCCACCTGCACGTCCAGGGAGAAGGGCGTGTAGAATCCGCCATTTCTCGACCAGTCCGTCAGGTTGCGTGCGGAAGAGTCCGACACAGCGAAGTTGGTGCCAGAAGTGAAATCACCACCTGTTCCTCGCAACACGGTGTAGATCGATGGGACGTCTCCTCACTCCAAATGCTGCTCACACGCACAAACCGAGATTCAATCAATCCACAAGGCAATTTAATTCAATCACAATTAAATCTCTGATCGAGGCCATTGCAAGTGGCCTGAGATTAGAATACAATGCCAGCAGTTACCAGGTTAAGATTCTCGCTTCTCGGTCATATACAGCTGTAAGTTTATGTGTACATGACCACGTAATTCAGATGTCCAGTCACATTGATGTCATACTGATCACGAATGGTGATGTCCTTACCCAGGAATTCGAAGTCCACGAACAATTTTCCATCAGAGTGGCGATCCGCGGGATGCATGGGAAACTGGACGCCATAGGGATCGAGCTCGGAGTGAGCGAATTTCCCCTGGAAAGGCAGCAATGGCGCGCGTTCCCCGTATCCGTCAAGGAGTCACCGCAGGCGTAGGCTGCAGGGAAGGAACAGTTGGGCAACGTGCCATTGGCGCTCAAGCTGCAGCAATACAGCAGGCACAGGAGCAGCACCACAATCCACCTTTGGGCCCCATTTTAAAAAATGGAATCAACATTCTTCAAATATTTTAAGTTTATTCAAGATTATTTCTATTTCAAACATGTAACTTACAATCCCTTCCAAAATACCCACTGGACACTCCTAGTTACAATGCCCCTCTAATGTAGTTGATTTTACACTAGAAAAAATATTTTCCTTCCATTAGTACCATATTCAATTATTTGGTTGCCCAATAGCCATACAAAAGTAAAGTGGAAATTCAATTTTGAAACCAAATTGTCAAATTTGCATGTATTCTTTGATGAAGTAACTATAAAGTGTTCAAGTTATTTCAATAAATATAGTTGTAATACTAACTTGTAGTAATTTTGAAAATTATACCAATTTAATTATGATGTTCACTAACTGATGTGAAAGTTTAGAATACAATTCATGAATTTAATCAAATGTGGTAAATACTATTTTCATACTATTTCAAATAATATCATAATCACCTGACTCCACACTATATAAAGAGCCCAAATGACATGAAGTGTACATGACAAATGACAAATGACAATAGTGTACACTATGGAAAGAGTGTACATGAAGTTAATTGACCATTTTTTTTTAAATAGTAAAAAATATAACCAATGGAATGGAATCATTCCTACAATAGAATTCAACAATGTAATTAATTAATGGGATCTATTATCAATTTGCAATGAACTAAGCTAATTTTTTTCTAATTTTGCAATGACATTTAGTATATTATATTCACTATTAATCACTATAACTTCTTCACAACATCATTTTCAATTTTAGATTAAGCCATATTTTGCTTTGAAACAAATATGACATTATTTTGTAGCTTTGCATTGTTCATAACAATCAATACCAAGAAGTTGAATACTTTACCATTGTCAAAATATTAAAATTTCAACTAGTAATCCAAGTCCGCATGAGAGATGGACATTAAGAAGTTGCCACAAAACCAAATTGGTAGTTACACCACTTCAAAGTCCCAAAGTTACTCTTACTAAATCATACCCCACATTGTTGGATGAAATTATTATAATGCATGGATACATAAAAAATGAGAATGAGGTCCTTAGCAATGGTCTTGGTGTAAACTACTAGGAAGTGACCATGTGGGATTGATATTATCTTTCTAATTCTCTTCTCCTTCTCCTCCAATCCCCCTTTACTCTAATCTCCTTTCCCTTCCAAAATGTCATTATAGTTGAATAATAATAATATTTAAAAATACTACATTTTAAGGCTTTCATAATCTTGTGTGATGTTCATTAAGCCTACTTCTTAAAGGTGGTTAAAAATCTCTAACCCCAAAACTAGGGCACATGGTTAAGGTCCGTGTAGGATGCCATGTAGGCTTATCATTCACCAAACTTTCTTTAGGCTATAGACCACCTCTTACTTATTAGCCAATTACATGCATAGAATTTGAGTGGTCATATTGTGTGGGCTTGATACAAATTAGTTCCAAGAAGGTATAGAACGGGGGAGGCTAGTAAGATACTTGAGGAAGAATTGTGCCAAACAATCTCATAAAAAGACAAATAATGTCAATCTAATTGATTTCAAATGAAATTATCATTTGTGATATAGACACAAAAGACATCCAAGCTTCATTGTTGAATGATGTTATCTTAACATTCTTGAACTTCGACAAAGTAGAGGCTCCTTTGCTTTCCTTGAATCAAAGCTCCTTTCATTTTAGAACATCTTAAATGCAAGCTTGCCCTTATATTGTGGGCCACTGGGACTTGGATATTTTTTTGTTATAATGTTGTTGTAGAAGGACCCCCTACCTTTAATTTCCATTCAAAAATGTTATGATGAGTAGGTGTAAAATGAATCTTAGAAATTTCAATAAAAATGAAGATCCTACAATAATAATTGCTAATACTCATTGCTATTAAAGTTTTCATGATTTGGAAAAAAATTTCCTCTTCACTAAAATACCTTGCAAAGCATGGTGCATAATTTTCTTAAAATGGGAGTAAGAAGGTGAATACACCTAAAACCATCCTTGCACCTATTGGCATACCTATTAAAGATACTTTAATTTAATAATAGACTATTACTAAAATCATCATCTGATGCTTGAAGTATAATGATGAGATATTTGAGGCTATACATGGGACACATGAGGAATATGTTATAATAATTATTGAGCAAATTTGTTGATGATTAAGATAATATTAGGGACAACTAAATAGTTGCCATCATATCATTAATCCCTAAATGCCTAAAGCATCAAATTCTAGTGTGGACTATACTTTAAAGTTAAATAAAACCTATCCAAGGAGCTATTTTTAGTAATTTATATTTTTGAAAAATTCTATTTGAAGTCTAGTTTTAGTATCAAAAATTTAACTTTGAAAATGATTGATTATGATTTTTCTATTCAAGATTTTGGCAAGGGTGTCCATTGTAATCTTGATTTTCTTGTAATGTTGAGATCTCTTAGAAGGGAGCCTCAAATATACCATAGATCTTAGAGAAAAATTCACATTAGAAATTCATTTAGAAATATTGTAGAAGAAATTTTGAGAAGTTATAAATTGATTGGGGTTATGCATGTTATGTTCTTTGACCTCATATTTTTTTGGTGACCAATTTTATAAATTTGACATCTAAAAAAAAGATGTAGAGACTTCAAATCACTTTTACACTTTTGACACCCTCATGATCAAACATTATAATCTTTCAATCTCTATAACTAATATTTTTTTTTCTTATGTGATCTCTAACTTATCTAGTGTGAATTTGTACAACTACAATTAAAAAAAATTGATACAACTTATCAAAATGTTGTCTTTTTGTTCAATTTAGAGCAAACTCCTAGAAGCTCAGAAAACACCTAGAGCATTGCATTTACAAGTTAAGGTAACTAGGTCAAAACAAATTGCCAATGTAGACTACCTCAAATTACTTGAGGACATTTTGAAATCCATTTTGGCATGATTTAAAGGCTCCAACATGCCTCTTTTCAACTTTTTGTACATAATGAATGGCACTAAACAAAAAGTAGGCTAGTCTAGGGTAGATTTCAATGGTCTACACATTTTCTACTTTGAGAAATTATAGAACTCACATGGGTGCTCTAGAAGATATCTTTTATTTTGTAAACTCAAGATTTCCCCCAAGAGAAAAATATTTCCCCCACCAAAGACAGCTTGCAACCACACTGAATTCCTTATGTTGATGGTTTTAGATGTTTTCGCCTTATTACATTCTTTACCAATTACAAGAACTCGCCTTCTCCATCATAAATGTCAACCACAACAAAGACCCAAAAGTCAATCATTCACTACAGTACTGAAAGCATGTCCTGTACTGTACAAGCGCTCCATGCGTGCCCAAAACTTATCTTCTTCCTATCTTCTTCCTGTAGCTCTTGATACCTCCACCTGAAATGAGCTCAAAATTGTGGACAAAAAAACAAAAACCTGGATTCTTAATCCAAGGGTGTTGAGGTCGCTCCTCAAGAATAATGTTATGGAAGCCCTGGAGTTTGTGCAGGCAACCTTGAATTATCTCGGCTGTTATGATACATGAAGTAGACGGCGATCCTCCTGCAGGCCTGGTTAGAGGAAATGACAGCAAATGCTAAGATGTTGGTGAAAACCACTTCACAGCCCTGCGATCGAGAGCAGCAACCCGGAAACTTCAGAGCACAACTTGGAGTCAAGTTCATTCGGAAGCAACGATTCCTAGGATCGATTTTGCCAGTGATCGCTTCCATATCCAATAGGTATGGAAAAGAGAAAGCTTCCCTTGACCGCTCTGATATTATCAGATTAGTTTAGTTTAGAGGTAAAAAATTGCCAGCGGTTAAATCACTGCACACAGCCAGAGTCTTAATCCAACACAACATCACAAGATAAAAACTAAGTGATTATAAAGTGCAATCTCAAAAGAAGCGTTGACAAACTGATCGTCTTTCACGAATAATTCGTGCCAGCCCAGCCTTATTGACTTCGGTATGTATCCCGGGAAAACAAGCATTCGGTACCACTCTTCGCCACCGGAAACATTTACTACTTGTGATGTGGCCGAAGAGCGAGCATTGACCATCCAGTCTCCTCCAACTTTACTCATTTTCAACAACTGACTTTGCCTCGTGAACCAGGTGTTCGTGCTACACTACCAAAATTATGAAACAAATGGCCAATACCGTACTACACCATCAGATCATCCCAACTGTCATCACTGTTGATGATGTTCACTTCCACCGTACGTCTTCCTCTGGGCACCTGCCATCCCAACCCCAACAATCTCAGCCATTTTCCAACAACTTCGTGAACAACACCAGTATTTCTGTTCAGCATGAACAGTAGGCAGGACGTTTGACGCTAAACTGACCGAACTTAAAATCCGAAATTCCACTTTGGGCGCAAACAGTGCATTATAGTCACTTCAAAACGTATTTCTATCGGTCAAAAAGATAGGACATGATTTCTTCGATCTCTCGATATATTTCTTTACCTTCCTACAGGATTTTTTTCGACTCATATAGATACAGAAGCCGACACTTTTAGCCATTTCGGATCTTACGGGTTAAAAAACTTACAGGACACAGGCAGCTCCGGACAAGCTCCCCTCCAGACACTTCAGCTCGGTAGCCCACCTAAGAATGTACAATCATATGTATTAGAGCGACGAAATATGTTTCAGAAAACGTTGCTACTTTGACGTCCTCGACAGTAAAGGTTTTACATCGGTGGTCAGTCACATGCACAGCTGACAGTTCACTAAGCTCTTCATTCGAGATACTAAAATTATATTTGCAAATAGTCAGTATGAATAATTAATTTGTAACTGAAAAGCACTTTAAATCGCACAATGTCGTTTGCCATCAAGTTGTGCCACCTAAGCGAAGTCGAGTGAACTGTAGATAGCCTACTGCAACTGAACTGTGTAAAAAGGTATTGTACCTCTATAGCGCCACCGTTGACTTCCATTTCACAATGACAACAAGATCCTTCAAAACAAAAATCCTGCGACGAATTCCCAGGATTCAAGTTATGTAAAAAGAACAGGCCCAAGCACCAAAATAATTCAGGGAGTAGAAAACTTCCCCATTCTAAGAATATTCTGGGAGCATAAAACTTTACCATTCCAGAAAATAATAATTCCCTAAATTGAGGCAGGAAGGGATTGCAAAGAAGTGGTTTGTCGCACTCACATCAGTGACAGCCATGACTCCGCACTGCTCTGCCACTTTGAGAAGGTTATCACCTGCATTCGCTGATACTGTCACCTGCACACAAACGACATAACTAGCCTCTTCAAATTCTGCCCATACAGAAATATTGCAATATGATTTGTGTTCACAACAGGGTTTTCAATAAAATTAGACTGTTTGAAGAAATTTAAGGCATTATCATTATAAGCCTTCCCCATGTTTCATGGAGGTCTTCGTAAGGGCACAATTATCAATTATCACATAGAGGCCTCATAATACATAGGAAGGCCTCCAAATAATCATGTAGACCATAAGGAGACTCCCACAGAATCATGAGAAAGCTTCCTTATGGTGTCTAAAGTTCTTGAAACAATCTAATCTTATTGAAAACCCTATTTCTTGTGCTCAAAGCCCAACAAATGTGTGTATAACTACCCGGATACGGCACTGGTTCAAGTACCCATTGCCAACCTAAAGAAAACAACGACATATGCTCTTCACCTTCGTGTTGACAGTTTCAACTGTAGAGTCCATTATTCAGTCAAGCATTAGACATGGACACTTCGGTCAAGAGTTTCTCAACGCTGCTGTCACGTAAAGTTTGAAGGAGTTTACTCACCGTGTCCGATCCCGTTGTGAACTTGACTGATACCTCCTCTCCAAGATCAGCTCTGGAGACACACAAAATTCTAGAAATTTCACAACCAGCTTCACTGCACAAGCCCTGATTATGCTAACCACTCCAACTTATACCTTCAATTCCATTCTGAGCAACGGTAAGTATTAGAGCATCTCCACAGAATGAGTCTACAGCAACAGTGATTTCCCAATTTTGTTTGCATGGAAACTAAACCATTGCTGTGCTGCAAATATAGTATGCTTTGAGGGGAACAGCCATCAAGCTCCTCCCACATTGGCCTACCCAAAACGTTGCCATGATATTTCTAGTATACCGCACACCTTGCAGAGAGTGTTAATGCCAGGTCGACCAAGAGGATTTTTTGAATTTCCAGTTGTAGAGAGAGACTCCTCTGGAAGACGGGTGTGGGCACTCTCAAGAACGAAATTATGCCCTAAATGAGCTATCGGTAGAATTCTCATGAAGCCAATTCAGTAGCATTCTTTGCAAATTTGCACAATTTCACAAAGGTTGTAATGAGCCTACAAATTCGCCTAGTAATACCTATCCCCCCAGTACATGCCAGGAACTGCGCTCTCCTTGAAACGCTGCAGCCCAACAGCGCCTCTCTTGATACTGCCGGAATTCTCACTCAAGCACATCACCCTCGCACTTCGCCTGCCTTCAACCCCTATTCCCATAAAACATAACAAAATGTAAGGATAAGGGTGCAATTAACTCCATTTTCTCTTATAGATTCTCAGAGCAACGACAGAATGACCCACAATGCAGGGGCATAAACCCCAACCCTGTCTTAAACCCTCCACCTCTGCTTCATTTCGTAACCCTAAAAACAAACTAAATGGAAAAATCATGCACATTGGAAGTAAAAAACGGAAAGAGCCATATCTACCTTGCATCACTGCGCTTGAGGACAAGCTAACAGAAGCAGCAACGGATTGGCTGGGCACTTTGAAGGCGGCAACCGTGGCCATGACTCAATTGCGACCAGCCCGATGGAATTGCAAGCATAGAAGTGGAGAGAGACGACGAAACTTTCACCACGGACAGCCAAAAGCCAGGCAATTGAACTCCTGAATCCTGATAGCACCAACAAACCGCGATACAAACCAAACTTATCGCTTCGTTCACAAGCACTGACTTGCACGTGCGGTGATTGAGCAAATGTAAGGTAAGTAAGCTTACACCTAAAACTGACCCCTTTCTATTACCAATCCCTTAATTAAAGGTACTCCAATTACTCATGTGAGTGGAAGGTCAGTTTGAGAAACCCCTATTTCCAGCTCTGAAAATTCATAGTTTATTCATATAGTGTCCAAAAACTACATTCTTAGACAATTTAGAGTCTCCTCTCAACTACTAACAAGATTTCACAATAATTTTTCTTAAACCCTAAAGTTTTTTACTATGTTTTCACCAAAAATGCTCCAAAACTGTCATTTCTAATGCAAGCACCAAATTTTAGAAGAACACACATTTTTGGACACATGTGATTGTAGGATCTTGTAGTACATTGGTTTGAAAAGATGTGGAAAAAATTTCAAAATTTTCCACCGTGTAGATTGCAACATATTAGCATTTGAATTGACAAAAATTCTTTTTTTGGTCGTGTGAAAATACAAGCAGCTACACTTTATAAGGTCACATTTGTGTGAAAAATATCCAAAATGGTTGTGCCTCTTTAGATTCATATTTCAAGGCAAGTTGGCTACATACTTGAAATATTTTAGATCATTTGAAATTGTACAACATATAGAAAAAGTATGGTAAGTAGAAAGAAGAGAGTGATTCAATATATTAAATAGTTAAGAATTTTATTATGGAATTGAAAAATGCCAATCCCAACAATATTGATGTAATAAACAATCTTCATCCTATGATTTAATTTTTTTTCCAAAATATTAAAAATTGAGTTATATAAAGTTCATATATTGACTTCAAAGTTTATTTTAGAGTGCAAGAATTCATAACTACCTACAAACTAAAAAGCCTCATAACTTTTACCTCATCGATCAATTCCTTATTTTTCAAAGATGACAATACATGTCTTCTATAAATCTTGAAGTTTTAGATTTTGTGGTAGTGATATTACTATTAATTTTTTATTAAAAAAAAAGGAAAATTTCATATCTAATAAAAAATATGCTCAAAAATCTGGAAATTTCATCATTGGTGTGTAATTTAGTAAATAATATTATAATAAAAAATATTTTTTAAATTAGAAAATAAATAAATTATGGAATTAGACCTTGAATTCAAATTGCAAGAAAATATCTAATTTTAGGATTTTTTAACTTTCCAAACTGAAATGTAAACTATACTTGATTAGCTTCAATTCAATAGTCATTTTATGGATGAAGTTTTATGTAGAATTAGAAATCATAAATGTATCATAGCTTTGCTACTCTTTGTAGTACTAGTGACACTCAACTGAAGGTTTTGAATAGATATTGGAGACTGAAGAGTATTAGATTTCTATTGGTATTCAATTTTTCATTGCTATTTATTTATTATTCTATTTAGAAGTTAGAATACTTTCAAAAATTGCATCGTAAGGTATACGAAGTACTTTCATATATTCAAGATACATAGAAATGTTTAATTTGCATTAATCTTGCTTTAGATTTTGAATATATATATACATACACATTTTTTTTCAATAGCTAATTCATGACCTTTATAAAAAATTTCAAGACAATTTCCTTTTCATATTTTAAATGCACATTAAAAGAAAAAGTACAAAATATAATTTCTTAAATCCTAAAAGTTTTGAACATCAAATTAATATATGAAAATTAAAATTAAAAAAATATATTATGAACATAAAAAAAATAAAATATTTGTAGTTTTCAAGATCTACTTTAATTTTTTTGGAAAATATCTCAATTGCTATCAATAAAATCTCTTAATTTAGTGTGCGTAATGCACTAAGACAAAATACTATTGGAGGTGGAAACTTCTCAATTTTAAACTTATGGACATTAGTTTTTTGAAAACCATCTATTTGCGAAAGGAAATTTCATTAAAATGGTGGTATTTTATATGCCATTTTTTCATTCATTTTCTTCGCTTAATTCTAAAATATAGAACTATTATAGATTTCAGACTTGTGAGCAATTTAGAGTTTTGACAAAATATCATCTCCAATGCACTTTGTTCATCACTCATCATCCAAAGGATAGACATGGAGGTTTATACTTAGCAATTATGAACTTAATCCCATCCTAAAATCCCAAGTATCCTTAGCCTAGGGGCCACTTGAAGGTTTGGATAGGTTATTATGATCTCAATTTTTGGTGCAATTTTTTTTTTTAATTTCAAAGATAGGAAAATACATTAGTTTTCTAAAAATATAATTTACATTTCAAAGGATTTCCAAGAACAAAAGTTATGCCCTCTTAAACACAAAATGTTGGAACCTCAGTAATAAATTAAAATTAATAGAAAAAATAGAAAAAATTGTTTTTTTTAGATTTTATTTTTGTCTACATTGCTTGTTATTTCTAAAAAAATGTTGAAAAATAAAACTTCACGATTAGAGAAGGCTTTAGAATCCTACTTTTTGAAGTCTCAATACATTAATCTTACAAAAGGTGGGGATGTTCTACTTGGTCTAAAATTCTTAGAAGAATGTATTTGAACAATTAAATTAAAAGATTGTATGTTTTTTTTTTCTAGAGAATTAAATAAAGATAAATGTCATAGCCTTTGGGTATGAATATTTTGAAGTAATTTTGGTCCTTAGATTACTGCAAAATTTTAAAGATTAATTATGATCTTAATTATATTCATCTAAAGCATTTGATTGTGATTTTGATTGTTTACACCTATTTACAAGGATGGTTTTAGATAGTTCATGTTTAACTTCTAAATGCCCAAGGCCTTTTTTGAGCTTCATAGTGTTTCCTCAAAACTAAACAAAATCCCTACATTTTGATTAGTTTTACTAAATTAATTAAAAATATAACTATATAAAGTCAAACTAGACATGTTATAGAATACAAAAGAAAAGAAAACACAATTGAATATCACTTATGGATTAAAAGATTATAATCTTTAATCAAAAAGGTTTTAAAACTATGAAAATGATTTGAAGTCTTTCAATCCACTTTTTTTATATCAAATCTAAAATTGACATCATAAAAAAATGAGGCTAAAAGACATAATATACGTACTATAATTGATTTATCAAAATCTATTTGACAATTTTTTATGTAAATTTCCAATTTGATTTTTCTCTCTCAAGATCCAATACATTTGAGGCTCATTTCCATAAACCTCAAAAACTAAAAAATCAAGATTTGCAATGGACACCTTTTAAAAAAATTTCAATAGAAAATTTTATGAATTTTATTTTCTAAAATCAAATTTTGATCCTTAAAATAGAATTTAAAAGATATTGAATTGAAAATAAAACTACCAAAAATATTACTTAGAAAAGATTTTATATAACTTCAAAATTTAGTCAACACCAAACAGGGTTGACAAATCAGTACGTCCGCCCCAAAATAGCGTCCGTAACCCGGACATCCGTCCTCACGGACGCCAATGGACGCAGCGTCCCTCCCGCCGTCAGAAGGCAAACGGATGGGGTAGGCCGACAGGGCGGCTTAGAAAACCCGTTTTAGGTTTGTTGTTTTGATTGTTTTCACCAATGAGAGATTGAGAGTGAAGTCATTTGGATTTGGATTTTTCTTATATTGCAATTGTGATTCAATAGAGTTGTATATCACTATTTATGTTTAAGGATTAAGGGAGTGACCGCGGAGCAGTTTGGGTAGGGCGGTCGAGGGAAACAGGGCGGTCGAAGCGGACGGGGGGACAAGCGGACGGGGCGGTCCCAGCGGACGCTGCGGACACAGCGTCCGCATCCGGACGTCCCGGACGTCCGACCGTCCTGTCAACCTTGACACCAAAGTATAGTGCTATAGATTATGTTGGTACCTATTTGGATTTATTCAACTAATAGGAATGTTCCTAATTAATCAAAGCTAAGTCTACTAGGACATTGCAACATAAGATGAAAGAAATAAAATTCTTTAACCTTCTAATTCTATGTTATTTTCACAAGATATTTTTGATTGCACAATTTGGACTCTCCACTCTTAAAGCCACAAAGGTTAAGTATCTTCCAAGTTATTCTTTAACATTCGTCTTTTACTTAATCTTTTTCTTCTTTTTCTTCTCCAACTCAGTCTTTATTGCTCCTATCTTCACCCATTCAGATGCACTTGATTGCAACCACCAACCAGGCCAAAATTTGTGTCCAATTCAATCTTTACCGCATCTACTTCCTTTTGTCCTTATAGCTTCCGACTCGGTCATTACTTTGTCTTCAAATCTTTGTCTATAACTTTCACGGTAACTAAATCTACCTTGACTGATTCTCCTTGCCTCCTCTTCATCTCACAACTTGGTCTCCCAAAATTTTGATTAAGACAAAATTTACATTTCTTAGGTCCCAACTTGGAATTACTCATTTTGCTTTCAAAATTCTCCATAACCAAATACTACTCTTAATTTCCCACTCTCAAATTAAACAAGCATCACACATAAATTCATAACCACACTTTGGAAAAATGAACAACGTTCAGGCTTTTAAACTTTGACTTTGACTTCATTCACTCATCACCACAATCATTCCTCAATTTCCAATTGGTCTTCACTGAATCTAAAGTTCGGTTCACATCCATTTGCCATTAAAATTAATTTTCTCTACTCTACTTGAAATACAATCACTTACTCAAGAAATAACATCGTTATACACACATTCATGCAACTTCATATAAAATTTCCATTTGTATTAACCAATTTGGTGACAAATCACCATTACATATAAATGAGTCCACAACATTAGATTTTCAACATTTCACTTGCTGCATTCTAATCCATTCTAAATCCTTTCTTCTTATCTCCAACTAGGACTTAATTTTCATCTCAACAACCATTTGAGCTTCCCATTTGATTCATGATCTCATCGATTCTTCTCATATTCACTTTGGCACTTACCTATGCCCACTAAATCTTCTCATCACTGAATTGATCTCACCTCACTCACAACATAAAAAATCTCACCAACCTTGCACTTCTCAACTTCTTGCACACACTACTACACTCACTCTCCACCACACATCTCCGACTTGGATACAATCACAAACACATATCATCTCCAATTACTTGACAACAAATTTCCAATTAGCACATTCATTTCCAACCATGACACATCTCCATCACACCAACTTGATCTTGATTCACACATGCAAGCATAAACATACATACAAAAGCAAAGAATTACATAGCTCGATAGGCTAGGACTTGCATTGGTACAACATTAGTGGGTCTACAAAATGACTGACATTTAGGACCTAATAGGAATCCAATTGGCGGTTACCAAAACCAAGAAGACAACCAATGCATAACCACTTAATTAGAATTGCACAAAAAAACACTAACAACTGCACCAACTTGCTTAACCGCAACATGACTTTGTCATCAGCATTCACATTCCAATTGGCAACTAAAACCCTGACAACTCACTCAAAACTTGACATGGCTGAAGATCAACTCCACTCTCACAAACAAGCTGACTTGGCCTTGCACACAAACATACATCTCAACTTGGTTTCTTCCATTCCATCTTAAAATTGTACTACCCATTTCCAATCTTTTGTCACTTAATTACTCACCCAATTTGGCAACCGCATGACAAAGCACCATGAAATCCCATCCAACACACAAAAACACATCCAAAATTCATTCAAAAACACTTCAAAAAATCAAAATTTATTATTGAATAAGCTATCTACAAGTGCCTTGGGCATTTAGAGGTAAACCCTATTAAGGACAATGTGGACTAAATGTCCGATGGATGACTTCATTGTTAAAAATGCGCCTACCTGTCTCATAATTGGAGTATTTTGGTGACAACTTTTGTTCTGGGGGGCTACATTTTTCCAAGGTTAACCTTAGAAGGACATTGTAGACACTAAGTATCCAATAGATGACAAAAAAATCCTTCTACATAAGACAAAAGTGTAAATACTCATCCTTGGAATTTTGCTTGAAACAAAAGGTCTTGCACAATAGTTTGACCTCCAATGCCTACTCTCAGTGTTTTTCAAAAAAATGATTCACATAGTTCTACAAAAGATGATTTCTACATTGACTAGCCCATTCGAGGGTTAACCCTAAATGCCAAAGGCACCAAATTCTAATGTTGAAAAAACTTTAAAGTTAAATCAAACCTTATCAAGTTACTATTTTTAGTATATATTTTTTACAAATTCTTTTTGAAGTCTAGTTTTAGCGTCAAAAATTTAATTTTGAAATTGAATGATTATGATTTTTCTATTTGAGATTTTGTGCAAGGATGTCCATTGCAAATCTTAATTCTAAGTATTGAGAGCTCTTGGAAACAAGTCTCAAATACACTAGAACTTAGAGATAGAAACATACTAGAAATTCATTTTAAAAAATTTATAGAATAGACTTAGAAAATCTGGAAATAGATTATGCCCTTCAACCTCACATTCTATTCAATGACCAATTTTTTTGTTTTGACATGAGAAAAGAGGATTGGAAGACTTCAAATCACTCTCAATTTTAACACCATCATGATAAAATATTATAATCTTTCAATCTATAGGTGACATTGTTGTGTTTTTTTTTCCTATGTGATCTTTAAACATGTCCAAGTTGGATTTGTACAGTTACAATTTTTTTTGAAATGACCAAACTCACTAAAATGTTGAAATTTTGTTCCATTTAGAGCAAATTCCAAGAAGTTCAAAAATGGCCTGGGGCATTTAGGGGTTAAGCAGGTTGTTTTTTCATCTACAGCAGGGCCAGTTTTAGCACAAAGTCACCTTACCACCTAGCCAGAGATGCACATGGAAGAAATCGAGATTCTGTCAATTTCTCTGACCACCACTGTACTGTACAAGATCACAAGTTTATCTTACAATCAACGTCACCGAAAGTCTTCCATCACATAACAGTCGAGGCCAGAAGCCACGCAGGAGTGCAGGGCACACCCATTGAAGCCTGATAGCCAGCCACACAATTTGGTACAACCCAGGAGACTACAGAACGCCAGAACATGCTAACATAATCACAAGTTCGCCACACTACTGTTCCACAGTAAGCAAGCTGAGCCTGTTCTCCAGTCATCATTCTGATAATGTCCGATTCGTTGCAGACGGAAGTTCAGCTGAACTCATCTCCAAGTCCGAACGTCTTCTAACAACGTGACGTCGGGCACCAACACCTTGATATATTAATGAAGTCGTACTCAAAGCATAACATAAACTATAAATGACACATACAAAAGTAGTCTTCCCACAAAAGATAGCGAAGAAATAAGAGCAAGGTGTTGAATCAGGATGCACATTCAAAAATCGAACCCCGTGTGGAGTACACGAGATAAGCCAACCAACCTAGGGGAAGGGGGGTAAGTAAAAATTCAGGATAAAATGCGACCACTTCAAATGAAAAACCTGTATGGTAAGACCTGCAACAAGAAAAAAACCTAGCTGCTCTAACGAAGTTCCTGAGTGCCGTTAGTGTGGACATGCAGAACATTTTTAGTTACAAGATTATGCGATGCTGGCAGCCTGTATAAATCTTACGCTAACTGGACACTAAGGTGATACACTACCTTCCTTAAAACGAGGATCACTCCTTATCAGTTTGGTAAGAACAATGGAATTCCCACTTTCCAGATCTATTTAATGCCTTCAGGAATGCAAACAAGTCGGCAATTCCAGAATCAGTGGTGATGAAAGCGGATCACGACGCAAGTAATATTATCTGCGCTTCCCTTCTTAAAAGCCTCGTCTGTCAACCTCTTCGCTGCCTCTTGGGCATCCGGGATATTCTGTACCATTGTCACAGCATCCTGCATAAACAGCCCACAGAAAGAAGTGTATCAGTATCCGAAGAAAACGATATCCTTCGGTGCAAGACCAGATCTCAAGGATTAAAACTTCAAAAAGTATTTTCATTTTGCTGAAACCTCTTGTTCTTGCAAGGTTTAAGCAGTGCGAATTACGAAACACTCGAGTGTCAGCTTCCAAAAACTAAGAATTTGCGTCACATTGGTACGGATGGTATGGGTATGAACCACCCTTCGTAAACGACTACTCAAAACACATTATTCCCTCGGCATTTGAATGTGATAAGCGCAATTTGCCGCCTAAATGCTTCGAAAAAGGTTTTGGGAGAGAAGTATGCCGGATGCCATGCACCTACTTCGAAGCCCTTCTTTAATTCTCCTCCATTTCATTTTCCTCATACATAAATCAGAGAAAAAGAGTACTCTAGTCTAAAAAAAGTAACAAACCTTCCAATGTAACTAAGTTCCATCTACTATCAAGTGAAAGAAAAACGAATCAAACCTGGTTGGAAACAACATCCCATAGACCATCACTGGCCAGCAACAAGAATTCCACCTCACTGGTGATCAACTTTTCCTGCCATGGAACAAGGCACCAGATTTAGGGGTATTCCCAATATTCATTTCTGAAAGTGAAGAAAGTTCACTGCTGGAACGGGAAGGGAGTAAGAAATGATATTCCCCACCTGAATCTCGGGTTCAGCAACAACGTATTTTTTCAGAAGCCGGTCACCAAAAGCTCGAGAGACAGCAAGAACACCGCCTACACGCCAAGTGCCTGCAAAAAACGGACCACTATCTGAGCTAATAAATCTCATACAGAAATATTAAAGCACACCGAGTAAAAAAGTAACTACGCATTAAATAGAACTAAGCACGACACTGAGTTGCCCGCAATAGATACCAAGAAAAAGGGTTTCCATGTTCCAAAACGAAATGTAAGAAAATAGAATGTTAGCATGACTCTATTGAACCCACCAGACCACATGACGACTCCGCCAGCCTCCTCAATGCGTTGGCGTTCATCAGTTCGGTTTGGCTTGTGGTCATCGGACAGAGCAAACGCTGAAAACAATGAAAAGAGTAAAACACGCAATCAGGGCTGTGAGTTTATTAGTTTTAGATAGAAAACGTCAACGTCGTTAAGGCTAATCAGCAGACCACATTCTTGGATTATAATCTTGACGAACTATGGAAATGCCACCTACAGACATTACCAGTAAGAGTAAACATGATTGACCTCAGAATACGGACCCTCCAACCACAAAGAAGGGAGCAAAAATGCTCCAGAATTCAAAATTACCAAAATTCGTGAATGCAACAGTGCTCTCGAAGAACAGCTCAAGTTACGTAAAGTTCGCATAATTCACCTTTTCCGTCAATACAAATTACAGCTCTTGAATCGCCAACATTGGCAACAAGTAATCGATTTCCCACCAGAACAGCTGTAGAGGCAGTTGAACCTGCATCCCTGTGCTGGTTGTTCTCAGCTTTTAGATACTCCAGGTCTGTCTGCTTGTACGTCTCAGCTGTCAAGTGAATTCTAAATATTAGCGAAATCAATAACTAAGCATTTTTTCAATGTGAAATGCAAATAAAAAATGAACGTCCATGTTTACTGGTACATCATACAGCTGCTGACGAAGTCAGTACAACTTCATTTTACACGTTTGTATGCCAGGAGTGGTGCTCAGGGTGCCGAACAATCCCATACCAATTGCACGCTCAGTATCAGTAAGAAATTGAGGATGATTTAGCAAATTCTTGAAAAGATGCTGCTTGACATAATCAGCTGCTCGGGAGCCACCATGTCCTGCATAATCACCATAATAAGATTGTTTTCGCGTCACAACCTGCTCACATTATACATCGGACTAACAGTATCAACGTTTGATTTAATGACCGTTTGAAATGAACGCAACAAAAGTGACCATAGATGAAACAACGAAGACAACCCTACTTATTACCGCAAAACAAGGACTGAAGTCAGAGCATAGTCTCGCTGGTTCACGGGTAAGAGAAACTAACCATCGAAAACGCCGAACAAACCAACCAGTTGAGACCCCACCTTTGAAATTTGGGTATCATGGAAATCCTCCATAGAGGCCCTCTTCCCACGTAAGCTAGAATAGCCATAGCTAAACTTATTGTTTTCGCTACACAAAACACAGACATGCTCATGAATTCCTCTGGTGAAAAATAAGATTTTATGCCAAAATTCATATTGAGCCATTTTGCTGAACTTCAGTATTCAGAAATCGCATCAGCGAGAACACCTGCAGCTCAGATACCTAGCCTAGTTCTTCGTGAAAACCACTAATTAGGCGACCTACGGAAGATTAGTTAGCACTACAAGGAAATGATAGCAAATTACTCTAATATTTAGATACAAGTTATTCTTATATTTGTGAAACTCTGTTAAGAATACTCAACCTCCGGAACAAGTCCATCAATGATCCAGGATAACATGGTAGCACTTGTCCTCAAGCACGAAAAACACCGCGAATAGATTTTAGGGCATTGCAGAATTGAACTTCTACGTATATTACAACAGTACGAAAGTAAAACTAGGTATTACTCATTACGGAATATAATTGGTTATGCTTAATAAATACGACTTCCGCGAGCACTTAGAAGAGCTCAAAAATCAGAAACTAAACTAGTCAGTGCCTTTCCAAACCCCTGGCTGGGCGAAATGTCTCGATCAAGTCAATGTTCACCATCACGGAAGGTAAAGCAATCGAGCAAGGTTTATACAACACTAGCTGAGATTCATATTCTTAATAAAGACAGATGTCTAATTGGGGAAAAACAAGGACAACCATTTTTTATTTTCAATACCAAGGGGGGAAGCACGAAAATCGAGATAAAACGATGGCGATAAATGGTAACAACGCAAACCCTACAAAACGACTACTACGAGAGTCAAATCACAACAGTAATCAGAACCAGATCTTATACCGACCGTAAAATAACGCCGGAGGCTCACCGAAAGTGATCTGGTTCCTGATCATCTGTAGTATACTTTCCCGAGTCTTATTTGTCTTGGAACAGATTTTCATAAGATCAAGACAGGGACGCTATCTATCTCAGAACAATACACGATTCAAGCCAGAGCCGAAAGATGCGGCCATATCCCGATCAAACTGGTCATAATAAACTGCCGTTACACAGTAACACTGTGTCACCTCTAGGGTCTCTGAAAACATAAACACAAACACACGCACCTGCTGCCACCGCCGCTTAGGGGCAGAACTCCCTCCTTCGAGGAGCTGAACATAGAGTTGAACATACTGTTGAACATATGATCGTTATCCGGGCTGCACTACTTTGTGGTCTCTTCTTTCATACTCGTCACCAAAGACTTCTCGTCCTTCCTCTCTTAATCCCACTCCCCCTCGCTTCCTTAAAACCAATCGTGCATGCGCGTCCTTGAACCAAAATCAAGCTGCCTCCGCTACTCGGACTCCTGCAAGACGTAGTCGGCTCGAGAGAAGCGGTCTGCGTTACGGCAACGCTACCAGCAGCAAAAACCAAGCAAACCGACGAAAACATGCGAAAATGGGAGCAAGATGACGGAGCAGGGAGGGTTTCAGAGGCGCTCACTGGAAGCGGAAGGAGGCAGGAAAGAAAGCAAGAAAGAGGACGGGTCGGGACCGGGATGGGTCGGGACAGGTCCTGATCCACGCGGCACAGGCCGGTGCCGGGTAACTCAGCCATTGACTCTACCTTTCAGGAAATGTGCACTCCAACTTTGAATATTTTTTGCCTCCCTTCCTTGCACCTTCGCGAAGATTCACCCTATACCCTACGTGAAGGTCAGATTCGGCTTAAATTAAGTCATTGTTATTTTTTTTAAATAACAAATGTCACCTTGTGAATGGTGTGAGGTAACATGAATCCCTAATAATTTGAAAGTGGAAATCTAATTTGGGCACCTGAGTGCCAAAGCAGACCTTCATGCATAGTAGTTGGTCCATTGGACAAGTCAATTTTCGTATATAATTAAGCAAAATTTTAAGTATGTCCAAAATTTTATAAATTTGCAAGTCAATATCTGGAATTTATTTTTTTTATTTTTTAATTTAATTTTTTTTATATTTGGAAGGTTTGAAATCTAAAATATGAGAATTCGAAATTTTTCAAAGAGTTTGAAAAATAAAGATGACATTTCATACAATCTAAATTCCAAAATTAAACCATTTCAACACACACATGTTGAAACTAAATTAGAGACTTTGAATATGGGACTCTCTTATAGAGTTGTCTTAGTCCTTCAAGCCTTTATTATAGGGCAAAAATTTAGAGGAAAACATAGGATGGTAAATTTTTTAAATTTAGAATTCACAATTGGAATCAAGAAATCCCAAATTAGATTAGAGAGGTCAAGGCAACAAATTATTTTATATCTTTCATTGTATTTTAGAGAATTTCTTACTTGCTTAATAATGTTATTGGGACTCGGGGCAAGGCAACTTTCTCTTCATTTTAAATACAAGCTAAGAAGTATTTCAATTGTTATAAAGATCAATTAATTAAGCTATATGAATTCTTACAACTAAATTCAAAGCTTTGCAATGACTACTATGAACTTAGGATTGAGACCAAAAGATATTGGTCATTGCTTTTCATATATAATTACATAATTGACAAAGATCTTCAAGCATATAATGTTACAATATAAATCTTTAAACTTGTTTTCAACCAATTAATATAAATAAAGTGGCAAGAAATAAAGGTTTACAAATTTTCTTATATCTAGATAAGAAATTTTAAGTATCTAACTTAATAATAAAAATTCACCTTTAATTAGAAGATGTTAATTGATTACATAAACTTTCAAAACATATGCTTTGAAATTGTTCACAAATTATAGGGTATGATTTCTTCTTTTTATTGGCACATTTTGTTCCTAAATAATTCGAATTTTTTAAATGAACTAATTTAACTCTTGTATGTGAGAAGCCAAGCTGCCACTTGAATATTCCATTTTGTGCATATGTCCCAAGTAGGCTTTGCTCCTAATTTATATTTAAGATTATATGACTTGTTAAAAATTTAACCTTTGAGATTGAAAAGGCATCATTGCATTGCTTCAAAGTTAGACAAGTGAACTATATTTAGATTTTTGACATCAAATGCACTATCTCATCATCTTGCAATTGTTTTCTCCATGTTCATGAATAAATTACCTTTTTTTGCATGAACCTCAAAGATGCCCTCCTACATTACATTCTTAATGTAATGAGCTAGATGTGTTGCATAGTGATATTGTAGATGAAATATTCCATCTCCTAGCTTATACCTCGAGATTTATGAAAAAGATTTTTCAGATCAGTTGATGTCTTAAATGCAAGACATAAGTTGCTCCTAAAGTTTTGGAAAGTCTACTTTCCAAAACTTAAATAGCAAAGAGACCTCGCCAGCACTGTAGACTCAAGAAATATGTTATGTACCAGACAATGCTGAATGATGTTATGTCAAAAACAACTTGATCACACAAGTGATACAACTTGTTATACTTGACACAAGTAAAGATCTACAACTTGTTTGACTCGCCAGTAACACATAACAACTTACAGCACTTGAATGTTTGGCTTACAGTCTTGTTAAATTGACCGAGTTTCTCAACTGCGGCAGTTTCAGTCACAGATTGTGCCTCGAAATGTGAGGTGGGTGCCCTACTTTTTTTAGCTACTGTGCTTTTAATTACTACTATATTCATATTGGCAAGGAAAAGGAGATTTCAGCGCACCAAAGAATGTGACATTTGGATACCATATGCAAAAGTTACGAAGGGTCAAAGGTTTTTTTGTAACACATAACAACACTTGAATGTTTGGCCTACAATCATGTTAACCCCTAAAGTCCCGAGACCATTTTTTTTTGTCAAAAACCACTCAAAATTGTCATTTTTGCTGCATTCACTCAAGAAAACAAAAGAATCATTTTTTTAGAATCTAACCATAAGATCTTGTACTTCTCTTGTCTTAGACCATGTGGTAAAAATTTCATACAGTTTGACTGTATAGATTGGAAGATATTAGTGTTCAAAGTTGAAAAAGAAAGTTTTTTTGAACACTGGCCAGCAATTTCAAATGACTTTGACCGCAAATTGTGGATTTTTTTGCATGATAGACTTTGAATTTAAAATTTTTTATATTGAAGAATTGAATTGAAAGTCTAGGAAAAATTTTTTTTTTTTTAAAAATACTTGATTTTCATTCTTTAAAAAATTGTTAAGTAGAAGTAGGTCCAAAATTGAAAAAAATAAATTGTTAATAACTTCAAGATGGGATTGAAAGACAATAATCCCAAGACAATGGTGAGATTGTTTTAGCAAGAAAATACAACAATTTCAAAAAAAATTGTGGAAAAGTGTGAAAATTGCATTCAGAGATGAATCCTATAAGTTATTTTTTCAAAAAGATGCTTTAATTGCCCAAAAAACAAGATTGTCCTTAACTTTCACATTATTAGTTCAAATAAAGTAAATCAAAGCTTCACATATAGACAAAAATAAAACATTTCAAGGGGAAAAAAATTAGAATTAGAATTTCTTTTTTTTGTGTGTTGCCCATTGAGTTTGATTCCAAGCTTTTTGTGGTATAACTTTTGCTCCCGGGCACCAATTGAAATAAAAATTATATTTCCACATAGCTAATCAGTTTTTATATCTTACAAAAAAGTTTCAAAAATATTCACCAAAATTTGAGGTCACAGGAATTTTCCTTGAAATTTGATTTGTCCCTCGAGGGGACAATGGGACTTTAAGGGTTAAATTGACCAAGTTTCTTAATAGTGGTAGTTTTAGTCATTGATTATGCCTTGAAATGTGAGGTGGGTGCCCTAATTTTTTTGCTACTATGCTTTTAGTTACTACTATTAGATTGGTCAAATTTCCATATTTTTCATGTTGGCAAGTGAAAGGAAGTTCCAATGCACCAAAGAATGCAACATTTGGATATTGGATGCAAAAGTTACAAAGGGTCAAAGTTTTTTTGTAACATAACAACAACACTTACATGTTTGGCCTACAATCTTCTTAAATTGACTGAGTTTGTTGACTTTGGCACTTTTTACGGATTGTGCCTTGAAATGTAAGGTGGGTGTTTTATTTTTTTTTGCCATTGTGCTTTTAGTTACTATTACTATTAGATTGGTCAAATTTTCAAATTTTCTTATTGGCAAGTGAAAGGAGGTTTCAATGTACCAAGGATCACAACATATGGATACCATATGCAAAAGTTATAAAGGATCAAAGTTTTTTTTTCAATATAGGTGCTGAAATCGTTTCTTCTATTTAGATACATATTGATTTTGGACATGTATGGTGAGTGATGGTAGCAGTTTTGGGTTGGTGGCACGTCAAGGGGCATCAAGCATTAGATCTCTTCCAAGAAAATAAATTTGTGTTAGTCTTAATTTGTAGAGCTTTGCATTGATGAATACCATATTTTGGAGGGCTTAGAATTGCTTCAATCTAATTAATAGAAATAAAAAAATTCCGAGTTACTCATGCTAGATTATTCTAATACCCAATTCAATTAGAGATTTTCCATTGCACTATGGTAATTGCACTTAATTATAAAGCCAACCTCTCCATATTTTTATCTTCAATATACAACCTTTGTTCATGAGAGCCTAGGTTGATTTTGGGTATACCTTTTCTAGCTCTTTGAAAATTCATAGTTTATGCATTTCATATTCTAAAGATGCATTATAATATGAGAATCTAGAATCCCCTTTTGACTATCAACAAGACCTTATAAACCTTTTCTAACTCAATGATAGGAACTATGCTCAAAACTCCTTATTCAAGACAATTTTAAGTTTGTTATCATATCAAGTAAAGAAAACAATGATAAACAATCTTTGGAAATTGATAAAAGCAAATTGCAAATGTCTTAAGCTACCCTAAGTGATGATTGGTTGTGACATAAATTAATTGAAAACGAGGATGTTGAATGTTTTGAAAAATTATAAATCATGGTTGTTTGAAAGCACAAATTTATTTCATTTGATCATTACGTCTATTTTTGATTAAATTATAGATTATTGAAAGTGTAAAAAGCATAAATGCAAATCCTAAACCATCAATTAAATTCAAGCAATTCAATACTCAACTTCATTATTGCTAAGAAAATTACTAACAACTAAATTGTAGAACTGACAATTATTGCCACTATATAGTGTATAGTGACAATATAGTGACTTTGCATCACTATATATTGTGATTTTAAAATTTAGGATTATAAAATTTTATAATTTTCATTTCTACCCTTGCTCCCCCTTCTTGTAATTTTTAAAAACCAACTTATTTGACAATCAATATAGGACAATTCATCTTATATCCGTATCCGGTAATGTATTCAATATTCAGTACACATTTGTATGAAGTACTATTTGTATCCAAAATCCATATTTAATATTTTGTACATATTTGTATATGATACTATATCCATATCCAATATTCATTTTGTATTTTATATTTGGACGGTTCAGATTAAATTTCACAAGACCAACGACTTGGGTGATTTTTTGAGAAATCAATAGCAAATTTGAGGGTAAGCATTTAAAAAAAATCAATGGCTTGTAAATTTTTTGAGAGAAGGGTGGCAACTATTGGAAATCAGGGTGGTACACCTCTTTTTAGTAGATAGTTGCTAAGAGATTTAAGACTTTCTTCATTTTTCCATATGTGCAAAAAGAATTGGTCAACTACACCAACTTCATAGGGTTTTTTTGGAGTACTAATCAAAATTTGCACTAAATAAAAATAATCAAACATTCTTGTCAATTTCAAATCACCACTACACTAATCTATTTAGTTAACAACCAATATTTGAACAAATGGTTTGAGAAGAAGACACCCCACTTTCCAATGTTAGAGAATGATTTTTATATAGGAAATTTGCATCATATCCTCCCTCCACTAAAAGAAAACTCAATTTCTTTGGTAAGATATAGTTGAAAGAAAAACTAACCAATATTGCTGTATTTTGGTAGTTATTATACTTTTGAATTTTAAGGGGAATACTATAAAATTCGAATTTTTTTTTAATATGGAAAAATATATAGCCAATATATTTTTAAGAAAGAAGATACTCCAAAAAGAAAAATCCTAGAAAAATTCTCTAAATAGAATAACTAGAAAATTGTAGAATCTCAAAAAAATAGGTATTTTGAAGTTTTAATTTGTAAAAAATAGAAAAAACAATTTTTTAAGAAACCAAAAATTGGCAATTTGTGAGGACTTAATGGTAAAGAGATTTCACCAAAAAGAGTGATCTTGAAACCATCTTCATTGTTCAAAAGTATGTATATAAGGGAGCCCTATTTGCACAAATATGGAGGGCACAAAATAATATATTTTAAAATGTCTTTTATACAAAACATGCTCATTTATTGTAGGAATAGACCACCAAAATTTCAGCTCTAAATCATTAATTTTGAATACTCCATAGTACTCAAAACCACTAAATCTCAAAGTGATATAAATTTGTAAAATTTAATTTTATATATAAAATTATTATTTTTAATGAAAAAAATAAAAGATATGATTAGAATGGAAACATTCATCTTCAATTTCCAATAAAATTTCAAGTTCATTGGGGATGCTTCAAAGGTCAAATAGTAGATGTCAAATCCAACTGTCACGCTTTGTGTAATAAAAAGTAGTTCTGATATTTCTTGCAATTTTTGCAAAGCAAAAATGTGGCTGCAAAGTGACAAGTCTAGTAAGTTTGGGCTCATAAATATAACTTAATCAAATGTTGGAAATTCTATACAATTAAAGAGAAATCTTCTAACATTCAAAGGGCAAAAAGATGAAGTAATAGCTTACAAACCTTGTTGAATTCATGTGATTTCTATTTTATGGTGCCAAAAATAATTTTTGTAAAAATAATTCATTTGTAAAAGCAAACTTGACAAATTAAACACAAGGAACTCAATAAATTATTGTAATTGCAAGATCCATAAGTTTAAATCAAAATTAAAAAATATCTCATATAATTATGTTATTTCATTTATATTTTAATTTAAAAATAAAGTTAAAAGTTAAAGTATAAAATAGCTTTTCTCATTCTAACCTTCATTTGTTATATACAGCCCAAATTATTAGTATATGTTATATTTGATTTACACATTATACTTCAAAAAAACATAATAATCTGATTGGATTCATTTTGCAATATTATTGAATTTTTTTTTCTATAGAATTTTTTTAAATGATGATTATATTTCATAGGACTACTAGAGTCTTCTTACAATTTTTAGACAATGTATAGTTTGGCTCATTTATTAAACATATAAGATTGAAATTAGAGTATAAATTAGAAGATAAAATGAAGATTAGTAATATTGTTTCACTTATTTGACCATTGCACAGGAATGAAATTGGTCTCTAAAAGTTAAATGGATGTATTTTTCAAGAAAAATGATCAAATTTAACAATTATAGAAATGTCTAGTAAAAATTGACTTCAAGGTGACATGTTTAAATGCTCAAATGTTTGTTTGGAGGACAAGTGTCCTTTAAAAGTAAATTTTTTTTATTAAATTGAACTTAAAAATGATAATTTACCTTATGACAATAGATTTGATATTTTAATGACTCACTATGGTTAAATTTTAAGAAGTTATCAATGCTCTAGTCCCAATTTGATTGGTATGAATCTTCACAATAGTAAAATTACTTATATTGAAATGACATGCCAATCACATTTGGATGTCATTTGAAATACTTGAGGTAAAAATGACATTTAAATGTTATTTGGTACATAGACGTTTTTTCGTCACTTTAAACAATATGTTGAGATGACCTTTTGAATGATGCAAGGAATGATGCCATTTCATCATCAAAACAACTTTTAGAATGATGTCATTTGAACATCAAAATACCAACTTGAGTTTAGTTTTTCAAAATTAATCTATGATTACAATTCTAGTTTTAAAATCAAACAATATGTATAGATTTTAATTCATGACATCTATAATAGAAGTAGATTTTAGTTCTTCAAATCTATCCATAATGAAGATTTGAAATCATACAATCAATCCATTTTCTAACCTATTTTTCTATATTTTGAAATTCTTAAAATTTACAAGTCTACATGTATTGCATATTAATAGATTTTTATATTATATCCAAATAACATGACCTAAGAAAAGAAATGATAGAAAATATACTTACACTAGTTATATCCTTATAGGTATCAAATCACTATATAATAGGAGATTGGTTTTCTTCTCTCTTTCCAACTTTGTTTAATCCATTACAATCACATGGACCCCTTGATTTATCTATTCAATGTATATAGTTTCAAAGATTGTGAAGTTTAAAGGTTGAAATATAAAAACTACCAAAACTAAAACGATCCACTAACCATATCGTCAATTTTATTAAATTGGTGATATTTCATTCTTTAAAATTGATGTTCCTTGGAAATATGAGTTTGTTAAGTTTCTAGTTACTCATCAAGACAATAGAGGTTGTTTCACCTTTTCTCTATCTACAATCTTCAAAGCATAGGGACACTCTCTTGTTGGCTTGTAGAGGCTTGTAAAAGGTTCATTCTCTAAAGATTGAGGATGGAGACTATTCTTCTTTAGAAGCAAAGAATAGGTTTAAAGAACATTTCACATGTGAAGTTTGAATGTCACTTTTACTCTCCATGTGCCGGAACTTCTCATTCTATGTGCTACTTTCACTCCAATCTATACAATATGTCACCTCTAGCCTATTGCTATAGTACCTCACCAACCTCAATGCTAGACCGTGGGAAAGGTGCTGAAAAATTATTACATTATTCTTCATCTGCAAGTGAACACTACTTCTCTCCAATCTCCATCTTCATTCTCCACATGCCACAAAAGGTAGGTGTTACACCTCCTTCATGGAGAATGGTTCCCTATTGGCTCTTCTTTTCACTCCAAGACTTCTTGTTATTCATAAAAAGTTTCATCCTCAAATCAAGAAGATATGACAAATTGACAATCATGTCTATTTTAACTTATATATTGCCCTATGTTAACATTCCATTTGCTCTTAGAAATAGTTTAACTCACTCAACTGAACAATGCTATGCAATAGATTGGTTTTCATTCTCTACACAAGTTTAAGGGCTTACGTAAGAAAATAGATCACACGCCCCTACTTTTTGCTCGCATTCACATGATCTAGCTAGCTATAGAATCACACAACGACAAAGATCAAAATCACATACGGATCAATTTCAAAGAGTAGCTCAACTTGAGGGATCGTATAGAAATTGCTTTAATTTTGGAGTAATTAAGAACACAAGATTGATTGGTTTAATCAATGTCAAGTGCACTAGTCTTAAATTGCTCTCATGCAAGCATTTTGCAAGATGAAGAGATCAAATATTTTGAAACAACCAATCAAGATCATTGACATCATGTGTGTGGCTATATTACCAATTGAGATGGATTAGACTTGTTCAACAAAATCCCGACATTTTGCAAGATGAAGAGATCAAATATTTGGAAACAGCTAATGAAGATCATTGACATCATGTGAGTGGCTATATTACCGATTGAGATGGATTGGACTTGTTTAACAAAATCCCGACAAACAAAAATACCAAAAAATTTGACACTAAATTTTGAGCACAAGAGTCTAACAATAGGTTTGTTGAAAAATATTTTTCTTGATTCATAAAAGATTCATAGAAGTTAGAATTTTTTTGAATTAATGACCATGAGAGCTGAAATAGAGATTAAGTAAAATTTTAAAATCATGATGAAAATCTTTCAAAAGGGGATAAAAATCTAAGTTTTTGATGACAAATTTTAGATGACATCTAATGTTACAACTTGTATTTAATGTCAACAATAATGTCTACCATAAAATCAAAATATTATGGTAAACATTATTGTTGACATAAAAATCACAATGCTACATTGAATTCTTATAATGAATGTATGGTTGCTAATTTTACATTGTTGCGTGTGTTGTATATCTACCATTTTTATTCAGTAGTGTCATCTTGTGATTAGAGGGAATAGGAGTAAAGGATGATTTTCTCAAAAAAACTAGAAGGGGAGTAAGTTCAAGAGGTTCAGAGGGAAGATTGGCTTGCTAGTTCGATGTGATTTGTCCATCTCAATTTTTGTTGATTTAACCCTCCGGTTCCTTACTTTATGTTTAATTTCCTAGCTTTAGGCATGGAAAAATGTAAAGTTGCGGAGAAGGTGAGGCTATTGGAGGTATACATGAAGAAAGGGGTAGAGTTGTTGAAGATTAAGATTAGGGTTGCCGTGGAGAGGGGGTTTGAGAGATTTAGGGGGGAAATTGGCTTGCCAATTGGATGTAGTGTGTCCATTTTGGTTCTTGTTAATCCAACCTCCTTTCCACATCTTACCTTCAATTTTACCAACTCCAAGCATGCAAGCATTTTTAGTGCAACTTGTGGACAAGATGAGGTTGCTAGAGGAAGTCATGAATCGATAGGAAGCAACCATGGAGGTAGTCATGAAAGGACATGAGGTAGCCATGAAGGGAATGTTGGGGGGCAGCCATGAAGGGAGAGTTGAAGGGAGCCATGAAAGAAGAGTTAGAGGCAACCATAAAGGGAGAGTTGAAGGGAGCCATGAAAGAAGAATTATAGGTAACCATGAAGGGAGAGTTGGAGGGAGCTATAAAAGCATGGAGGCAACCATGAAAGAAGAGTTAGAGTTGGAGGTGTTAAAATGGTTTGTTGAAGCCAAGAGTGTGTTACAAGGAGATGGCCGACATTGTTGTGTCACAACTAGGTATCAAAAAGTTGAGGTCCTTCCAAAACCCTAAATTGTACTTTTTTTCCATAGACTTTAGTCTTGTATCGTTTAAATTTTGCTTATATCATTTTTACTACTATTATTTTTTTGTAGATGGATGTGTTGGGTAGATTGGAGCACAAGCTCTTCCCATCGAGTTTCAATGAGAGGCGTCTTCTACTTCTTTTCCTAACTTATCTATCTTCCTTTAGTTTTCCTTATTTTTTTAATTACTCCAAAGACTTGAACTAACTATTTGTTTGCTTTGGCATATTTTTTAGTGCCCAAAGGCCAATTCAATGAAGGAAATTTTCAAGCCTCCACTAACATGTTTTTTTGTGGATTTTGTTCTTGATTTCCAACTAAGAAGTGCATTCAAAGCTTGATCAAATGGTGTTCTAGTGGAAAGATTCTAATGTGTCATCATTATAAGAAATCTATGTTTTAGATGACGGATTTAGGTGACGTCCAACGTAACAACTTGCATTTTTATGCCAACATTAATATTCGCCATAATATCAAAATATTATAGCCAATGTTATTAATTTTATGTGACATCCAATGTAACAACTTGCATTTAAAAAATGTTATGGTAGACATTATTGTTGGCATAAAAATGCAAGTTGTTACATTGAATGTCACCTAAAATCCATTATCTAAAACATGGATTTCTTATAGTGCATAAGAGTGATTGTATGAAGTGAATTGTACTATTCTGTGGAATCTTAGGCTTTTAAGCTTATAATTTGGTTGGATGCAATTTTGTTTGTTGACCAAGTTTGTAGGTGTCATTGATCTTAATATCAATATATATATGTTGGAGCTACACAATTATAAAGAAGCAATATCCACATGTCTTTTGATTGAGCTTGAAAGCATAGTTGTCACACTAGATGGACAAAACACTTGTCTATTTGGAAGAGGTACCACTTGTTTGATGTAGTCAACATGTAGTTGACTTTCTATGAAGGTAAAAAATCCAATGTGAACATACCTTAAAGACACTTGGCTTACTTGAAATCATAGTAACTTACCTTAACTTACCTTAAATCATGATCAATATGAAGCCCTAAATCTTAAAAACTACCTAGACCATTCGTACAATCTGATTTGTTTGTCCATGTGTCCCATCTAATGACCCTAAATCCACCTAATATGACAACCCTCCTTGAAAGAAGGCATTGCATTCATCTCCTTCTATTGAGTTACTATTTTCTTTGTGTTTCTCAATTTTAAGAATGTGATAGTTTGTAGTTAGTGCACCGTGGTTTAATTGACTTTTGCAATAGGAATCAATTTATCAAGTTGAAACATTCTCTATACTAACATGTTATTGGCAGCAATAGTGAGTGTAGTTTACCCTAGGAAATAGCTTTGATTGTCATAGTCTATTGGACATCATAAGAAGAATATTTTTCTTCATACTCAATCTCAATTTGTAATTGCAACAACAAATTATTTAGAAATATGAACCAAGTTTGGAAACGCGGTTTGAATAAATAGTTTATCTTCAAACTATATTGGAACCACAATACCTAGTTTGTTAAGTTTATAACCTTTGTAACTCTCAGGAGTAGATATTTGGACTTAGACATTGCATAGAAGTTCATAGAATCAAATTGCACATTGATTTTTGTCTATTTCCTAAACGAAAGAAAGAGTCAAAGCCAATCTTGCACATTGATTTTTAAGCATTATTCCAAGGAGCCTTTGAACACTATCTAGGCTTCACTGTCGTGGAAATTGAAGAAGCTACACAAATTGCATTCCCAAAGGCTGTCATGGTCAATCTCTATGTCCATGAGTATAGACCACTTTGCTTTGATATTAAGACTCCTTGTATTGACAGTACGAATCAACTAGGATCTTTGTATATATATTGGCACTCAATGCAAGACAATGAGAGAGATTTGACCAACTTATACGCCAATTATAGTCACTTACCATGTTTTTTGTTAGTCTGAGGTATAAGGATATATGCTTGATCTTTGATTTCTTGGCTCATTCTTTTATTTTTGTTCTTTTGGTATGAGAATGAAGTAAAATTCTAAAAAGGATTGAAAGGGAAATTTTATTTGACATTTTCAAACACACTTTCTAAATTTTGTCCATAAATATTTATTGGAAGTTTTAAACCTCAAATGGGTTTTAGAGATAAAAACTGGCTAGATTCTCCAATTTTATTTAGTTCAAAGTTTAAAAAAAATCATTCTACCATGTTTAAATGGATTTTGAAATTCAATTTTGAATACAATTTTAGTTTTTGACTTAAATATGAGCAGTTGTACTCCTATTAATATTAATTTACATATCCTACGTGCATTGTTTTAGCTACTACTATCCCACTTGTATAAATAGCTTCTTTTCTCATCTTCCGAAATCCTAAATTAAGTGGCTTTTGACACTAGTTGAAAAACATAAGAATATTCTAATTTTTTTGGCAACTAGCTTGAAAATCCACTTCATTTTGTTTAATTTCATTGGATTTGATTAATTGGCAAATTAATCACCTTCTATGCTCACATGGTTGATTATTAAACAAACTTCTATTACACCCTCTATACTGAAGACCTCACGTCTTTTGCAAAATTCACATACTTTGACAATGAATTGTAGCTATATGCCCCTACTAATTCTTAGGCAATTAATAGATTGGTTTGGTCACTCTAAAGCGGACAACCAAAGGATTGAGAATTTATCTAACAAATAATTGCACTTTTGTCCTATATAGAAGGATTTTTTTCATTCATTAGTTGAGAAATGGCCATGGCATCCTTTAAGGGATAATATAAGTCTAATTACACAACTAATGCAAGCATCTTATTCAAAGCACTTGGGGTATATTTTTACACTTAATATAAGGTGATTCCAAGAAACACTTGTCCTATTTCTTATCCCCTTGCCTTCAAATAGGTGGTTTTTTACTCATAACTTTTGCATTGTTTGTTCGTTAGGAATGAAATTTGAAATGAAGGTACATGCAATAATTGTAAACATTTAAGAATTTTTAAATTGAAAAAAATTTATTTTACTATTGGGTTGTTGCAAGAAACACTTGTCCTATTTTTTGTCCTCTTGGTCTTGAATAGGTGGTTATTGGCTCATAACTTTTGCGTTGTATGATTGTTTTCTATAAAATTTGAAAAAAGGTACATGTATTAGTTTTCAACTTTTAATATATTTTTTTTTGATATTTTAAAATCAATTCATTATTTTTAAATTGCCCCCAATTAGATGTCTACCTTAGCCATTTTAGGAGGGATTAGTATTATTTCCAACCCAAAAATACAAATTTGAAAGTCACAATAGGGATACAAGGAGTTGTACTAAAGTTACACAAATCTACAAGAGATTTTTCTTAAATAGTAAATTTTCCACCTTCCATATGTGCTCAAAGTGCACTACTTAAGTATATGTGTAGAGAATACAATTTTAATTTGCCAAAGACTCAAAGAGGACATTGTCAAAAAATGTAGGAACTACATGCAATAAAATATAAAGTCTAATATATTCATTCTACATAAAATTTGTAAATAAATTATATGTATTATAGGCAGGGTTGACGAATCTCTACGTCCGCCCCAAAATAGCGTCCGTAACCCGGACGTCCGGACGCACGGACGCCAACGGACGTAGTGTCCCTCCCGCCGTCGGAAGGCGGACGGGCAGGGCAGATGGACGGGGCGGCTTAGAAAACCCGTTTTGGGTTTTTTGTTTTGATTGTTTTCACTTTTCACCAATGAGAGATTGAGAGTGAAGTCATTTTGATTTTGATTTTTCTTATATTGCAATTGCGATTCAATAGAGTTGTATATCACTATTTATGTAAAAGCTAAAATATGAAATATATTTTTAAATTTTTTGTTGAATTTCATTTTGATTTAGAAACAAAATCATTTTAAAATCCAGCGAAATGTATATCATCAATAAACAAACAATTTTATAATAAAATGATTGAAGAAACCATTGTCATTTGTCAATATGAGCTCCATATATCATGAGCAACTAAACAATCAAACATCTAAATTCACATCTCCACAATTCCTATGGACGCCAATCCACATCTTCTTTAACCTCAGCTCTACTACTCTCTCTTGCAGCTCTCCATTCAAAATCATCATTATCGGAGTCATTTTCATTGTCGGAGTCATTTTCATTGTTCGAATCAAGTATCGTTGTCTCCTTCAAGTCTTCTCTCGAAGTAGGTTTACTCCCTTCTTTCGAATTTAATTTTTCTTTTTTTACTTTGACAAAACGATTAAAGGCTTTTTGAATAGGAACCTTTTTTTATTTTCTATTTGACAAAGTAGCAACATTTTCATCAAGAGGGGTCCTATTCTTCACTGGAGAGATAGCAAAAGGTTGCATTTCTCTTTTCGCTTTCACATTACTCGATTCTTAAACCATCAATTTCGATGTAGGGTCGACATGTCTATGAACGGTTATCTCCACTTTGGCTTTCTTTTGAAGTAATAGAGTGCCGTTTGTTGATTTGATGGGTTCTTGCGCCATTCCTTTTCCTAAAATGCGAGCACGCAAAGATGCCAATGGCATCCGATCACTATCCGTATCACTTAGGCTTGTAGGTGATGATGTTACTTTCCGTAGATTACCGCCTGTAGAAATTTCTTTGGAAATGTTCATTAGGCGTTTTCCATATCCAAAGCTTTGAGAATCATTCAATCGTGTGCTAACAGACTTCATCGGTATTGGTGGAAGAGCACTAGATCTCAGTACTTCAAAAATTGACTTCATTGGTTCTTTTCCTTTATCACTCTTCACAGTTGCCGAATTTGTGACTGCCATCCCAACTGAATCACTATTTTTCTGTACCGCAATATTTGGTTCCCCCTCATCACCACTATTGTTGCCCACATCTTTTGGAACGTCCACCTCCATGACCGCATCTTCTCTTCTGTCGTTTCCTTGCACTACATTTAATGCCACAGATGGAGATTGAGAAATTAAAACTTCTTCATTTCTCCCATCATCACCAATAGCATTCTCATTGATTTTCACCTCTTTGGCAATAGCGTTTGCCTTTTCCGATAGAATGTTTTCGCTATTCAAGAATCCCATTCCATTGCAATATGCAGTTAAAGAAGGTAGATTCTCCTGTACCTCTACATTGTCCTCGTCTTCATAAAAGGTATATGCATTGTTTGCATTGTCGGGAACAACATCCTTGCGGTTTAGATGATAATCATGCGTATCATTCACCAAATTGGGAAAGTCTTGCATAACGTCTTCATTTTCCCACGCTGTCGCACGATTGAAGTCATTCCCGCCATCTACAGCTGAAAGGGCTCTTTCCAAATCATCGTCATCATCGTCTTCTAATGTCGGCCTATCTGAATCTTCTGATTCCATTGGATCCACATTATCATTATACCATTTTTTAAAATTTTTTTCCTTCGATGTGTTTAATACTTTGGAATTGGTATACACATACACCAAATCCGCTGCTCTCTTCGGCTTCAATTTATTTCGAGATTTGTTGTGAACAAAAGAATAGTTGCTCCAATTCCGTTCACATGAAGATGATGACACCGGTTGAGCCAATATCCTCTTCGCTAATGGAGCTATAAACTTGCCACATGCACCTTCAAAATCCCACCAAGCATGCGCGGACAACATTTGTTCTCTGAGATTCAACATATTGTGGAATGGAGGTTCCTTGTGTCGAAAAGCCACAAATTCCTTCACCACTACTGCATATTCATCCGGTTTACATATTCTTTCCAAAACTTTCTTACATCCTGATATTGCATCTGCGTCATCCACTAGCTCTTTGTTATGAAGAAGGTATGGATTCAAAAGAGCTGCGGCTGATTGGAGATCGTTGTTCACCATTCTTCTTCGGGCATAAAAAGACTATACCAATGGAATTGCAAGTTCTTCTAGCAAACAACATGGTGGACTTTGTAATCTGTTCACATGCTTCTCTAACTTCCTCATGATATGCAACACCTTCCCTATGCATGGTGATTTTGAATCCAAATCGCGGAGTGCATATATGATTGGTTCAACCATCTCCACATAATTGATGGACCGATTCCAAAAATGGTCATCAAGAACAATTTTCTTCACCGCTAAGGCCAAGTCTTTTGGTTGGACTTTGACTCCACGTTTCTTCTTGAGAGTATGTACATACTCAACCCATTGCGGATCTACCACCGTTTGTTGCAATGCTCCTCTCAATTTTGTCAAACACTTCATCATGATAAATTTAGAGGCGAACCTTGTATCCCCAGGCATCAAGAGACCAAGATTTGGCGAATACTTTCGCAATAGAGCTAGCGGCATATGTCTCTTCTTGATAAATTTAGCTACAAGAACTTCTTTATCCAATTTGGAAGCAATCCATTTCTGTGCAGCCCAATCCTTCTACAACAAATTCAATGCATGTACCACGCACCCTTGGTAAAAAATATGAGAATATTTTGTAGATATTACATCCCATGCGGACGGATTTACGGGAGCATTATCCGTAGTTATTAACACGACATTCTTGGACCCCATTTGTTCAATGAACTTTTCCAACATAGTTGCCAAATACTCCGCATTTTTTTCACAACCACTTCTATCCACAGATCCAAGAAATTCTTCACCTGCGAATGATACAAGCATGGCATTGATGAGAGGTCGATTAGTCACTGAGTTCCATCCATCAGTGGACAATGTTGCTCCAAATTTTCGAATGCTATCTTCGGTCTGTGCATTCAACTGTGTCTGAATGTTGGTCTTCGCCTCATTTAACAATTTGTACCGAAGGTCGTGGTATGAGGGAGGAATGTATGGCCTACCGAACATAGCTGTTTTCTTCACTACTTCTTTAAAAGTTGGATTTCGAGCCACGGAAAATGATATGTTTGCCGAATAAAAAAAATTTGCCCATACTGAATGTAATTTGCATCTATGACCTTCTTCAAACCCATTCACTAAGCTGCCTTGCGTCTGAGGCCTAGAACTTGATGCCCTCAGGGTTTCACGTTCACTAGAAGTTTTAGTACTCAAAGTCACTTCAGTTGTGGCACATACCATTGATACTAATTCTTTGGACGCTGGACAAGAGTCTTCGTGGTCAGAATACGACACAGCCTTTCCGGTCGAAAACTCTTGAACATTTGAAGGGCCAGGGTTGCCATCCACATTGTCCATTACAACGCGTTTTGGAAAAACTCCTTCGCAATGCCGAAATAAATCTCAAACTGCCATTGGTAATCGTAGACAAACGCTCACCTCTTTATCACGTATACCTGCAGGCCCAGGATAGCCTAAGTGGCTCAACATACGGCCGAGCTTCCTTGCCATGACCGCCTTGCAAAGCCTACATTCTACTTTACCATCCTATGGCACACTATACCAAGGAGAAAAATCCCCCGTCAGTTTGGCCCCCATATTGACAAGTGTATATTTTACCTCAATTTCAAATGAAACCAATAGACTGTTTTAAATTTGAAACCTACAACGTGACAATGTATACAATATCAATGAAATTAGTCACACAAAGCTTTGAAAATCAAAGCCCCCCCGTCCACTGAATTATGCATTACCAAGCAAAAGACACAATAAATTGAAGCTCATAGCCCTTGAAAATCTTAGTGTTCGGTTTTTCGAGAGTGAATACAAAAGCTTCTCTTCTAACATTTATAATCCCCTCCAGAAAATTTAGGGTTCATTTTTTAGGGTTTACATTAAAAAACAACCAATGGCGCGGACAGGGCTGAAGCGGATGGGCGGACAGGTCGGACGGGGCGGGCGGATGGGTCGGACGGGACGAACGGGTCGGGCGGGAGGACAGACCAGACGAGGCGGATGGACAGGGCAGACGGGGCGGACTTTGCATTGCCATTAGTCATTAGAAAATTTTATATTGTTATGTAATTTGAAAGTTATACAATCACAAATGAATGCATCCACGTAAAATAAGATGTACATATAAAAATATTTTTATACGCAAATGAAAATATAGCATCTTTATATATAAATATATATGTATAAACAAAATACATGAAAACATAGTTCCAATATCACTATTGAATCCTATACGATCTTTTTAAGATCTAAATCTTTCACATTCTTTTTTGTTTTTAAACAATGAAAGGACCATTGTTTTTAAAAAACAAAATTCTCCTTAAATCCTACTTTCTACCGGATGGACTACTACCTTCTCCCAAAACAAAAGGAAAATCTGTTGTATTGAGGAGTTTAGCAGATGATTGACGAGTTGATCGTTGTTGACTTGCATGGACTATTCACCCTCTAGATTGAACTTCAATGTCCACCTTATGAAATTGTTTTTTGGTTTCCAGAGAGAAGTCATCGTCCTCTTCACGCTTCCTTTTTGTTTTCTTTTCGATGATAAATCGACTTTGTCTGCCTTCAAGGTTTTCAAGTTGCTCTCCACATCATCATCTCTTTTCCCTTGCCATGCTGTGAGGCAGTCTCCATCCAATAGGAAAGCCTTCCAATGCCCTATAATATCGCCAATGCGCCTATTAAATGCTGCTGCCACATCTACAGATGAATGTCCTGTGTTTGTTTGTCTATTTATATCAGGGTTGACGAATCTCTACGTTCGCCCGAAAAAAGCGTCTATAACCCGGACGTCCGTCCTCATGGACGCCAGCGGACGTAGCGTCCCTCCCGCCGTCGGAAGGCGGACGGACGGGGTGGACGTCCAGATCATGCGGACCAAATCAGTCCGCGTGTTGATCGGACGGCCGTAACCGGGCGGATGGGGCGGACGGGGCGGATGGCGCCCGCGAATGTCAGCGAATGCTGTGGACACAGCGTCCGCATCCGGACGTCCTGTCAACCCTGAATTGTATTGTAGACAACACGAACTTTTGCAGCCTCTTCCAACTTTGACAATAGAAGGGCCCTACCTACGAGGGCAGGGTTGACAAGACGTCCGGACGTGGACGCTGTGCCCGCAGCATCCGCTGACATTCGCGGTCGGCGGACGCAACGTCCGCCGGGACCGCCCCGTCCGCCCTGGTACAGCCGTCCGATCGACACGTGGACTGATGTGGTCCGCACGATCTGGGCATCCGCCTTAAGCCGTTCGCCCCGTCCGTCCGCCTTCCGACGGCGGGAGGGACGCTGCGTCCGCTGGTGTCCGTGCATCCAGACCTCCGGGTTACAGACACTATTTTGGGACGGACGTAGAGATTCGTCAACCTTGTATGAGGGTGTGGTCGTATGCCTTATACTGCTCATCGAACTCTTTTCAATGGTTCACCTCCACCCAACTGTCTTCTGGTCCTCTCTCCACTTTTTTATCTGGAAAACGAAAGAACTTTTCGTATTGCAAGCTCCAATGTCCCCCCATATTGCGACAAAACATTTCACGGGCCGCGTCATCTACGATTCCTCGAGCCCGCAATTCCACCTCTCTATTGTGAGTCATCCACACATCCAAATCCAATGGTTGCTGAGATTTCTCGTACAAATCATGCCTCTGTTCATTTGCATTCCACCGGATTGGCTTCCCCCAATGTTGATAATTTTGGAATTTGTACGGCGCTTGATCAAGAGGAAGATTCCAACGATTGTACTCGTGGCATGGAGGCATAGCTTCCAAGATACCAAACATTTCATAGAACCTAGTACTCAATGGACTACGACACTCGGCACACACTGAACGAATGAGTGATGCTTTTACAATGCAAATGACATGAAAAGTGTGGCGACATTGGCCCATGGTTACCGCACCTTCCGGTCCGAAGAAGCCTTGGCAAAGGCTACAACAACCATCCAAGATTGAAGAGACTAGATCACAAGCATGCACCACTCGCTTGTCTTTCACATTGATGTGTGTTGAAAGTGTGTTGTAAGAGACCCATCCTTCCTCTACTTCCAAGGCCCAATTGATGGGTGGAGCTTGGTCCTTCTTTGCGTGGTTTAACCACTCAAACATGGCATCCATGTCTCCCCAATATGTGATCTCCGTATATCTCTTAGAAGGATGTTGGTCAAACATAGTCTTGAACCAACTCAAAGAGCTTTGAATGGCATCGCAATTTCATTCGACTCCATTGCCAATGTTTGAAGACCTGCCATTGCTCGAAATACTACAGAGGGTCTGTCTTGGAGTCTTTGTACCCATGCTAACCATCGAGACTCCAAGCCGCTAGATGGCATAAACTTCTCCAAATCCAAGCACAATTGCAATCGATTCAACTCGGATTCAACAATTTCTTTTGCTTCAATTGCCTCCTCCAATTTATGCTTCAACTCTTCAAAGTCACAACTCTCCGTTTGCGTCTCCGCATTCACGTAAACGGATGAATGCTTTTCCATTGATGGTTGTTGTGTCGCTTTTAACATGCTCATGTCGTGACTTTCTTGTACATTCACAATGGTAGGGTTGTCGCTTGCTTCGGCCTTATCAAAAGGAAGAGAGAGCTTATCTTCACTCTCTTGAGTCTCTTGACTGTTTCCAAGTACAATCACTGGTAAGATTGCAACCTCACTCGGATTCTTGGGGGTCCCTTGTAATTCTGCAATCCGTTTACGCATCTTCATCAACTCCTCCATTTGCCTCGATGATTGTTGATTTAAATGTTCAACCACACTCTCCGAAGCCTTTAATTTGAACTCCAACACTTTGCACCTTGCTTCCACTCCTCCAAGGTCAGCAATTTTCTTCTAATATTCCAGCAATTCTAGTATGTGAGCATCTCTTTCTTCGAAAAGTGGTCCGAAAGTCTTCGTGAGATTCTGAAATGCTATAGCACCTTTCAACATCTTTGGTACCATTAAAGAAAACTCCTTGGCCAAATTCATAAAAGACGGAGCAATTTCCGATAAAAATTCAGTTGACATCGTCATCTTAAAAGTTGTATCAAGTATATGTCCAACATTCTTTGGATCTACAAGTGGACTCATTGGAACAGCAGTAGCACCATCATCGGGGTTACACGATCCGCCTATTTCTTCATGAAAGTTATCGAACTCAACCAAGAGTTTCAAAAGATTTTTCAATTGTTTTGGATTGGACATGTCTTGCAAGGTTCGATGTAGAGGACTCGGCAATGATGCTATATATGGAAACTCCTCCGCCCGCTTTTTACGCTCGGACCTCCATAATGAGGATATATTATTAAACTCCACGCCTTGTCTACGAGGCGTATGTACTTTGTTTTCTAAACTTAACACTGGACTAGATTCAGCGCCTTGCTGCATAGGCAAAGATTTGTAGACCAAACTATCAAAACAATTGTTGGCTATCAGACTATCAATTGTAGCATTAGTTTTTGCCACTTTCTCCATCAAGACTTCATTTACTTTACTTTTTGAAGTTTTCCCGCGTTTCGTGCAAACATTGCCTTCGTTTACAAACTCCGTTTGCGTTTGTGCCGCAACATTTAGTGTAATGGTCAAACGCGTTGGAGCTGTGGAAAAGACTTCACCCTCCTACGCCTCTACATCTTTCTCCACATTTTTCAAAGAGCTTTCATTGATTGCTTTTGTTGGAGATTGTACAGACCATAATTCTTCAACATTTGAAGCTTTCTCCACACCATCCGTTTTCACCTCTATAGTATTTTTAATACTTTTTCTGTTTCTCCCTCTGAATTGTACAAGTCAGGAATGTCCTTTTGATTGGCTTCAAATAGAAGTGGGCAAGCTGTTGTTGTCGGAAACATGCTCCAATCGATCTTGCGCTCTAATATAAGTTCGGCGTAAACCATACACGCCACGCTATAATTAATATAGCCTTTGCTTCTGGGCTTGTTTCTGAATAGAATACGCCACACCTCCGCAGACCGATGGACAAAATGTTTGTTGTTGCAAGTCCATGGTTTACAACAAAAATCCCGTGTATCACTCTTGTGTGACTCTTGAAGCCACAACTTGTCAATGTGGTACATTTTAACATAGGTCCTGTACATTTTTGATGTCCAATACTCCGCATCTTCATCTTCCCACTCGCTCTCTGCTTTAATTGTAGGGTCATTTAAAATGCCAAGCCGAAGGTCATGTGTAGCCCCCTTCACTTTGCTCTTTTTCTTGGCTTTGCTTCCCGAAGTCCCCCCATCAATATTTCGATCACCTTCGCCGTTCATGATTGTCAATTGGATTCAATAACCAATTGAAGTAAATAAAAAAATCTCACGTGATAGTCAAAAGTGATGGCATCAACCGTAACCTAGTAATAAAAGATAGAGGACCTCAACTCTCTACCCTATAGGAGCAACTAGCGCATAAAGCAATAGAAGCACATCCAACTTGGCACCGAAGGAGAATTGAAGTGAGAAAAAATGAAAAGTCACTCCACCCTTATAGCTGTCCGCCACCGGACTTGACCCGGACCGCGCGAAGCGGCCCCGAACCTTGAGTCCGCCGCCCGGACCGACGACGTCCGCTTCGGCAGTGGATGCGCCGTCCGCCCCGTCCGCCCGCCCTGTCCGCCTTCCGACGCCAACCGCCCCACTTAAACACTAACCGTCGATGGCATCCGCTCAGCTCTCCATTGGAGCATCCTATGAGGCCATTATTACTCAAAAAAAGCGGTAACATTTTTTTTAAAAACAGCCTAATAATCACTGCTAAATGAGGATCAATGTAATTGATTTATCATTTTAAAAAAAGAAAAAATGTAAATCCTAAACCCTATACCCTAATTACCCTAAACCTTTTCTTTTCTCCCCTAAATTGTTTTACGAATGAGGGGAATGTGGTTAAGTTGAATATGTTTGGATTATTTACTTATATTATTCCTCTAAATAGGTTTTGAGAAGATCTGAAGATGGTGGGGATTTTTTTAAAGTTCATTAGGAAATCAAATGTTTTGCAAAAATAATCAATTCCTTTTTCATTGTAAGAAAATGAAATTTTTTAAAAAGGCCCCAATACATAATTAGAATAATACTTTAATGGATTTTAACCTCATGATATTTAATGAAAGGTTGTGATTTTTTAATTAGAAGTGCATCACGATCTTCAAATGATAGGGTTGATAGGACGTCCGGACGCGGACGCTGTGTCCGCAGCGTCCGCTGACATTCACGTCCTGGCGGACGCAGCGTCTGCCTGTCCCCCGTCCGCCTGTCCGTCCGCCCGATTACGGCCGTCCGATCGACGCGCGGACTGATCTGGTCCGCACGATTTGGGCATCCGCCTCGGGCGGTCGGACTGTCCGCCCCGCCCTGCCCGTCCGCTTTCCGACGGCGGTCGGGACGCTACGTCTGCTAGTGTCCATGCGTCCAGACGTCCGAACGTCCGAAAAACGGATGCTATTTTGGGGCAGACGTTGAAATTCGTCAACCCTGTCAAATGAACATCGAGTCTTTCATAATTTTTAATGAAATTTTGATTAGATTTGAAAACAAAGAAAAAGAATCAATGTTTTAACTTTCAAATCATGTATGGCTATATTTTTCCTTAAAAACATAGAAAAATTCATTACTTGAGTTGGTTGAGTAGAATACATTATACACTTATACATGTGCTATATTTATTTTGAAGGGTAATTCCAATATTCTTATTTCAGATGTTTTTAAATATTAATTTTAAAAAAGAGCGTTCATTGTTTAAAGATCTAAAAAATTGACAAACATAATTTCTATTATAAATAGGAATTGAATTCGGAATTCGAATTTTGAAATGATTCAAATGAACAAGATATTGATTATAAAATATTTCTTCGTTTGAGTTTTTCAAAATGAATTTACGAAACAATTGCAAACCTTTGAACTTAGGTATATGGTATTGTTTTTGGTTTGTACTTTGTAGAGTATAATACTTCAATTTTAATCCTAAATAAATGAAAAAACTCCACATGAATGAAATGTTTCTATGTATTGCACAAAGATTTCTACCAATTACTATGATAATTAGATACATTGTTACATTTCTTAAAATATTCTACATAAAAAAAAAAAATCATTTCAGTTTTCAATCATGATAAACGATGTCTTCTACTCTTTCTGTTATATGTTCATTTTGTATAACGTGTACATTGTACAATCTTTGAGAGCAAGGTAATTCATTTTTCATTTTTGGCTCTCACTGAAATAGAAAATATATTTGTGTTTGGATTTTGAAATCATTATGTATTCTATGGTCTTGCAAGAATGCATCTTGCCCTTCCTTTGAATCCTTTTGATATTTTCTTTTTTTTCCTTTGCTTTCTTGTAGGGCTCTTGTTCTCTTCATTTGACCAGCCTATTTGGCTTGGCTCTTAGTTTTTTGTTTTTTTTAATGCAATGGTTTATGCATATGTTATCAAAAAAAATATTATTTATTTAAAATTAATATATTGATGAACAAACGCATAAAGGCATTCAATGCTTTCACATTCAAAGTTATAAATCTATCATAAATCACTCTTGCAAATTTGAATGATTGAATCGAAAATTTGAAAATGTAATTACAAGAACTTTCAAATTTCAATTCAATCAATTGCATAAATTATAAATGTTGAAATGCAACTCGTATGAGTTTAGCATCTATGAAGATTAATTCATGCCATCCACATGCAATTTTCCAATTTAATAAAATGCAATTGAGTACTTCGATTTCTTTCTTTCCAATTCTCCAAGTAACATTCACTTCATATCTTTCTCTATTTGTTTATTTATTTTTTGGGAACAAATGGAGAAAACATCTTTGTCTATATTTGAACATGCACTCTTATTTGATTGATGAAGAATAGATCTATGAAATATATATTCATTGATTTGTTCATGTTGATTTATCTAATATATTTTATGTATGTGTGTGTATATATATATATATATATATATATATATATATATATATATATATATATATCATTAAAAGAGTATGGAAGACAAGATTGACAAATTGTGTTCAAATGTTGTTGATTTTGAAATGATTTAGTACTATATCATTTATAAGAATATTATAATAGTATTATGTTATAATATTCCTAAAACAATTGCAACAAATATTAAAATACATACTAAGTTAGGTTTGTTAGCCTACCAATTGTTCATTAATAGACATAATTAAGTAGCCCCCTTAAATGAAACACTCAATATCTAATATCTTACAATCCAAATGGTGGATTTGTCTAAAATTTTTTCCACATCTTTTCCAACTAATTTACTACAAGATCCTATGGTTACATATGCCCCAAAGTATTTTTTTTTCTAAGACTTGGTATTTACACTACTAATGGCAGTTTTGAAGTGTTTTTAGTGAAAAGAACTTTAGGGGTTAAACATCTATACCGTTAGATTTTGAAAAAAGAACAATTTGCTTCATTGGGGATAACTATAAGTCCATGCTCTTTTTCGATAGCCAAAACACACTTGTAAAGACTTGGACATTTAACGGTTTACTAAGTGATTAAACGTCAACTAATTCAATTTAATAGTACAATTTTTATTCAACTACCTTCTTACAATTGCTTTATACACAATGCAATATGAATATTTGGGCACATATATTAAACGTCACAATCCTTTCGTGAATTTTGCACATTTTAGCTCATATCTTTATACAAAAATATCATTTACCAAGAATTCATAAATTTGGTCATAAAGGAAGGTTACCTTTTTTAATTTCAAATTTTACATTGGATGAATGAAAAGTTAGTTGGACTATACAGTGCCATGAAGACCTCTGTTTATCGTGCAAAATATGGACGTCGAAGCGCTTCAGGGTCAAACCGCCCCGTCCACTACGATACCCGTCCGCCCTGTCCGCCCCGTCCTCTGTCCGCCTTGTCCGTCTGATCCGGCGTCCGCCTTGTCCGCCCCGTCTGCCCCGATACCCGTCCGCCCCAGTACGGCCATCCGATTGATACGCGGACTGATGTGGTCCGCATGATTTGGACGTCCGCCTATATATATGGGAAGGCGGACAGCTCATTCCGAACAGTCGTTCTCTTTTGGAGTGGGTGGACCACTGTTTTGCAAGCTCTGCGCACCCCCTCTGCTTTGAGTGAACGATTGTTGTGACATTGTTACAAATTTTCACAAAGTTCATGCTTGTAAAATTTTAATTAATTGATTAAATCAAAATTTTGGTTCTTAAGCTTTCTAATTGTTTCATTCTCTTTTCTTCAGCTTCATCATGCCGAAAGATAGAACACCCAAAAAAAATAGTCGAAAGAGAAGACCCCAATTGTTCGATTGGGATGCTTGGGCCAATCCATTGTGCGTGGGTGAACCGGGATGGGAAGAAGAACCAACAAGAGTGGGATTGCTCAATGTGCAAGAAGTATGTAAAAATGACTCACATTCAAAAACTTTGGTTACGTGAACGTGTAGAGCACCAAGCGTCACGTTGGGAAGGACAAATGTCTACTTGCCAAAGTGAGCACTTCAAACAACGATACACACAAGTGCATCGAGTTCTTGACATTAAAAGCGCCAAACCAAATATAATGAATTATAATATTATGGCAATGGTTTGAGCAGAGATTGTACTCCACAAGGACGTGGACTGGCGTACCGCTACAGGTCGCAATGTGGAGAACTATACGCACACGGATGCCGTTATAGATACACAGTGGAGGGGCGCAAGCGATTGCATGCCAGAGTGGTCCAATCGAGGTTATCTACAACAACCTTCAGTTGTTCTACGAGATGCTGAAGATGCGTGGACCGATAACGATGATGACGATGATATGCAAGCGCCTGTCACATTTTGAGTTAGGCACGAGCGGGTAGAAGAACGAGAACGAATTGAATTCGAACATCAAATGCAAGAGGCAACACCCAGAAGCCTTCAAAATCATGGACGGCAAGATAGGCATGGTGGATCCTACGGACGTGAACATGGAACACGAGGATCTGAACAAGGAAGAGGTAGTTCATACTCTGGTTACGATCCTCAAAATAGATATGAAGGTGGAAGAAGGAGCTATGGATCCATGCATTATGGTGGTTCAAGTGCAGTTGGTTTTCATTATAGCACTCCCCCTGAAATTGGCTCTCAAGGTGGAACAGGTAGCTATGGCAACACGCACTATGGTAGGTCTAGTGAATTTGGTTCATATTATACAACGCCCACTCAAGTAGGCTCCGAAGGTAGTGGAGGAAGCCATGTAATCCCGTAGTATAGTTGCTCTCTTCACAGAAGCGTCCAATACTATCCGGGATCAACTAGAAGTGATTCATACGGGCATCATAGGGCCTCTTATTATGGGGCTTCAAATGAAAGAGGATCAAAGCCTACTACTCCGGTTCCTCCTTCCACTTATGGAGGTTCAAGCTATGAACAAAGAGGTGCACCGAGTGGATATCACGGAAACTACGGAGGTGGTTCATTCATTGGAGTACAAAGAAGAGGCAGCGGTCAACAATTTGAGTCCGATTCAGATTCCGAATAAAAAAACATGCAAGTATATAGTGAGCATGTATTTGTTCAATTTTCTCATTTTTACTCTCACGACAAATATAGAGCACTAGATTGGTAGAAGTAGTACAAAATTTTAAATGAATAGAACAATTTTGAACAATTTTGTTCACTTTTTCAAAAAGTGTTGTGTAATAGTATACACCAAGTATGTATGTAGGCAAGTATATTATTGAAGACATCATTGTATTATTTTATAATAGCGTTGATGTATAAGGCTATAAGCGACTTTGATAAATAATAAAAATATGAAGAAGAAATATAACTTTGTAAGAGCCATATTATGTCTATTTTTGAATTCAGCATTCGAGGTTAAATATGTACTAGCATGGTGTGTATTTTGAAATTATTGTTGTGTGTTTATTACATTTAGAAACTCGTAAATGGTATAAATGTATTTCTAATTAATTTATGAAAGATTGAATTATTTGAATATTTGAAATTTTTTTATTCTTCATTTAACGATTGCTAAAAACTAAAATGATTTCTTATTAGTATGAAGAAATGCCCAAATTAGACAATTAGTGGTTCTTCTTTAGATTCTATTTTCAAATATGGAAGTTTACTGAAATGGTTTATTTATAGTTCTTTAATTGACAAGTACATTGATGGAATGCATCGAAAAAAAATACATTATTAAATACAAGAGTTAATTCTTCTCTTTATCTTTTCCATTTTTATTTAAAATTTCAAGTGCACCATTCATGAAAGACCTAGAGTAACAATACTACAATAGAAACCTATGATGCAGTCATTTGAAAATTTATAAATAAATTACAAATCTTTGAAAAAATACAAAATCACTTGATTTTAATTCCTCATCAATTTTTCTTTGTTTAAAAAATGAGAAAAAAATATTCCCATCCAAAGAAATAGATGAAAAAAGCGGATCAGCTCTCAGATGCACCATTTTTGAGACTCCCAGCCTGCCTTAAGACTTGAAAACAAAATCAAATTCGAAACTCATATAAAAAATATATATATTAGGGCAATCCGTCCTTTGCCGTCCGATCGGTTTACACCAAATTTGTCCGCCCATGGCCGTTGGATCAAGCGGACACCTAATCCGTTCGTCCTAACCCGTCGGATCGGGCGGACGCTAGATTTGTCCGCCCGTGGCCATCCGATCGGGCGGACGGGGCTCTAGGATTTCTGGAAGGCGGACGGCCGATGCGTCTGCCACCCCCGGCCCGTCCGATCAGGCGGACGGGGCTCTAGGATTTCTGGAAGGCGGACGGCCGATGCGTCTGCCACCCCCGGCCCGTCCGATCAGGCGGACGGGGCTCTAGGATTTCTGGAAGGCGGACGGCCGATGCGTCTGCCACCCCCGGCCCGTCCGATCGGGCGGATGGTTTGGAGCGGTCCGCCCCTGCCCGTCGAATCGGGCGGACGCCAAATTTGTCCGCCCGTGGCCGTCCGATCGAGCGGACAGGGCTCTAGGGTTTCGGGGAGGCGGACGGCCGATGCGTCCGCCACCCCCTTTCCGTGCGATGGGGCGGACGGGCCGTCCGCATTCTCACTTTTGCTTTGTCCCTTGTGAATGCAAGGTGGAGCGGAGAGCTTGGTGGTTCATTCTCCATTGGCTCTTTTCCTAGGCAAGGCAAGAGTGGTTTATTGGAGGCCCCCTTGTTGCCAATTTTTTTGACATTTGCACGTGAAATTCAAATTTAAATTAAAAAATTTCATCTATATCAGTTTCATTTGTCACGATGCCGAAGGGGAAGAAGAAGGTTGCGAAGCTAAAACATAGAGAGGGACCATCAAACTTGGAGGTAGCTCGCCAAAGTCCTTCGGAAGAATGTAAAAAATTCATGATCGAGCGCATCATTAAATTTTATGAATCGGAAACAACATTGTTTTTAGACAATAAGTACATCAGATATCAAGAGGAGTGCGTGTCTAAATTCAAGGTAGACATGACACAAATGTTGTTGCATGCATTGAATGTGGCGAAGTGGCATGACGAAATGCATAAAACGTACTTCGCCAAATGTTTAGAGAACAAGGTTCATAACGTTTTGTGGAATTCCAAAGTCATTTTGGTTAAATATGGCAAGGAATATCGACCCAATGACGCCCAGTTTGAAGAAGTGATTCTAAAAGCGGACTTATTTAGGGGGCGATGTGCTCCATTCGCCAAAAGGCACAATCGAGTTGGTTCGATTGCTTGGTGGAAAAGCAATGATGGAGTTGTTGAAGCAGAAAGGACCAAACGGCACCTGATAGCACTTCCAGATACAGCACGCGTGATTCCTGTTGATAATAGAACAATGAGAGGTGGATATGCAACGATTCAAAAGGTCCGTATTGAAGGATGTTTAGGAATACTTCTTCATTGGGAGTTTGCGGCAAAGAAATCCATTCACCACCAAACTCGATCCAATCTTGCAAAGGTAGAACATCAAAACAAATCAATGGCTATTCGAATTCCACACGCGGGTGTGAGACGGTTTGCTGCAGTGCACGGAACGACGTGTGAAGGTTCACCGTATTGGTGCAACGGTGGAACTCTTCGACAAATGTTGAATATGGATAAGGACTATCCAGACAACATTCAAATCTGTTTGATGTGTACGAATCCAACCGAAAAGGAGGTTGTAAAAGCTCACCATTTAGGGCGATATTGGAAGAAGCACACAGAGCTTACATGGGCTTTTATGCATATAATGTATGCAGTGCATCTTGCTGGACATTTGCACAATGATCTTTTTCCGGACAACATTTTGTTGCATTTTCCAGAGGATGAGTCACGTGTGTACATTGGAGTTTGCGATTGGGGCATGACTTCCTTAGCTTCTCAGCCAATGAAGTCTTTGTATACATTCACATCAGCAGATGAGATGAAACAGACTTTGCAGAGGAGATGGTGGGTGCATTTACGTATTGCATATTTGCATAAAGCAGGTGCAGATGTGGAAGTCATTCCGATGTATTCACGTAAGTCGGAAGAGTATGCCATTCGAAAAATTGCTCGGCGGATGAATAGAAAAAACATATCAGAGGTATATTTCATCTTGCTATTTAAAACACCTAGTGCGACACAATTTGCCTTTCATGAATTTGCAAAAGTGTTTTATACTTACTTGAAGCGCATTTCTTCGAAGAGTGACGATGAAAATACTAGTTTGGCCCATATGATTACGTGATTTTCTAATACATATTGTTGGCCGATGCCAGATGAATATTTCCGCCATTTATATTAAATTGGTAGTGTAGAAGTAGTAGTTGAATAGGTTATATAGGCATTAAAAATTAGTTTAGAAATATAGAGTTGGATTGAAAAAAATTATATGTGCAATTAGCCAAATGTGCACACTATATGATATATGTAAATTTTTGAATCTACAATGTATGATATTCTATATTAAATTCAATACATTTTGCCCATATTGATTATGTTTGTATTTGTGTTGATCTCAATTTTTTAAATAGTATATATATATGTATATATATATTTGAAGTCACAAACTTTTTTAGTTTGTCTTCTGAAAATGAATTGGAATTTTTTCATAGTTTCAAGACTATCATGGACTCATGGTCAAACTTTATAATCTTTCAACTTATAAGAGACATTGTTTTATTTTTTTTTCCTATGTAGTTGAATCCCTAGAGGACCAACATGTGTTTTGGAGCAATATATAATTTTTGGGCATACGTGTGATTGTAGATATGCATATTTTGGGCTGAAATTTTTTAATAGAATGTGGGGAAGAGGAATATCTTCCATATGCACAAATTTCATGACATTTGAAAATATGAGTCAAAAGTTATTGCATAGTATGTTGTTTGTTTCTCAACTCGGGCAGTCCAGGCCTCCGGGGCTCCGGGTAGATCTAAAAAAATCAATTTTTCAAGAAATAAAAATTTGAAATTGGTTCTTGATATTTATATGTATTCAAAAACCTTAGAATCATTGCATTTCAATAGTTGAGATAAAAGTTATGAGGCTTTTTAGTTTGCGGGCAGTCATAGAATCTTTACACCAAAAAAACTTTGAAGTCCATTATTTTACTGAAATTTCAATATTTTTGAAAAATAATAATAATACTGGATGTATAATGTTTATAACAACAATTCACCATTTGGATTGAAATTTTTTAATTCTATAACTAATTTACTAACAATTTAGTATTTTGATTCATTCTCTATTTCTTTCTACTTACTAATTTTTTCCTATATGTTGTACAACTCCAAATGATCTGAAAATTTTCATATGTATAGCAAGCTTACCTTGAAGAATGTATCCAGAGAAGCACAACCATTCTAGACATTTCTTCATAATGATCTAACCTTTTGAAGCGCAGTTGCCCGTTTTTTCGCAGGGTCAAAAAAAGGATTTTTGTTACTTCAAAGTTTAAATGCTAATATCTTGCAATCTACATGGTGGAAATTTCTGAAATTTTTTACACATACTCTCAAACTATATTAGTACAAGATCATACGGTCACATCTGTCAAAAAATGATATTTTTCAAAATTTTGGTACTTGTACAAAAAAATGGCAGTTTTAGAGCATTTTTAGAGAGAACAGAATCAAGGACCTTTAGGGTTAGAACTTACAGTTTTTAAACTTGAAATAATATGAAATTAAGTGTTCAATGAATTCATTTGAAAATATATTTATTTTAGTTTTTAGTTTCTTAGTATCCTTTTGCATTACAAATTTAGAAGTTTAAATTTTTTTGATATAAGTATATAACATGTCTACTTTGAGTTAGTAGGGTTACATTTCCCAAAAAATTAATATAACTCATGAAAATGGTTTCTTTTCCCTTTAATTCTAAGGAAACATTTTTTAAAATTTTTTTTATAACAAATTGCGAACCATTGCACTTCATTTAATATTTGATTGTTTAAAGATTAAGGGAGTGACCGTGGGGCAGTTTGGATAGGGTGGTCGGGGGAAACACGGCCGTCAAAGCGGACGGGGTGGACGGGGGGACAGGCGGACGCTGCGGACACATCGTCCGCATCCGGACGTCCTGTCAATCCTGATTATAGGGTGCTTTAAAAAAGTAAAATATGATTATATGTAATATAAAATTATGTATAATACCATAGAATTATGTGAACAATACATGTAAAATACCATATACAAAAGTGTTACTAGAAAAAGAAAGAAGTATAGGTTAAAAGGCTAAAAAATTATGGATGAAAATGAAAAATCTACTTTTCTATTTTGGATACAATATTTCACAAATGGCTACAACTTCACTCTAGTGTACATATTGAATAAAGTACTCTGTATCCAATGTATAGTATCCAAAGTTTAGGGTCCAAATACTAGATTGGATTGCCGTTGAGAAGGCTTGAAAGGGAAAATACAATGATCTTGTGTAAAATTGTAACTTCTTAAATGTGTTATTAAACATAGAATTGGTTTTTACTTAGTACTTATTTTTCTTCTTTTATAGCATTCATCATGTTTGCTTTTCTTTCCCTATTTTTTCTTTAGCATATGTATTTTGAACAGCGCTAACAAACTTACTATGTACTATGACAATTCCAAGGCAATCGTAAAAAATAACTTATAAGTAATATAGAATACATTTAAAGAACCCAAATAAGAAATTTTAAATACAAATAAAATGCTCCAAAATACTAAAATTTACCATTATTTAAAAAAAATCCTATATTATTATTCATTCTACTAGGTAAATAGCCATCCATAAGATAAGACATTATTGCAGGTCATTGCATTTTCTAATTAGAGGAAGTAACCTCTCCAAGGGCAAAGATGCAAAATGGTTGAAAAGAAACATCTTCAAGTTAGAAAAAATGACATTTTTTCTTTGAATTCTTTGAGTTTTTTTAATATTTTCTAAAAATTGAATTAAAAAGTATCTATTTTCTTGCATTCTTCTAGGCTTCTTTTGTTGTACATAACTTTTAGTGATAAATTTTTCTAGGCCTGAAATTTCACACTGTTTTGAATGCTTTACAAATTATTCATATTTTATTTAAAAAAAATTTATTCCAAAAGTCACAATACTCTAGTATTGGCCAAAAAATGGCAGGTGTTTCTTGCAACTACCCTATTTTAAACCTACCCTTAATTGAGTGTCTACCTTGGCTATTTTGGAGTTTCTTAGTCCTATTTTTGACCCAAAAATGCAAATTTGAAGCCACAAATTGAACAATTGTTGGAGGTTTATTAGCATTATAAAGAGTGACGATAAATTTTTATGAAGATAGTAACATGCTGGTTGCACATATGAAGTCAAAGTGACCTTCTTCTATATGAAGGCTATGAACAAGGAAATTTTTTCCTATGCAAATTCATTAGTACAATGTGAGTGCAATCTTCTTTATTAAAATAAAATCTTTATGGAAACTTTTTGGATTTTTTTTTAATTACTACAAATAAAAAGGTCCATAGACCCCTTTTCTACTATTTTCTATTCTTAGGGGCTTTTGTAGTACACCGCAAATTTGCAATAGTCTATAGTACCACATATTACTAAATCAATTGTTGAAATTTGTAAGTGCCCTGGATCAATGATTTAAATTTGTTGGGGTGCTATACTGCTATTGACACATAGTATTGGTAGTATTGCCAATTCTATATCCCAGAACTCTGTTTTGAGTGAAAAAACTTGAAGTATTTCTTGCAATTACCCTACTTATAAATTAAACATTATTACTAGAAGATAATTAATAACAATTGATGTCTATTTTGACAATTGAATTCAAACTAAGAAAACATAGGAAGAATCTGTAAGTGTAAATGGATAAGAATGAACTTTATACTCATTAATTTCAAATCAAGCTGCATTGCTACAATATTCTATTGCTCAATATTTTTAAATTTTTTTGGAGGATTGGTGATTAAAATTTCTTTTTAAGTAGAAGTGAATTGGATTTCTCTACTTTAAATAATTACTTGCATTAGCCTTGGTGAACCTATTGTTTGTGTATGATAAATATTTCAAATTCAAGTTAATTCAATTATTGCATAAGTTAATGCATTTATTTTGGAATTAAGTGAATTTACAAGTCACTCTGATTGGGTGTTAATAAGTTTGTAATATTCTTAGATTAAAACCAATGAAATACAATAATCTAATTTACACCATGTTCATGGTATCTCACATATTATGCTTGTCATCCACATTCATCCAATTTTTATCTAGATTTCTTGCAAATTGTTCTCACTACTTAACCCCTAAAGTCCTATTGTTCCTTTGAAGGACAAATTGGATTTTGAGCAAGCTCCTACGGTCTTAATATTCATTATAATTTTTTGAAGTTTTTTGTGAAGATAGAAAAACCATGGTTGTCACATTGGACAGATTACTATTCATTTCACGTCCTACAGGACAAGTTACTATTCATTTCACGTCCTACAGGACAAGTTACTATTCATCAGATGTACGTCTTACGTACATCTGATGAATAGTAACTTGTCCTGTAGGACGTGAAATGAATAGTAATCTATCCAATGTGACAACCATGAGAAAAACACATTAGCTTTTGTAGAAAAGAATTTTTATTTCAATTGATGTTTGGAAGAGATAGTTATGGGACAAAAGGTTGTTTTCTTTGGTGCGGTGGACAAAAATCTCCCTACAATTTTTTTTTAAATTAAAAAAATTTGTTTCTTGTATATTATAGTTTTATCTACATAGGAAGTTTTAATTCATTCCATTTAGACTTGTTATGTGAAAGTCATGGACAATCTTATTTTTTCAACAATTAGACCATTTTCTTGAAAAAATAATTTATAGGATTCATTTCTAAATGCAACATTCTCTTTTTTTCAAAAAAATTGTTTGAAAAGGTTACAGTTTCTTACTAAAACAATCTCACCATCAGGATTAAAGTATTTTGAACCCATTATAGAGCTATTAATAGTTTAGTTTAGTTTGTTTTTTAATCTTGGACCTATTTCTACCTAATAATTTTTTAAAGATTGAAATCGAATATTTTTATAGAAATTTTTTCTTAGAATTTCAATTCAATTTTTTAACACAAGATTTAAATCCAAAGTCTATAGTCCAAAAAAATTCTACAAATGGTAGTCAAAGTCATTTGAAATGGCAAACTAGCAATCAAAAAACTTTTTTTTCCAAGTTTGAATGCTAATATCTTCCAATCTATATGGTCAAACTTCATGAAATTTTACTAAATGATCCAAGATCCTTTGGTTAGATTCTTAAAAAAATTATTTTATTTATTTTTTTGGATGAATGTAGTAGAACTTTTAGTATTGAATCCAGGGTTGACGAATCTCAACGTCCGCCCCAAAATAGCGTCCGTTTTCCGGATGTCCGGACGCTAGCGGACACAGCGTCCCGATTGTCGTCAGAAAGCGGACGAGCGGGGCGGGGCGGACGGGTGGGGCGGACGCCCAGATCGTGCGGACCAGATCAATCCGCACGTCAATCGGACGGCTGTAATTGGGCGGACGGGGGACAGACGGACGTTGCGTCCGCCGGGACCGCGAATGTCAGCGGACGCTGCGGACACAGCATCCGCGTCCGAACGTCGTGTCAACCCTAATTGAATCGTTTTCGACAAGAAAATGACCTTAGGACTTTTGGTTTTAACCCTTAAAGGGCTTGAAAGCCCTTTGTAGCCATTTTGAATATTATAGATTTGATTTTATTTGATCATAAAAATATTATCAAACATTACATTACAAATATTTGATCACCAAATACTTTTCAGTACAAAGTCAATTAATGATCATGATAACACACAAATAAAAATGTATCACAATTGATATACTAAACTACAATTGGAGAGTTATACTTAAAGCTAAATAGAGGAGCCCCAAGCCCAAGGGCCTTTCGAGAGTGTAGCCATTACAGAAAATCTGAACCTAGTTGTGAGCCATTTGACTGCATGTATATGTGTAGATACAAAAAATAAAATTAATACAAAAAATATTTTTTACTTTGCCCACATGATCATGGTATGTGCCACAACAGGATTGGGGACAAAAATATATTCCCAATTTTTTTTCTTCAAAAAGACAAAAACAAAAACAAAACTTTTTTATTTCACTGAATTTGCACAATTCCAATTCCAGAAAGTCACAGGGCCCACGGCTAGGTCAGGATTTTCTGTAATGCCAATGACATGAATTCACCCAAAGCACCTTCAATTAGTGTGAGAAGATCGATGTCTGGCGCACTCATAGTCGTCGGATCGAATTGAAGAATAGTCGGTAAGAGCTACGTTGAATGTCGGCCCGAGTGTCGGTCGATAGATCATTGTTGCTCGATCATGTACGTGCGTACTTTACTGATCGATCCGTGACGAGCACTCCCGCAAGCTGCAATCAATTCTTCACGACTCCCAATTCAAAGCTAGTCTGCTCTTCAATTCAATTCAGTGACAGATCGACAGTCATATATATATGCCAGCTACAGTAGTTGAATTGCCTGTCTGTGTGGGATCGATATATTGGCTGGGCTACTTATTTTAATATAATCATCAACCACGTACAATGTAGAAGTCAATCAAACCTTGCATTTTCACTTCAACGGCGAGCTGCTTCGAACCAGCGAGAGCTAGCTGCCCGCGTGCCCCGGAGCATTATGTCGAACGCTGGCATTTTCTTCAACAAGCTATGCAGGAGCTGGCGGTACGTAAAGTGCGTACCAGCAGCCAGCGTTACCGGAGTACGTCAGTGTAGTACGTACTTCGCTTTTGAAATGCATTTCAGAATTCATCCTTGTTAGACTCCGAATTGAATTTTCTTGTGGATGGTAATGCAGTCTTGCGTCCTGAACACTAGTAGAATATTAATTTAATAATCACTAGTGTGAATCCACGGTTTCTCAAACGACATTGATATTGATGAACTGTTTTTCAAATGATATTTTCTCAAAAGTGTACTGTAGTTTCAACCAAAAAACTGGAAGATTTTGGAAAATATTGTTTCAACCACTCCGTTGAAATGACATTTGAAGTCCACTGTCATTTCAACCAATGAATTTGACCAGTAGATTTTAGAAGAAACAATTATCCCATATGTAAACAGCATCCTAAATGACATTTGAATGTTTACACTAGTCAACCAAAATTTCGTTAAAATTATGGCGGTATTTCACATACTTGACACTTTTACGTGTAGTTTGTGCGTTCTGAAATCTATACTGGTCCTAAACTTTAGAGCCAAGGAAGGAAATTAATGAATGAAAAAATTGCATCTGGAATACCGCCATTTTAATGAAATTCCCCGTTAGTGAATATGATATTTAAATTACAACAAAATATGATTAGAGTAATGTTTTAAATGTTAGTAAATTTTCATGTTTGATAAAATATATTTTTAATGATCGAATAGGTATTTCTATATCATTACAAACTATTAAAGTACTTGCTGGCAGTTAGTTTGAAATATTCAAATGACACCGACAGATTATTGCAGACATTCTTCTGGTCCTTTTCTTCTCGAACGAACAGTCTCCGACTGTTCGAAAACGTTCTGAGCTAGCAATTCCGTTTCCGACAGAGAACAGAATTTGGTCCCTTCCTTCATTCTTGTTCACACGTCCTAGCTAGCTTGGCCGCTGCGCATTGTGAAGCATTCATTGGAAATTGTGATCGATAATGTCTCTGAGCATCGATCCTCATCTTCGCAGCTAGCTGACGTAGTCTTGGCCGGCACTAATTGCGCCCATCGTACCCCATCACGTACACCACGGTTTGTAGTTCTTTGTTGACTGCCAATTACATTCTCCGACTGTTCTATAAAAGTGGAAATCGGGTACAGGATGCAAGTTGAGGCGACTTTGACACTTTCACTAGTTTGCTGACTGACTTTCAACCTGGTGCCATCGCACTTGTTGTTGCCTTGTGGGGTACCCAGAAGTTAAGGCCACAATCCGTGCAATCATCATCTTCTCTGTTTGTTTCCAAGGCAATAATATTGCCATGTACTGGTTTCCATCCTAAGTATATTAAAATTATTCCGATTAGAGGGAACGTTAAGAAGTTTTTGAGGGCAAAGGTTAGTTCAGGGATAGGTACGAAGAGATAGGTATGTCACGCCTTCTGCCTTGCAAATGAGGCCATGCCACGAACGAGATAAAAGGTCTTATAATAGGCGGTGAGTATTACATATTGGAGAAGGTTGATCATGAAACTCCTGCCCCCAGTTCAAAAACTCCGGCTAGCCTCAGTGCACAGACAAAAATGAAGTGGATAATTGGCACAACGATGGTCACCTATTCGGACAATGGCAAGTGGGTGACAAAAAACAGAAAGCTGAGGAAAGGGCTGTGAAGATCTTCATGGAACGTTTTACACCACAGCAGAAATGTAATTTCACAGAGATGGTGGAGGCTTGGAAGAAACGACCTTCCCAAGGAATTGGGCGGAAGATTGGGCGGAAAAGGGCTCATTGCTTCACTCTAGCCCGGGTAATTGACCTTACAAAGCATGGATTCTCTGTATATTAGGAGAAGATAAAATCTTCGCACAATCGAAGTGGGTGCAGAGGTAGACACCGGAGTTGAAGGTTTTGTTGATTCCATCTGGAAGGTACTGGAGACGGTATACAACCGCGCGGCGCGACAAATTTCCATCATTGTCGCCATTATCGCTGTCGTCGTCATGTTCAATTAGTCTACAGTCTAGGAAAATGTGTTCATACCTGGGTGTAGTCAATTCATATCTCAGTGCACGGCGCGGTTTCAGGACATATATATTAGGTTTAGGCATATTTTGTAGGGCGCCTCATTGCACATTGCAATGCGCATTGCAGTTCAGGCAGAATAGTTGTGCAGTGAACTCCTGGACAGGTTTTGAGGGTTAGCAGTCGATTGTGAAACTGAATTTCTGGGAATTAAAGAAAGTATCTCAGTTCGAAATGCCAATATCTCAGTTCAGTGCAACATGCATGCATGCAAATTAACCTCGGCTCAATACTTCATTACTTTTACCTCATTAATTCAAATGAAATGAACCAAATTTTTACATTTGGACAAAAGTATAATCTATTAAAGTGATTTTTTTAAATTAATTTTGATTTTTTGGAGGTTTTAGTTGGTTACTTGAAGTCAAGTATTTTAAAAATAGGTGGGCACAATTTTTTCTCCAATACACCAAATGAAATAAAAATTATATTTTTAGAAAGCTTATACATTTTTTTACCTTCAAAAATAGTTAAAAAAAGTTTAAAAAATTTTGACATTATAGACATCTAAGTATCCAAAATTTCAAAATATTCTTTTCAAGATTTAGAATCTTTAAGTGATTGTTAAAACTTATTGCACTTAGTATTCTAAATTACTATATACATAGTACTCTAATTGAAATTTTTATATATTTTTTTCAAATGTGAAGTCACATGTCTTTTAAAATTTTATATAATATGTAGGTTTACTATAGGGTTCATGAAATGCCCATATACATACATACATACATATATATAAAGCTATGTAAAAATATCATATAGTAAATTTTTTTTATTAATAAGTTAGTCTTGATAAATAGGGATTGTGTAATTTTTCATAGTATGGTGAGTGTTGACTAGATGTAAACAATGACACTTGAATTAAATTGATTGTTGTAATTTTTTTAATTTCATAGTATATACCTTGTATATATATGTAATAGAGGAAAGTAAAAATTTGTGAATTTAATAGTAAGGGCAGGAACAAATTAGATACTTAAATTTAATATGTAAGATAGCTCCTATTTAAAAAACTACAAGAATAAATTTTTGAAAATCCATAGGATATTAAAAATATGCCCCTCAAAAAAATTTATGTAAAAATATGATCAACTTAAATACAATAATCTAGGTAAATAGCACCACATCAAATACTCTTTTAACTCAAGAATATACTTTACATTACAAAGACACATTAGAGCAAAATTTGGATTCTCTAAAGTGTTGCTAGGTTTTGATAAGTCAAGCTATTTCCAAAGTCCTAATGAGCTACTTAAAGGTTGGAATCTTTAGCAAAGAAGAGATTCACCCTATTTGAATTATATGAGGATTTAGAAAGAATATATCTCTGTTTTCTATTCTCTGTAAGAAGATATTATGTGGCCCAATTTCATATACAAACATATTCCTAAATTGGCCCTATTTAAGATTCTATAACATGTCATGTGAATTTCGAGCAACTTGACCAACTGAACTAGCCCAGTTTAAGACTACAAAATATACCATGTGGATTTGGGGTAATGTGACTAATTGAACTAACCTAGTGTGTTGCCAACTAAGCCGGATAGTAATCTATCTTTGGAGGTAATTATATTATAAATTCTCTTGGATCTTTGCAAGAAACACCATGCATTTTCTCAAGTAATTTGGCAAAATTTGCTTTTCTACCCTAAAATACTATGAGTACTACATAGTAGAGCAATTTTAGGTGTTGATTGGAAAATCAATGGCTATAAATACTATTGTGATTATTATGGACTATTTGCAAGTACTAAAACAATATTATAGGAAAAAAGACAGATTGTCATAAAAAATAGAAACAATGAGGTATAAATTAATAATGAATAGAAAATCATGAACAAAAGTCTTTTTAAAATTAGCCATTTGAAAGGACTCGATGGTAAATAAATTTCACTCCAAAAAATGAAGTTGATACCATTTCAATATTAAAAAATACTTGTATAAGGAAGCCCTATTTGCATAGATCTAAAGGACACAAAATAATATATTTATAGATATTCCTTTGGTAGGCATATTACATAGTGTGGAAATAGAATACCTAAATTTGAACTCTAAATCATTCAATTTGGGTACTCCAAATATAGTGAAAACCCCTAGATAACTAAATTAAAAGTGCAACAAATTAACAAAATTGAATTTTAAATATAATATAATTTTTTATTTCTAAAAAATAAGACATTTAATTACCATCAAGTTTGACATCTCCAATAGAAATTTCAAGTCCTTAAGATTTGGGATTTAAAAGTTACACTAAATGACTAAAAGGCCACAATGTCACTTTAATTGTGACAAAAAATGGAACTAATGTTTCTTGCAATAACCATCTTTTAAATATAAAATAGTAATTGCCACAACCCTCCTCTATTTAAATACTAATGCTTGTATACCAATGCTTTGATACTTGGATATACCAATGATGAGCAACAACAGGAAAAAAGTTCCTGCGTAGGCAAAATAAATGTAATTTTGGGTTTCCTTTTGGCACTTCTAAATAGCCTTCTAGTGAATTTAGATTTTTTCTAATGTGATTTCTTTAAGGAAGAGCACTGCATAGAGTCAAATGAAAGACCTTAAACTTTGTAATTAAAATTTAGAGCAAAACATTAAGAAATGTATCATTTAAATAAGTGTAGGAGATAAAATTTCAGAAGAAGAAGCAAAATTTAGACGATCAAAAATTGTGAAGAATAAAAAAGAAACATTGAAGCTTCAATATGAAGATCCTTGACATCTATTGGCCAAATTGAAATGTGTATCTAGACCACAATTGAATATGCTATGAAATCTCTACTAATATGGGAAGGATGCAATGTTTATAAGTACTTTCAATTTGAAATAGAATTTTTAGCCAATATCAATTTGAATTTGGAAGAAATTGGTCGGTGAATAATTGATATTGTAGGAAATTAACCAATAGATTTGTCACTTTAGAGGATGCAATCAATAACCATTAAAAAAAACCAATTCATTTCATAAAAGGAGGAAATCAACCGAGGGAGCTTGAAATTTTTTCCAAACATTGGATTGAATTTCATGGGGAAGAGCAAGCTAACAAGGACGCCTTTTAAATTTAACCCTTGAACAACATAGTGGACATTTATTGTCCAATGGATGACAAAGAATCCTTCCATCTTATATAGAATTCCATATAAAAAGGTGAGTGTCTTGCATGGGGTAGTTGCAAGAAACTCATGTTGTCTTTGGCTCAAAATGGCCTTAGCATTGGAGTAATGTTACTTTTGGAATAATTTCTTTAAATAAAATAGAATTTGGATAATTTATAAAGCATTAAAAATGATATGTGTTTGAAAATTCAAGCCTATTAAAATTTATCTCTAAAACTTATGTACAAAAAAAAGTGATGGAAAATAGAAAATTAAATACTTTGGAATTTAATTTTTAGAAAATAGTAAAAGAAATTTTAAAAATAAACCCACAAAATGAAAAAATCAATATTTGTAATTTAAAGATGCTTTTTTTCAACCATTTGCATATTAGGGAAAAGAAATTGTGTTTCCTACACGTGCACAAAGGTACTTTAAACACATGTGCAAGGTGGATACTTTACTATTTATAGAAAATCTCTTTGTAGACTTGTATAACTTTAGTAGAAGTCCTTGTATTCCAATTTTAGCCTTCAAATTTGCATTATTTGGTTGGAAACAATACTAACCCCCCAAAATGGCTAGATTATACTTCCAATTGGGGGTAGTTTAAAAAATACTAAACTAATTTTTCAAAAATTGGAAAAAAAATCATTCAATGTCTACAATTATTATGTACACTTTTATTTCAAATTTCATAGAAAATGAACATAGGATGCAAAAGTTATGAGCAAAAAACATTTTGTCCAAGGCCAAGGGGACAAAAAAAAGACAAGTGTTTCTTGCAACAACCTCAGAGTAGTTTGACCTGTAATGAGTGCTCTTTGGTTTTCTAAAAGCAAATGATTTACACAATATAAAAAAGATGATTTCACAATGACTAGTCCATCCTTTAAAGATTAACTCTAGGAGAGCACAACCCCCCATAACCAAGGTAGTTACCAAAATGCTTTGATTATTGAAACAATATGTTCATTCTTTGTTTCTATAGTTAACAATGAAGTCATCCATTATATACTTTGGGAACAGACCTTAATATTGTTCCATTTTAAAGCTTGGTGGCACACTAGCATGCCAAAGTCCATTTTGGAATAGCTAAACTACTTCTACAATCCTGTTAATCATATTCACTACAGTAGGCAACCCATTTCCGCCCCCCTCCCCATTTCCACAGGGTAGGCTGCTCAATTTCCAATCATAGCTTTGTTCATATTACACTTACATATATTTATATTACAATTCACCTACTGTACAACTTGCAAGAGCTGCAAAAATGTGCAAAAATGTCCAAGTAGTGTACATTGAAGTATAAAATGATCACGGTATGTACATAATTATCACTTACATTGATTATGTAACTAGCTTATGGTTGGAATTACAACAGCCTACATAACAAGAATAGGTTTTATAGAATCTTTAGGAAAAAAATTCACAATAATTTCAATTTTGATCCAAAAAATGTAATTTTTTTAATCCTCTTTAAATCAATTTGCTAACATGGGAAAAATATTTCCCTAAGTACACCATGAGTATGGCTATGCTGAATTCCTTGAGTGGTTGAAAATGGGTCGTCATCCCATACAACATTTCTAAAATAGAGATATATATCTTTATATCTATATGTAAATTAAATCAACCTATTACCACCTAGATTTGCTATTTAGGTACCTTGAAGAAGCAATTTTTTTAATTCAAATGTATTTTAGAGAATGGAAAGTTAAGATTCTAAACCATTTGCTAGTAGAATCAATTAAGACATTCCAACAAGAAATGAATTTTCTATAATTTTTCAAAGTTTATTGGGACTAAATTGGTAAAGCATGAGTAGACCCAAGCTCAAACCACATGTTGATGTGTCCCCTTCCCAAGTGCATTGTCATGATGCTAAAGGTTGCTAAAATTGTGGTAATGCATGAGTGATTGACACAAATGGGAGGGTCCAATAGATGTTGAAATTTGGTGATTGATGGCATTGGATTGTTGTAGTAGATATAGATATGATATACATATATGGTCCAGACATTTTGTAGAACTTGTACATACTACATTTTCTTATATACCAAGTTAAAACTTTATGTCCAATGTTTTGGTCGTCTAGCACAAGGTGAATGCAAGAAACACTAGTGCTATTTTGTGTCACACTTCTAGATTTTGAGTTGTCATCGGCTATAACTTTTATAGATTGAAGCCAATATACTTGAATTTTTTGGAAAGATCAGCAACTAGACAATAATGAGGGATCTTATTTTTCAGAAATTTTCAGAAATTATTTTATATTTAATTCTCAATTTAGCTTTCTCATCACACTTTTGCAATTTAGGGTTTTTTAGTATTGGGGACTATACAAAATTAATGATTTAGAGCTGAAATTTGTGTGGTCTATTTCTACACTAGAGAGGCATGTGCTTTCTAGAAAGAAACTTAGAGAAAAATTATTTTATACCCTCTACATTCATGCAAATAGGGCTCCCTTATACATACAATTTAAAAAAAATTTGAAAATGGTTTTAAGATCATTCTTTTGGTGAAATCTCTTCATCATGAACTTTTTTCAAATTTCCTATTCTTAGTTTCTTTGAAAATTGTTTTCCCAATTTTTTACAAATTAAAACATCAAAGTACCTATTTTCATGAGATTTTGCACTTTTCTAGTTCTCCTATTTAAAAAAATTTCTACATTTTTCTTTCCTAGGATATCTTCTCCTTAAAGTTGTATACATTAAACATTTTTTTCACATAATTTTTTTTTCTAATTATATATTATTCCTATGAAAATCATTAGTATTGTGGACAATGCAACAAAAATGGTTGGTGTTTGTTGCATTCACCCCAAGTGGCTCTCTCATTGTCTTATGTTCAACTCTATGTAAGATAGACTAGCCCATTTCTACCAAGTGAACTACCTATTTCCGTCACCCTACTTTTGACTCCAATTTCGTCTAGAAAAACAACCAAATTTGTTCATTTTCTAACAAAATTAGTGCGTAAATCCCTGAAAGACAAGTTGGTCATTGTGGAAATCATCTATTTTGGCACTACATGAATTGTTGGCTTAAAAAAAATGCAAAAGCACTCATTGAAACTCAAACTACTATAGAAGACCTCCCCTTTTCACACAAAATTTTGACGATGAAAAGTTGTACCTTTGTCTTGTATGGAGAGATTCTTTGTCATTCATCGTTCAGAAAATGTCCATGGTGTTGTTTATGGGTTAATGCCAACAAAGGGTGACATGTCGATCCTTTATTGGTGAATACTTAAATGCCATTAGATACATGGAAAGGTAGTTGTGGGTTGATTATGGATGTTTATGACTCCACTCTATATGTAGATTTGTAATTTCAAGGTAGACCACTTCAAAAATTCACAAAAATTACAATTTTAATCTGAAAATTATTATCTCACTTGGGTTTGATTCATGAAACAAATGCACACCACTAAAAAAAATATGTGCTTCCCTTGGGGATGCCCCTAAAATATTCAAATTGCAAATCAGGGTGGTAGTAGGCTTGAATGTCTTTACCGAATGTCTGCATTTCAAGATGTGAATTCTCAAGCTACAGCTATGATTTTCAAGCTTCCTTCCCTACATAACCACACCTGTTCTGTGGTGCGCTTTGTGGAGCAGACTTGTTTCGCGAGCCGAGTATGAGTGGAGCGGCGTGAAGGGCAGCTTGGCAAGCCTTTGTCCGGACAGCGACGAAGTCAGGATGAGGCGGGGCCCAGACCGCGTACACAACGTCTCGCAATATCTACATCTATATAAGCTTACAGATACTGTATATATGATGCGATATATGTATAAAATTTGATGCACAGAGTCGGTACAGACATTTTTGTTCTACGTTCCAGAACTTTCAGGTTCCCCTGCACAGACTTCGTTTTTCTTTTATCAGTTTAACCCTTTCTGTCCAACGTTCTGGCCGTCTCACCGACGTCGGGCTTTCTCAGACTCTGCACCATTCGACACAACCATATATTTCGAATTTCTTTCCTGCAAGATGTGAATTCTCAAGCTACAGCTATGATTTTCAAGCTTCCTTCAATTCCCTACAAGATCAGGCAGACTTCTTTTCTTTTGCGTTAGCGTTTTCACGGGCATACTGGGAGAGGTTAATTAGCTGGCAAGCGAAGTTTGCAGCGTTTTGCAAGGATCGAGAAGGTGCAGCGTTAGCGTGGACATCTAGCTAGCTAGCTAACATCAGTTGGAAATTCCAGAGCGTGCTGCTCCCGGTGATCGAGAATCTCGAGATATCGAGACCTCAATCTGAGTTATCTGACCATCCCCAAGCCTACTTTTTTATTTGGACGCGAGCGATCGAGGCTGCGCGCGGCAGGCCTCTTTGCAGCAATGGAAGATTCTACTGATTTACAGATTTTATCGACTGCTGCAGAAAACGGTCAGGTATCAAAGGGAAACGCGCTGTGTATAACTTATGTGTTGCTTGGCTTCCATGTTGATTGTATGTTTTTTAGCCGTTGGTATATCTGCTGTCGGTATATCTAAGCAACTGATAATTATGTTTAGATTACGTTTTTGCTTACACTAAGATAAAGACTCTGTTAACTGAACCGTACATTAGACAAAGGAGTCATACAGTTGAGCTTTGATTTGTAGGATGATTGCAAGAAACTCTTGTTGATTTTGTTGTGTCTTCACAATACTTATTTTTAGTTTTCTGAAGTACTTTAATTAGAAAAGCAATTTTTAAATTTAAAAAAAAAATGGGCAATGTATTCATCTTTGAGAAGATTGTACCCTAGGAAGTTAAAGTTGGAAAAGTGAAAAAGCACTAAATATCAAGAAAATAGATATTCCAATGTTTCAATTTGTAAAAAAATAAAAAAATTTTAAATTGATCATTTGTACCAATTCTATAGAGATGGTCATTCACCAAAAGAATCACCAAAATAATATTTTACACAATTTTTTTGAAGTGCAAGCAAAAAAACAGGTCACTTTGTGAACTTCCATATAACATATGATTAACTATTTTTAGGATTCCTTTGAAAAATAACCACTAGTTTATTGGAAGACTACCCCCTCCAAATTTCAGTTCTAAATTCATTTTTTTGGAGTACTACATGGAATTGCAAAACCCAAATTGGTAAGTGACAAAAATTGAGGGCTATTTTTGAACAATAAACATTCTTGAGAAATTTAATTTTTTTTTTGCCAAGGTATGTAATATCCATGAGTACATTATCTGTGTATCTTGAGTCATTTAAGGCCATAATGCAAAAGTTATGGCTAAAAAACAAATGAGCATGAAAGGATGTGACAGAAAATAGTACTCCGTACAAGTGTTTCTTGCAATCACCTTATGCTAAGTGTGAGGATTGACATTCCGTATTCCGAGATCCATCTCGCTTGTAAACAGAAGGCAGTTGTTTGATTCAACAGGACGAAACACAGTTCGAGCCCGAGTCGGAGTCCAAGCCTTCCTCGCCATTGAACACTCCTGACCTGGGCGTTGCTGATCCAGCGCCTGCAAGAAAGCATGTTAAAAAGTCATATCCTAGGCGTGGATATTTTGACGTGCGTGATGCATCCAAAGTGGAAACTGTGATGACGGTTCTTAGCATAGTCATGTACATTGCAAATTTTGTATTCTTTGTGTCTTCTTTTTTTGTTAGCGGACACCAATACGCGATGGCTTATATTTGGTTGTTGACTGCCTCGAACATCCTCTGTCTGTTCGATAAATGGTACAGGGTGCAAGGCGGGTTTGACTATTTCATTAGTTTGCTGAGTGATTTTCAACCTGGTGTTTACGCCCTTATTTTTAGCTTGTGGGGTAATAATTGGAAGGTACTTCTTGCAGTCAACGTCTTCTCTCTGTTTTTCGACTTCATTAATATGGCCATACAGTATTTTCCATCCTATGTTAAAATTCCGATCAAAGGGAACGTTAAGAAGTTCTTGAGGGCAAACCAGTTCAGGGATAGGTACGAAGACATAGGGATATCAGGCCTTTTGCCTTGCAATGAGGCTACAAACAAGATGAAAGAGAGTCGTATAAAATTCGACAACTACTACACATTGTGGAAGGTCGACCATGATGAAACTCCTGTGAGCGATGAAGAAACTGGTAGCGATGAAGAAATTGATGACAACGATGTAGAAACTCCTGCAGAAACTCTGGCTAGCCTCAGGGCACAGAAAAAAATAAGGTGGATAATTGGCACAATGATGGTCAGCTATTCGGACAATGACGATTGGGTGACAATAAAACAGAGAGCTGAGGAAAGGGCTGTGAAGATCTTCATGGAACATTTTACACCACAGCAGAAATTAAATTTCATAGAGATGATGGAGGCTTGGAAGAAACGACCTTCTCAAGGGATTTTGAAGAAGATTGGGCGGAAAAGGTCTCATTGCTTCACTCTAGCCCGATTAATTGACCTTACAAAACAGGGCTTTTCTGTATATTCGGAGAAGATGGAGCTTCGCACAATCAAAGTGGGTGCAGAGGAGGACACAGGAGTTGAAGATTTTATTGATTCCATCCGGAAGGTACTGGAGGTGGTTTACAGCCGTGTGGCGCTACAAAAGGCCATCATTGTCGCCATTATCGCCGTCATCGTCATGTTCAATCGGTCTACAGTCTAGAAAAATGTGTTCATACCTGGCTGGGATAGTCAATCAGGAGTGCACATTTTCAGGATATATTAGGTTTAGGTAGATTTTGTGGAGTGCCACTAGGCGATGCGTATTGCAGTTCAGGCAGAATAGTTGTGCAGAGAATTCCTGGACAGGTTTTGAGGTTGACAGTAGATTGTGAAACTGAATTTCTGGGAATTAAAGAAAGTATCTCAGTTCGAAATGCCAATATCTCAGTTCAGTGCAACATGCATGCAAACCTCTGCTTACTAACTCACTTGAACATCAAAGAAAAGTAGGTTTTCTTGAACACGATTAGCCTTACAAAGTTGGTGGATTGTCGCTGCAAAGTACAACTAATTCAATGGAATTGATGCCCAAGGATGAACAATTCATTTCCTATTTCAGATTTAGTCATCTCCAATATATAGAACATCCAATGAATCAGAAAGAAGGGAAGAAAATTAAATAATCTGCGTAGAGTGGAATACATTGTGCGATCAGACCGAACATGCTGCCCCTCGAATGAAGGTATCCTCTCTTCCATCCATAGTGTAGACATTACACATTTCAGATGAGGAAAGAGGGGCTGCATTACATTGTAGAAGCGGCGCCCATGCTCGATCTAGCCTCCAGCACCAGGAAGCTAAGAAACCGCAAAACTGAAAGTATCACAGAATCGTTTCTCCTAGGCGGAAGGGTGTTTAATATTCACTTTACCCTTTCCAATCAAATAAATTTCTCTCGATGTGCTGCGTGTTGCCTTAGGTCGCAACCAACTTAGTTGCTGAAATCTTCCTTTGCAGAGTTTGAGAAAGCCTGCAAACACCATCAAGCTTTAACAATCAGCGTACTCTTCTGAGATTGTAGCAGCCAGGCTGTGATATGGCTATCCCATGTAAAACCTTGAGAAAGTAGATAAATTTGACACTCATCTTTGCTCATAGTAAACGAAGAACCGGAATGTAAAGACACAACACGGAACTCACTAAAAGGTACTACAAAATGCTTACAAAAACAAACTACCGCAGTGTAAACACACTGCATGAAGACTGTAATAACAAGTACCTTGGCTTTCTTCACCTTCGAGAAGTTTAATGACGAGACTGCCTCCCGGCAGAAGTATCCCCCCAGTCAAAGGTATGGAACCATCTGCCTCCGACTGGCCAAGAGCAAGGTGCAACGCACACATGCCTAGCTCTGCTGAAAGTGCGGCATCTTTTGATCCGATGCCTGATACTGAAGGGCACATGTCTGATACCAGCACTGAATACCCTTTTCCCTGAGAAAACATCAGATTCAACAGTTGCCATTGAGTAGCTTAAAGGGGAATCCCAGGTAAAGAAGGGCGTCAAGAGCCTTAACATTACTTGAGAGAAAGAGTACGGAATTGCTACTCTTTGGTTGCTGCGAATTTGCAAGTCTTCAAATGAGAGAAGACAAAGCTAACAGCACTTAAAATACAAAGTGGTAGTAAACCCACAAATTACACCAGGGTGGGAACTCAAAAAGAAATGTGCAACTGCCATAACCCTCTTCCATCTCTTTTGAATTTACATACTTCTCAATCGTAATCAAATTTTGTGAACTGATAGACAAGCTCTAGTGGGTGGCCTTCACATGATGAAGTTGTAGAGAATTAGGATGATTGATTTGTTCAATTCCAATGAGCTTTCAGGTTTCACCAACATGACGATATGCAAGAGGTTAGGCTTGCAAACAAGCCCATGAGAGAACAGTTAATGAAAACTGGTTGATTTCGTGGTAACCATCGCGGCTAATACCCAATGTTGGGGTTTCAACAAAACATTTCACCAAAAATGAATAGCTCCTAGATTCCCTCGGGTTTTTAAGTTTGACAAGTGTCAACGTAGGTACACCTGGAATGTTCATGTTCACAAATTTCTTATGGAGCTCAAACGGAAAGAATATACCGAAGGAGAGAGAGATGCAAGAGCAGCAGCAGACATCTGCATCACATCGCCGCAAATTGTCCGCACGCGGATGTCACAATGATCCACAGGTACTTTCACCTTCTGCTCTGAAATTAGACCACCAACGCCTCTTAATAATGAGTCTACAGTTCAGATGGAAAAACAATCAACGATTGAAGGAGTACAAATTTCATAAGCTTCTTTAGTTGACCAGATTTGCAAGGTTAAAGAGGGTGACCTTGATATCAACTCCAACCACCGCACCCCCTTTCTCCACTGGACCCAGATTTTGGCATGCCACCTACAAGAAACTTCCACTCATCAGAAAGATAAAAAAAAAGACGCTATAATTAATCACAAGCAGACGACAGGAAGAGAGCAGCAGATGGCCAACAAACCTGTAGAAAGGCACCGGGAGCACACCCTAGGTCCAGCACAGATCCACCTGGTCGAATTATTCGGTGTCTCTTTTGAATCTCCACCAACTGCCAAGCAAACGCAATCGAATTCTTAAAACATAGGAGTCAATGACTACATTAGGAGTACATCCAGTACTCTAAACAATTGTCCGTTCATAATCAAATCAGTTTCATTTAATGCAATGCTTTGCTCAAATAGTACTTGTTTGTGATCTTCTATTTGCTCTTTTTCGTCCATTTACAGTTTACAGTGTAACCAAAGTAGGTATGTCCCTTTACAGTTTGACTGTGAATAACTCACTCAAGTTGAATCAGAACCAACTCATTTCAATTCCCAATTCTCAGTTTCACATATAAGCACTTCCAACCCGAATTGCTCACAAAGCTTTAAACTAGGTGCTGTGACCTTAAGCACGAAAAGCTTCGTACTTACCTTAAAAGCTGAGCGGGCCACATACTTCAGCCTGCGAGCTTCACGGTAGAAAAAATCGGCAGTGCCTCCACTCATGGTGCAGTTTCCCACCTTCAAGAAAGACTAGCACAAATCCTGCTCCTCGGGAACATTCTCTGTCCGTTCCACTCACAAAATGCGTCACCACCTCGTACCAATTCCAAACTTCAACTCTTATTCCGCAAGTGGACACTCGGATCGAGTCGGTACGAAAAACTCGCAAAATATAACAACAATCCAACTTGCCAAACCCTACTTCCAGAACCCTAAATCTTAAATCTTAAACCCTAGAGTGACTCGTTAGTGCACATTGACATTCACAGAGAGCTAGGAGGAACCCAACTGGTTTCTATGGAAACAAACGATTGTTGTTTTGGGTAAAACAGCACCTAATTTGGAAAATGGAAAACTGTCTCATCTAGATTCTAACTTAAAATGTTTAGCCTCCATATATGAATGTTTAGGATCAATTTTAGGTGCACGACAATTTCAATATTTTTTTGTCTTATTTTCAACACTTTGAAAATTTATTGTTCACTTATATGGAGTCCAAAATTGCATTTTACTAGAATCTAAAATTCCCTTGCAACTACCAACAAGACCACCCAACAAAACTTCAACAATTCAATAATAGAAACCATGCTTAAATCCTTATTAAAACACATTAGGTGTTGTTATATTATTTGGAAGGTCATGTTGTGTTTTGGGTTGTAATCTCTCATTGTAACTCCTTTTGGGCCTACTTTGAACAGACAACAAGTCTTTTTGTAAATTACAATATAATTCCTACTCAATTTTTTGTTTTTAACATTCATTGCCTAGAATAGGGTTTTAGTAATCAATATAGACATGAGCATCAATGGGGGGTCATATCTCGTATAAATCAATTTGACTAAGAAAACCTTATCATTGTCTTTGATGTAGAACATCTTCTACATGATCTTCTATTGATCACTATCTACTAAAAAGAGGCATACTACCTCTTGATTTGCATTAGTTTCCGCCCTCCTTTTCTCAAAAAATTTACAAGCCATTGATTATTTTTAAGAAAAAATGCTTATACTCAAAATTGTTGTTGATTTCTCAAAAAATCACAAGCCATTGATCTTGTGAGATTTAATCTATGCCGTCAAAATGAATATTGGATATGGATACAATACCACATACAAATATGTATTGAATACAAGTAACGGATACAAATACAATATCGGATATAGATATGGGATGAATTATCCCATATTGATTGTCAAATAAGTTGGTTTCTAAAAATTACAAGAAGGGGGAGGGGGGGAAAAATGAAAATATTAAAATTTTCCAATCTTAAATTTAATCTCAATGAAACTCAATGTCACTATCCACCTAAAAGACAGAACATATGAACTTCTTGTTTTTGTAAAATTGGACAAGAGCTATGGACCTCTTAAGAAGCATATTGCTTTTTAAACTTGCTAATGGTATTGCCCCAAACATTACAACCATGAGACTAACCTAAGTATATTGCTCAAACTTTCTTGAACTTCATTGTTGTCTATCATTTGTGAGAAAGTTATGGACAATCTTGATTTTTGGGCAATTAGAGCATTTTCTTTGAAAAAATAACTTGTAGGATTTATTTGTGAATGCAATTTTTACAATTTAAGAAAAAAAGTTCCACATGGTTTAGTTTTCTTGCTAAAACAATCTAACCATTGGGATTAGTGTATTTTAATTACAACTTAAAAATATTAATAATTTAGATTTTCCTTCTATCTTGTACCTAATTCTACTTAATAATTTTTTAAAGGATAAAAACTAAGTATTTTTTGTATATGTTTTATTTTCTAAACCCTCAACTCAATTCTCTACCATAAATATTTAAAGCCCAAAACTTTGTAGTGTAAAAAATTAAAGTTAAGAAGGTTGACAGTCAAATAATCTAGTCGCAAAAATGAATGTATTAAAACTTGTTTATTTAACTTTAAATGCAGATATCTTGCAATCTCTATGGTCAAAGTTTCTAAGATTTTTTCCATACTCCCATACTAGTTAGGTGTAAGATCCTATGGTTAGGTATGCAAAAAAATAATTTTCAAATTTATAAAAAATTTGCTATAGAGACGGCAATTTTGAGTATTTTTCACAAAAAAAGGCTTTGGACCTTCTAGGGTTAAGTATGATGTATTCAATTGAATCAGCCAAAACAAGCACCCCAATCATCAAATACTATTTAGGATTTAGTTTGTGAGATATATACACCATGCATTATTCTAATCACTTTTCAAAGAAGAAACACTAAAAAATATCAATAAATATATAGAAAATTTCAAAAAAAATTGTGAAATAGATAATTCACTTCTTAGAATAATATATATTGAGAATTTTTAAAATTTTTAAAATCAATATAAATCACAATTTTATAGCTCATAAAATCAAATGGTAGATATATTTTTGCTCTTTGACCACCTATAATAACCATTTAACACATGTATATTCTTTTATACTACTAAAATTGTTTAGAAAAAAATGAAGTACACTTCAATTTGTCTTTTTACTACCAATTTTTTTAATAACCTAATGAGCCTAAATAAAGATGGAGGACCTTAATATTTTGCTTTCAACCTCAAATTCATTTTGTAAAATATCCATATAATCCATCCCTTTTGTGTTCCTTCAAAATCCAATTTAAGCCATATGGACCCACCAAATTCTTGTTTTTGAGTCATGTGTGGTAATTCAATCTACAACATTATTAATTTTTCTAGTAAAATGTTGCCACAAGGCAAAATTTGGAGAATTTTTTAAAATTTCTATTCTTGGCACCAAATGTGAATGATAATCATTAGATGTAGATGAATATATCAAAATTGAAAGAGTAAAGCATGAGTTTTAGATGAATAATGATTTCTATTTCCAAATGCTATATGATTGATTTTGTTGTTGACATTTGAAGGAAGTTTTATAATATTGAAAATTAGCATTGTCCTCCATGGTTGGTCAAGAAGGTCAATTATATATATCAAATCATATTTGTTGTTTGTATCCTTTAGAAAGTTGTACTAGTATATAATGAAATTTTTGAATGTTTTCTTTTATGAAAATATATCTAAAGGTGGACTTCTATGAACTTAGAATCAGTCAAACCTTGTATGAAAGATGAAATAGAAATTTGGAATTCTACATTGAAGTGTGCAATATTTGTAAGAAGAGAATCAAAATTACTGTCTAGCAAAATTTTTGAGGCCCATGAAAAGCAAGTGCAATAACTTTTTAACTTCCAAAAAAAACTAATTTTAACATTGTCCTTGACCTTAAATTTTTGGGTTCCTTGTAGTTGGACAAGTCAAAGCTACTTTTGAAATGTAGAAATGAAAGTAGTACAAACTGAGTAAAGACAATCTCGACTTCTCCAAACTCAAAAATTATTTTCCAATTTTTATAGATGTTTTTTCTCTCTCCATACATTACTTAAGGTAACTTTGCCTATGACAACCCTTACGGGAGCCGGCCCATCAAAGGCAAAATTGTACTAATGGTGTACATTCTAGTTCTTGAAATGTGCATCACTAAAATTTTTTTGCCTGTGTGATGGGTTGGTTGACATTTGAACTGTCATAGCCTGGTTTAGCTTATAGATCACAGATTCATTTCGAGGCCCAAATTTCAGTGCCTGAATAAGGTCCCTCATGTCAAATTTCCATGCCCAAAGTGACAACCTTGGGACATCTACCTTTAGTGAGATTCAACCCAAAAACTCCAAAATATTTGTACGTCCTTTCCATCCTACATTGCAGACGGATAAGGTGATAGCGTCGCGTTTTGTGGTGTTACTTGGAGCTCCCGTGTTGGTGTTGTTCTTTTCTCTCGAGTTTCTTGCAATGCTGGACGGAGTCTGCGCTTTGTGTGCTTGAACTGTGATGCCTTTGCGTCTGTTCCTGACCTTCGTTGCATTGCAGTCAAGCGGCATATCTTGAATTGCGCACCAGGGGAATCGTCTGGTGATGAATATGAACTCGTGCCATGTGATGAAGGTAGAAGCGCTCGCTTCCGGTGCGGGTGCGGCAACAACCGGGATTCGGAGCTCGCGGCCACGAGAATTTCCGACGCCAAGCTTTGGCGAGAAGTCTGTGAAGCTGCGAGTGGAATTCAGTAAACAGGGGACCGAGAGGGGGAATGGCCGAATGAGGTTTTGCTGCAGGGCAATTGAGGGCGGTAAGAGTTTGTACCAACCTTTTCGGCCTCCGATTTCGATCGAGACGCCCGAGGGCGCCACCACCACCGAGGATCAGTTAGAGATTTTGCGAGAGCGGCGCGGGCTATGGCACGAGTACGCCGGCCTTATTCCGATTCTGTCTCGCTCGGGTTACACGCCGTCCATGATTGATGAAGCCACAGGCATGACGGGTGTGGAACAGAACATGATCGTGGTGGCCTCGCAGGTTCGAAACTCGCTGAAAGGCACGGGGTTCGAGGAGGAGAAGCTGCGGTTCTTCGACCTCGGCGGCGGGGAGTTGCTTTACGAGCTTCGGGTTTTGTCCAACACACAGCGGAAAGCCTCCGCGGAGTTCATCATCGAGCGCAAGATGAGTCCCAAGGAAGCTTGCGAGCTCGCGCGCTCCGTGAAGGATTTCGATCGACGCAGAAACAGCGAGGGGTTCAAGGACTTCACATCCGCCCCGGGCGACTGCCTAGCATTCGCTTTCTATCGGCAGAGCATCGAGTTTCAGAACCAAGACGAAATCATATCGGCACTGGAGAAGGCGCTGTTGGTGTGCGTCTCCGACAAGGCCAGAGCGAAGCTGGAGCAGACGTTGAAGAAGGTTTCGAATCCCTCGGTGACTGAGGAGCCCGAGGTGGAAGAATTAGTGCACCTGCAAGTCGTTCGTCTTCTGGAAGGTGAGCCCGTGGGCACCAAGCTCCCGACCTTGTTACCCGTTGCTGACGCAACCCTAAAATCGGTAGAAGATGTTCCCGCTCTCCAAGCCCAGGGTCAAGGGCTTTTTAATGTTTTCTCCACCGCAATGTGGCCATCCTGGATTGCAGTTCCCGGTTGGGATACTGTTGTAGGTGCTGGGGCTCCTGTAGCGGTTTGTTTCCCTGATGGATCGAAGCTTCCTATGAAATCCAACAAAAACGGAGTTCCCAGGTTCAATGAGCCCACTCTAGTGATAGTTGATAAGTCTGTGACTGCGACTGACGAGAGTCAAAGCTTATATCTTGTAGCGGATAGTGATAGTCTAGATTTGTCTCTCGTTGCTCCTTCTAAGGTATTAGGAAATAGGGTTTTGGGGAGAGTAATTCTTGCCTTGCGGCCTCCTACGCCACCTAGTGAGGATCCAGTTGACTGGGAGTGAGAACCACCATGGTCTTGTAACGTACTAGATTTTGATCATCTAAACGTAATTTCTCATAAGATGGACAGCATGGTCTCTGAGCAAGAATTGATCCAGATATTTAATATCATGATTATTGTTGTCCGTCTGCACGTGATAGAACTCCAGTATGGAATGCAGCTTCACTCATACTCCCCGTGTACCGTTTCTTAACCTCCGTTCGTATTTTACTCCGTATCTATTTGACTAGGTGCAGTGTTTTTTTTCTGGCGATTTGTCGTCAAATTGCACCAAAATTTTTTTGCTCGACACCAAGCGTACAGAAAAAAGTGGCAGTACAGCCGAAAATCGCCAGAAAACTTTAAACAAACAAAATATTTTAAATGAAATCGCCTAATGGTGGATGAAAATAGAATTATGGATATATAATATGCACTAACCTCATTTTTCTATCCAATATGTGGATGAATGTTGAAATTTAGAGCACCACTATAACATTTAGTGTTGCCACTTTGCCACTTTGTAAAAACGAAAAAAAAAACCCTGACTAGGTGAAGTCCATTACCCAAGCAGTAAGTGACGGGAAGTATGATACTACCGGTATGTCATTGATGAAACGGGTAAACGTAGAAAGAACTTCACATCAAAACTAGCTATCAGCATGTAGAGACGTCATGGTAAGTATAAGTCGAGGAGACTCAGATTCTTTTGTAAGATACGCAATTAGAGTTAGCAGAATTACTCTGAAATGTGCAGTCCTATTATGATCCAATGTGGAAGATCTGCGCAAAAATCAGTGAAGCCAAGAATTCACATAGAGTGCGTATATCTGTTTACCCTTTAAACCTAAAACATGTCCAATTTGTGGATCATGCCGAGGGGGAATACAGACTCAAATTGTACAGGTCTCTAATACGAAGCTTGACAAACTAGAACTGAAGTCGATGGTCGAGACTAACAGCTCAGAGAATAATATGTACGAGTAACTAGTGATGTACGGAGCTCTAATCGGTGACTTCAGCCTTAACTGGAAGTGGTGGCTTTGAATCTATCAGTGTCTCTAAAGGTTCATCCTGTAAACAAAACAGAATTTCTGTCAGCAGCATCCTTCGAACCTCGGACTCTTTCTACCTGGTGCAATTTCAATCTACTGCAACACAACAAGAGTTCTAGCATATGCGCGTTGTGAAGCCTTAGTCTACTAAGTCGAAGCACGAACATTTTTTTCGAATAGAGGAATGCTCACGCATTAATCATCTCCATGAAACTCATGCTTCAAATGATGTTGCAGCCTACTCAAGAACTTGAAATTTGAAGAGTATGTACACATACCAGCTTTTTAAATTTAGCGGACGTGAGTTCCCGCTGTTGTTTTAAGGTGCTCCGTAAATCCTGAAATTCCTGAAAAAAAATAGAACACAATGTTTAGCGAACATGGTTGAGAGACCCGAAAAAGATGAACTCACAAACTTCCCTATAAAACAAAGATTCTTCATTAGATGAATTGCAAGCTGAACGGAAGAGTCTTCCGATCCACCTCTACAAGGGTTGAACACGATAGTATCCACGTATCGTCCAATCGGATGGCTGGTTGCAAGGACGAGTCATCGTTCAACAAGAGCGGCACTATTAATTGAGAAATTACATTCGAGTCAGAGCAAACACACAGAGCACAACGCTCTAGGGATTTTCTAGGGATTTCGATCAAATAATGTGGCCAAGAATATGAACTTACAACTCGGAGTTGCTCAACCTCTGAGTTCAGAGAGCTCCGAAGATCTCCAAGTTCCTGTGCAAGTGTAACACCTACTAACATGAGGCTATGTATCAAGACAGGTATTAAAATCATCTTGGAAAAAGAACCGCGAGGACACATGAAATCTCACACTTTTCAAAGCATTTCACAGCTACTAAGATTCAGATTCTTGGACACCACCACATCTTAAATATTGCATGCACTCAAGAGCATATAAAAAAGTGAATTCGCTTATGCAACATCGCATGTGCTCGAAAAGCTAAATGCTGCTAATCTTCCTCAACTCCATTTCTGGGTGAGTGTGTCAGAAAATATAATGCACAATATCTTTGTAGAAAACCCCGACATTAATGGAAAAAAAGACGGACCTCCCTGTAAGACTTGACTTGAGTATCCAGCTTTCCCCGCCAGTTCTCGAGATCCTGCAGAACAATCGATCCAATATTCACGTAATGAGCACAAGAGTTCTCGAGTGTTTTCTGATGCAACTTTCCGTTATTTCTAGCACTTGCTAATCAAGTAACATCCAGTGAGCAGACTACGAGAAAATGAGGTCAAACTCTCCTTATCTGCGAAACCTTTACCTTCTTCAAGGCTTGTACCCGTTGCAGCAGCTCCGCCCTCGTCTCGTTTAGCCCTTTCGATGCCGGGAAGTCCTGCGTAACGTTTCCTTAGTTAAGAAGGCTTGACTAAGATAGAGGCAATACATAAAACTGACGGCGAATTCGAATAATATAGGGCAAGAAATGATCATGTTCTCAGGACGAAGGGTGGAACACAAAGAACAGTAGAACGTCTGAGAAATATACTAAAATCGGGTAACACCTTTGACAAAGCATAAATTGCTCCCTTTTTCATTTGGCCTCCCCAAGCAAAATCGGGAGCTTAGAGCAGGAGCCTTGGACATCTTCTCTATCATTATTACAACGGCATTTGGAGAACAAATAAGTATGGGAAACCATGCGGTCATAAGTGATGGAAAGATCAGGGATTCTAAAAAACTACCGTCGCAGCTGGTATCTGCGATGGAGTCACAGCTTCGCTGCGATGACTTTCGTCAACACTCATATCCTTTTCTCCAATCTTCGCAGCCTCGCGTAAGCTTGTGACAACAGCGACCTCATTTGCTCCAGTGTTCAAAGCCTCAGAATCCGTGTCCATAGCTTGAACGATTGAATCTGAATCAATAGCTTCAGCAGGGCTCCTTTCTAGAGTCACGTCCTTCGAACACAGCAACAAATACTTGTCAGCTTCCTAACATTGTCAGGACAAGGATTGATCCAACTAACTACAGCTTAAAACTGTGAGCAAAGAGAAATCAATCATGCAGTAGTCGGTAATCGTGACCCTCAAACAATCTCAACGAGGCATCAAACTCAAATACTTCACAAAGAAAATGAGGATACGAAATCAACCAATCATGAAATGAAACAAAAATAGATAAATAGATCAAGACACAAAAAACGCACTGGTTCGGACGTTATAATCACTTACGACAGAAGCTAGACAACCTACCACGGCAAGATAGCCACAGCTGAACAGAGAAAGCAGTCAGATAGTAGTGAAAAAGTTTTCAGCTTCCCTTACACAATCAGTCACACGCGAATCGAAACAAGAATAAAACTCAGCTTAATTCTATGAACAAAGCAGAGGATAAGGCATCACCGACAGTAGTCGGTAATCGCGACAATCAAGCCATGCTCACACATGGCATCAAATTCAAACACTTCACAACGACAGTAGATGAGAGTAAAAGTAGATGAGAACACGCGAACTGTAATGGTTCGAACATTACAATAGCTCTCGGCTGAGGCTAAACAAGCTACAACACCAATTGCAAAGAGCAAACAACAGAGATATCCACAACGCAAGCCGATAAGGTACATAACCATAGCTAAACAAACTGTCACAAAGAACAGAGAAATATTCCAGGTTCTAGTTTAGCGTCTTCATCTGTCCTCTTTCAACACCTCGTATTCGTGAGCTGTAACGCTCAGATGTAACTTAATTCACAAACATTGGAAGAATGTTCACACTGAAACCAAGAACGTTCCCGATCGCCGTTCTCCATAACTATAGGGCAAAGGAAAACAATCAGGAAGAAGTAAAAGCACGTACATCCTTCTCCGGAGAACTGGAGGGAGACGGGGAAGCGTCAAACTCCGTCATCGCTGCGAACGCCTCTGCTTCGCACTTGTGATTGAAATCAAGATTCCACACACACACTACAAATTCCAACAACACAGCACCTAATCAAAGGCAGCCGAGAATCTTCACACCTCAAGAAATTACTCACAATGCAAGACAGAACCGCACCTGAAACCCTAAACACAAGCAATAACATACAACAAGAGCTGTCCCACACAAACCTCCCGAACATTGCTCCCCCGAGAGTTGCAGAGTACTGATCTTACCAGAGGCTCGCTTTCGAGTGACCGTGGCTATGGTGGCTGGAGAGCGGAATGCGAAGCGTAAAATGCTGGCTGGGAAGGGCGAATTGCGCCGAGATGCTTCTTTCTTGCTACTGTATTGAGATGTGTTTGCTGCGGTCGGAGACGGGAAGCTTCGTGCGCCGAACGGCGGGGGATGGACGTTAGAATTGAATAATCGTTTGAATTGGGGGTCGCTGTTTGCAGTCGACGTTGTTTTCCCACCAGAACCGGCAGAACGTTTCAAACGTCTCGTCGTTTTGGGGTCGGCGACCCAAGTGCCCGCCGGGCTTGTCAGTGGGGGCATCAAGTGAGGGGAGAATTTCAAGTCACTTCACCTGCCAACTGTTGATTTTTGTCTTATTTAAATTCAATTAAATAACGTAACGTTGTTCACTCCAGTAGCCAGCGGAATGGGTGCCATTTCAGTCCATGCTATAAAAAAGAAAATTTAAATTTATATATATTTTCAACAAAGTCCTTGAAATGTTTGGAAACACAAATTTGATGAGGAAATTGAATATTGGTTTGATCTACAAATAGTTTCTGTCATTTTGGGATGCAAATTGTCCATCATTTATTACAATAAATTGAAGTAGGGACTCTGTGATGAATCCTATAGTCCATTATGTGGTTGTACACTTGTATTCAAGTTCTATTAGTGTATAATTCAATGAAGAATGTGAGGTTTGGAGCAAAGTATATTTTAATAAAAAGATGGTTTGATTGCATACTCAATTAGCAAGATTGTTGTACTTTCCAAGGGTAACAAGCACAACCTATTACCATTGTATATTTTGTTAATTAGAAACTACTACCATCAACTTTCTTTTTTGGCAAGGTTTTCATTATAAAAATTCATTGAAATAATTAGATGATATTTCTTTTGGATGAAAACATGATGGATTTTGTGACAAGGGACATGATACTATGTACTTACTATAATAGATGTAGTGTATTTAGCCTCTAAGTACCTAATTGGCCCCCAAATGCTCCTTCTATCTCTTTAATCTCTTAAGAACTAATGTCCCTCTAAAGTACAAATTGGATTTTAGACCAATACCTATGGGCTAAATTTTTGTCATGATTTTTTGAAATTTTTTTGGTAAGTAGAAAAATATATTAGCTTTGAGGGAATATATATTTTTTTCAATTGGTGCCCAAGAACAAAGTTATGCCCAGATAAGCTCAAAATAGGGGGGGACTAGATAGCAAAAAAAATGAATTAAAATTATTTTTTCTTATAGATTATTTTTTCTACTTGAAAAGCTTTGAACATTTTATTTGGACAAGTAATGTGAAAATTTTGAGCCTCTAGAAATTTGCTCTAAATTGAACAAAAAGCCAACATTTTGATAAGTTGTATCAACTTTTTTGAATTGTAACCATACAAATTCAAACTAGACATGTTCAAACTAGACATGTTAGACATCACATAGGAAAAAAAAGACAACAATATCGCTTGTAAGTTGGAAGATTGTAACGTTTGACCATGAAGGTGTTAAAACTACGAAAAATTTTCAATTCACTTTTTACAAGTCAAATCTAAAAAGTTGGTGACCAAAAATATACAAGGTTTAAGGGCCTAATAGGAATAACCCCAATCAATTTATAGCTTCTCAAATTCTGTTCTATAATTTTTTAAATGAATTTTGAATGTGATTTTTTCTTCAAGTCCTAGTGTATTTGAGGCTCATTTACAAGAGCTCTCAATACTATAGGAAGTCAAGATTGCAATGAGTACCCTTGCACAAAATCTTGAATAGAAAAGTTACTATCATTTATTTTCAAGATTGGATTTTTAATACTTAAACTAGACTTTAAGAAGAATCTTTCAAAAATATAAATTACTAAAAATAGCAATTTGGTTAGGTTTTATTTAACTTCAAAATATTGTCGACACCATATTTTGGTGCCTTGGGTATTTAGGGGTTAAGTTTCAAAACTTTTCTTAAAAGTATACCTAGTAAGGTTTAAGTTTACTATAACTAGATATACTTTTTAAGAAAAGTTTTGAAATTTGGATCTATAAATTCCAATCAATTCCAATTGTCCATCCATATGTCAAAAGTCATAAAACTATCCAGATTCAAGTCTGCCAGCAATGTAATTTCTAATTATGTATTATATCTATTATTGTGCAAAAGCAAAGTTCTCCAAGAATTACAATTTAGCGAATACAATTTAGCGAATACGTGAAAAATCCAGTTTGCAAATGCAAAGGAAAAATTTCTACGTTTCACTTTTTCATGAAAAAAATGGGAGCGTTTACTTTATCATGTTCACATCACCACCTTTTCCTGCATTCTTCACTACTGTAGCTTTGTATGGATTCGAAATACAATTTGAAATAAGCTGAAGCAACATTTTCAATCTCAAGATAGAGATATGCATTTGTACAATTTGAATTTTGTGCAACACCTCAAGGCTACACTAAGTGACATACATAACACTGAAAAAGACATAGCTGCTGTAGGCTTTTAGCGGAGAAAACTATTATTTAAGTTAACACTTGCACCTCATACGAGTGACGTTTCAGCTGCTTGGGCCTTTCGAAGCTGCCATCATGTTAGTAATCTCCACAAATGATAACCACCGCTGATGGATCCGCTTGATCTATAAGAAATACACCGTAAGGTTTATCAGTGTTGCAACAATAGATCACAAAAGTAAGCTATGCACACCTAAAAGCGTCCAAATATGCATCTAAAATGGTTCTTATTTTTAGACTGTTAATTTTTGTTGGCAATTGAATGAGGAATCCATCACATCTTAGAATGTCTATTTAGGGTACTGCAGGAAGAAACTATGAATTTTGAAGGTGCTGACAAAAGGCATATCAAAAATCAATCCTATGATTGTTCAGTTTATACATATTTTACCAAGAATGTGCAGGGGCCACTTTTGAGTAAGTAGTCGCAAATAAAAGTTGTTCCCGTTACTCTGGCAAATGATATGAGGGATTCAAAGCCGTACCTCGGAATAGGGTGTAAGAGTTTCTGAGCAGAGACTCTGAATGGGAGGTGCCAGAATGGATGTGGGAAGGACTTTGCCTAATGCAGGTTGTGCAATATTTCCCAAGTAGAAGAACGGAAGCACCCACTTCGCTTGTGGGAAGGCAAACTCTGACAAATATGCTGCGGAGTGGTCTTCCTGGGTCTGCTTCTGGGAATATATCTCGAGAGCCTTAGAAAGGTCATCTTCTTCATGAAGAGCTTGCGACAGTGTCACAACATCCTGCAAACATACCATGAATTCACACTCTTAAACCCATCCTCAAACATGGCGACATGAAGTGGAGTCGCTTTTGAATAAGGTAGAGGATACTATTTGCAGCAACATTAATATAGTGACGATACTATTAATCAAATTTTTATCACTATGTACGAATTTCCTAGGTAATTTCGAAGTGGGAGGTTGTATAGCACGAAGTTAGTATCCTCTACCTACCAGCAAGCTCCCATGGCGCTTTGACACAGAGAAAAGAATCCTAACCTGGAGAGAGGAATTGCAACCCTGACCAAGGGCATTGGACATCGCATGCGCAGCGTCACCTATCAAGACGGCCTTTCCTCCGTCATCATGAAACCTGCTACAAAAGACCTATCAACAGAAGCACCGCCATATTTCAAGCAGCTCAGACAGGTCGACGTAAAAATATATCATGCAGCATCTAAAGAGGCATTGTTATTCAACTGCACTGATGTTTCAAATCCTCCCAGTTCTACCTCCAATATCGTACAAGAACACATTCCTGCCACAACAAACAAGATCAGAAACTTAGATAAGTAAACCTTCATGGAGGATGTGGGACGCTGATTAATAAAGGCCTCGGCAGCTTCTACGGGAACTTTCAAAGGTGGCATGTACTTCTCCATGAACGCTTTCAACTGCAAAACCACGGCGTGTAAATATCACTCACTGTTAGACACTCTCGAAATATATTTTGAACAGCAATAATCTTAACGCTGTTTCCATGTAATAGAACAAGAAAATACGACGCTGAATCATAAAATTGTTGCAAAAATAATTATACCTCATCTGCTGACCGAATGCTAAGAAGCTCAACTGGGGTGGTGCTCGGTGACCATTCTATTAGCACAGACATCCCGTTTCCAGGCGTAGGAAAACATGAGAACTGCAAGCTCGTTTTCTCTGTGGTGCCAGAAAAGGGAAGCCTAAACCAAGAAGATTGTTTTCCCTCAATAGCATCCTCCTTAGTCACCCTGCAAAACATGCCTCGGTCAAACACGTCTCTTTTGCCAGCACAGAGGAAAATACTTGCAGCACTAGCTAAAATCCCCTCTCATCAGATCCCTATCCTCTGAGGTGTTCTAGAAAATCTAGCCGCATGACAATAGGTACGGTTTATGTTAGAAAACTGCCTTAAAGTATGTAAAAGCAGCTAGGGTTCCTAGAACACCTCTGGGGATGAGGGGTTTTCCAGACTCAATTTGCATATACAAACCCACCTGAATGCGTGCACGGCTTCCTCAGAGAGCTCGGGAGGCCTAGAAACGTACAAGACCTTAAATGAATAAGGCATATTGGTTTGCTGATAATCGAAGCCTCGTTGAGTTATGAATGCATTGCGCACACAAGATTTTGCACCATCTGCACCTACCAAAAGATTGTATGACACTGCGTTCTCTGTCTTGCCCTCGAAGGTGGCCGAATGAGACTTGAAATCAACTCGTTCACAGCGTGTATCAAAATGAACCTGCATAGAATTCGCAGTGCCACAAACAGAATTTCCAAAAGCCTCAACATTCCGGTTCATGTACAAGCCATACAAATGCACATCAAAGACTCAAAGAACTCAGTCGAGTATTCTACAATCTTCAAATAGGGTTTTCAATCAAATTAGACTACTTTAAGACCCTGTTTAGACATACTGTAGAGAGTCTTCCCTATGCTTCATGGGGAGGTTATGCTATGGTCACGGTGATTATACCTCTCATAAGGACGATTCTATTCAAGATATTGTCTCAAAGCTCCCGGAACAGCTACTTAAAATGAAAACTCTGCTCTGAACATTCTTACACATAGGTCTCATTCTGAACAAATCAAATCAACTAATCAGATTTGATGTAGTGTTTTATCTACCAGGAGAAACTCTGCCAAGCCATTCCCTCTGTAAAATCATTCCTTTTTCTCCGTGCATTTCAACAAAGGCAAGGAAGAAAGATCTCCACATTTCAGTCACACTCAAAGTTCTCAAAGTCCTCAAGTCCTTATGGTCACAAGTACAATCTCAACACTCATAATATTTCAACATTACGCTACCGAGTCTGTTAGTTATGGAGTTCTCACCATGTTGAAATGCACAGAGAAAGGGAATATTCAACAGCCTTATCCAGTAGAGTGGTTATGCATTCACGACCTCCAGATGGTCTTTGGAATAGCGGCTCTCCAGTTCGGCAACAAGAGTGGCCGCCAAGGCCCTTTGATTGATCAGCAACGACGGCTTGCCAGGGTTCCTCTTCAAAGCTATAGAACGCTTGCCTGAGTGCAAAACGAATTGCGAGCTCGGCATGCCGCGTTTCTCAACTTTCTCCCAAAGCCCGTCCACTCTCTTGATGCCATCTTGGCCGCGAGCGCTCAACCCCACGCAGTATTGCCGCTCCTTGTACCTACATTCCCCGTTTGTATTAGTCGCTTAACCCCTAAATGCCCAAGAATTCACGCTTTCATTTACCATAATTCAGATGGGGTCAATCAAATTTATGTCACCAGAAAATAGCATGAATCGATAAAAAGTACGAAAGCACGCATCAATTTCATGATCTGACTCTTTCTTCCAAGAAATCGATGCTTACAAAGAATTTCAACCCCTGCGAAATACGAATTGCTTTGGGGAATGTAAGGACGGGACTTACATGGGCAACGGGATGCGTGGGTCATTGCGAGCTTCGAAGATGCGCACAGGGAGGAGATGGGGCTTGGGCTTGGCTTGCAACAGCAAGTGCGCCAGCAATAAGCCTGCGGGCCCTGCGCCGACGATCACAGTGCCAGCTCCTTCTGCCATTGAATTTCACCAACCTCGGAAGATGGAATTGCACTCCGGAGCAACGCAATTGAGAATGCAGATCGGTGGATTTGAACGAGAATGAAATCTCGTGCATTCACGGAAGTGCAGAGGCGCCTGAGCTGAAGCTTCAGGAAAGGGAGGGGGCCGTATGGAAATGGCAGCTTGTGGCTTGGATAGAATGCCATGCTGCCATCAGTGCCGTGCCGCCAACACGGCAACATTCTTGGATGTCGACGTCGAAATGACAAGCCTGAAATTCTGGACTTTCATTGGTTAAATATTCCCCAAATGATCTTTAGCCTCCCCAAATGATCTTCCGATTCCCTTTTGTTTGTTTTGTTCCCAAAATGATCTTTGGGACGTTAGAAAATGATATTTTTGTTCTTGAAGATTTAGTGAAAGGATAACAAAAATGGATTGAAATAATGTTATTTTCAACCTTAATTTCAAACATTTTGTTAAATCAAAAAATCATTTTAGAATAAAAAGAGTATAATTTGATATATTAACCAGTTTTATTCAATGCGACTTCTACAAAAGATGATTGTAATGTTTGCAATTCTTTGTTGGAGGATGCTCAGGGCATCCTAAAGAATCTAAGTTTCATCTAGTGTAGCAAAAAGTTATTCTAAAAGACTATGTCAATATTTTAGGAAAATGATTTTTAAATAAAATAATTTTTTTATGGAAAATAAATGAATTTCAAAAGAATATTTCTATTTTAAGAATCTATCAAAATTTGATTTTTCAACTTTAATTAAATACTCAACATACTAATAAATAAGTGGTCTTTGGGCACCACTGAATAGTGTTAAAGCATGGTGCCCAAGGCCTACATTGGCATCAAGCTAATGTTAATATGGGCCTTGAGAACCATGCTTTAATAGGGTTCCTTCATGCCTAAAGACCACCTTATCTACTAATAGCATAAAATGTTAATTCTAATAGCTAGGTTTGGTGACAAGGAAAAAAATGAGATGAGATGGTTTAAGGTGTGATTCATATATGGAATCATCTTTTTTTAATATTCTTTATTCTTGGACTTTTATAGTATTTAAGGAGCCTATAATCCTTAATACATAATATTACGATCAAATTTAATATAAATCATGTCATTTTTCTCAAAAAAAATGTTTGTCACATGTCATCTTGTGAATTGTAATTGATTGAAGATGATGTAGACCTTTCAATAAGCAATGTAAAAATTCAATTTCAGCACTCTTTTATTGAATCTAACTTTCACTTACCATTTTTTCAATGTCAATGTGTTTGTCCTTTGCATCCTTATCAGGCTAACCTTTAAATATCCAAATGTTTTTTTAACTTTTGTATAATTTTACTTTCTATTCTTTTATGCAAATATATTATTTAACCCTTCAAAACCTATCATCCTAAAAATGAATGCACTTTGGTTACTATTGATTGTTATTTTCAAAGTAATTTTTTTGGTTTTGATTTAAACTTAGAAAATAAAGCATAGAGTAAGAAGTTGTCTTTCTATGCCATTCCAAAATTTTGCAAACATTCAAATATTCAATAAATTATTGCAGGTTAATGCTCTATATGTTAAAATACAAATAATACAATATTATATGTATTTTCATTCTAAACTTCTTTTGAGTCAAAATTTCAAATTATTCTTATACATTTTCTAATTGACATAATTTTATGTGCATATTGTACATAACAAAATTATGAAAATTTGACTCATCCAAAAAAATCTTAAAAAATCAATTTCTATAGGAAAAGTGTTCATATATATATGAAAATTATCAAAATTTTATCATTTCATTATATAAAAAGCTAAATTTAGCTTGATGGTGGTGATTTTATTTAACCCCTTATGGACCAAGCATTCAAATTTTGAACAATAAATGAATGCAAATACATACCAAGTACACAAAAATGCATTTTTCATCCATCAAATTTTAGAAAGATTCTTGTATTAGGTCTTTAGCATTTGTATGGTAAGGATTCTATAGATGTTCTTTTGACAATATTCTATAATTCAAAGGATACTAGTAGATTTGAGCACAAAAAATAATTATTTCAATTCAAAAAATGATCTTTCAAAAACAACTTGAAAAAAAATAAAAAATAAAAATCTTAAAAATCACTATGATTAGAACTTAACATTTCTGAAATTAGTAGAAAAATATCTTGTGAAAATCAAAAATATTCAATCTATAATTGATTTTAGAAGGAAATTTTAATTTTTAGCTTTAATTTTAATGGAAAATACTAATTAGTGTAGTAGTTGATCTAACCATATGGATATAATCTATAGATAATATTTTAATTACAACTATTATTTGGATGTCATCATTAAATTATTATTATAAATTATATTTTTTGATACATTTAAACAATTTTTGAAAATATAGATTATCTTGTAGAGTCCTAGTCCTCAATTCCTCAAAGACTAAGAAGACACAATGTTTCCTCTTTGAATTTTCAATGGCAAATTTTTAATAAAGTGAAACAAATCTCAATATTTTGTAAACTAAAGACTTGTAGAGTAGCAAGTTGACATATTCATTGTATTTTTCAATATTCAAAATTTAAGTTTAAGAAGTATTTAAAATTTTATTTAGGAAATGTAATCTAATAGAGAAGGGAGCTAACAAATTTTTTTACAATGAAAGAAATAGTAGGGATGAATAAAACATTTTGTTAGACATTTTTAACTTTTATTATGCACAAAAGAACGGATCATTAGAAGATTTTTGGGGCCTTTGAATGCCTGCAAGTTATCACAGCCTACGAACGTAGGAAACAGGTTCGGCACAACGGTCTGACATGGCCGAGACTCTGTCATGTCATTGACCAAAAAAAAAAAAAAAAATTTAATTTCTTTTTGCATTTGGAGACTAAATTATTTATTTATTTATTTTATTTTTTATGAAAAAGAAAATTCTAACAACAAGCCGTTCCCCTCACTGTAGGGAATGGCTACCGGGGAACAAGCCCGAAACAAGCTTCTGGACCCCCCAAAACTCTTCTAATGTGAAGAAAAAAGATTGTATTTGTATTTTTAGAAATTTTAAAATACAAGGTTCAATTTGGTGTGATTAAGAATACAAAAAATAATTAGAACGATTCCAATTTTTTTGAAGATGTTCCAAATAATATGCATATAATATCAATTGTTGAATTCTAAAAATTGATGTATATATAAACTTTCAAAATTTTATAGGATCTAATTCGGTCTGTTTTGGCTTCTACTCCTTCTATTTGAAAGTGTGCACAAATTTAAAAGGTTTTCTTTATTTTTCATTTCTTAAAATTAAAAAATACTCAATTTGCCTTAGATTCCAATAGAATTTTGGGTGTGGATGTGGGTGTAGGTTGTGGGTCTAAATAATCATTATTCATCTTCTAATCATTTTTTCTACTCCAAAGCTGCAATTTTTTGCCTATAAATTCATTGTCTAAAATTGCTATAATCTAAAAATCTAGAAGTCAATATTTTCCACAATTAATTACATGCAAACTAGACAAAATAGTCTTTATTTTTATATGGTTAAAATTAAAAATTTCAAACACATCTATGTGCAAAAATATATCCAAGTGGTACAATTCATTGAAAACCTCTGGGATCAAAAAGGTGTTAGGGCTTGAGGAGTTAAGGAGTTAAAGGTCATTTCGAAGGTTGTTTTCTACGTATGAAAGTAAAAAATTACTTGAATTTTTTTTACTACACCTCATGGCTATTTTATTTTTTGAAGAAAATTTTAATTGATTGAATTTTTAAATTATTTTTACCAATTTATCTTCATTTCTTTGATTAATTCTTTTTTTGATTAAAGAGCTTACAACTTTGCACTTTTTGAGATCGTAGGCAACATCTATTGAATTTGAAATTTGAAATTTTTGCATGAACTTTCAATATAGATGCCAATCATTATAATTTACATTTGAAGCTTTGTTGTATGTCATTTTGATAAATATTGTAAGAATTAGAAGTTTTTTAAAATTTCAATGTTAAAGTGGGGAGTTAAAAGTACATTCTATAAACAAATTGATTAATTCTATTTAATTTTATAGATTGATATCTACTTAAAAACATTTGAACTATTCAATTTCAAAATAATGCTATGAAAATTAAGAGGATTTTTATTTTGCAAGAAATTAAGGTAGAAAGACATATAAAGTCATTTTTTAAACTTAATTTTTGAAGATTTCTAGATAAAATTAAAAAAAACATAGGATGAATCTTGCTCTCTAGAACATTATCACCATTGGAATCAATTTTACAATTCTCAATGTTTTGTAAAAGTTATTATATAGTTAGGTATCAGAAGAGATTTTGAGGGGCAGAAGGGCCACTTCAAGGCTTGTTCCCTTGCAGTTCCTCCCCCAGTTAATGAACTCCAAGTTCTAAAAAAAAAAATTTGTTAAAAAAAATGAAAATGAAAAAAATAAAATAAAAAATGATGTGGAAGTCGTTTTGCCACATCAAGTAGCAATTGGCCTAAGTTCTGATGGGCTGAGAACCTTGGGGAACTCACAAACCTTTAGACTAGATAAATCTCTTCTAATGTTTTTTTCATTCATTAGCACCTTCCACTTTATAAATTTTTTTAAATGAATTTAATAACAATTTGCGGATAAATTCGTTTGTATATAATTGAAACCCATTTTTTCACAATTGACTAAATTTAGTATTTAAACAAGTTAACTAAAAAATTCAATAATTGGATTTGCTACAAAATAAATATAGATGAGCATTTTAACCTTGTAAGCTTTAGATAAAAGTTTTTACAATAGTGTTTTGGACCTCAAAAGATTGTTGTAAATTAGGGGTAAAAATTTATAAAAATTATTAATAATATATTTCAAACATACAAAGATTTTTACATTGATAAATAACACATAATTTGATTTGATTTTTGTGTCATTCTAGGATTTATATAGATTGTGGTAATAGGCTTATGTTCAAATTGTAATAAAACATCCATTTTTTGGAATTTTTGAAAATTCCAAATTAGGATAAAAACTAAATGTGATTCTCTCCATTTCATTAGTAGGATTCAAATTTAAAAAAGATCTTTTTCATAGGTGAAATTTGAATCCAGTGTGAAGAGATAGAAGTTGTCAAATACACTGCAATGTCATCCGTAGCACACACATCCAAATTCATACAAAAATATGCAAGACATCTATGATGATATTTTTCAGCCAACATCTTTCTATTAAATTAGGCTTTTGATTGTTTTGTTTGTTATGTTGAGATCTACCGGATCTTGTGTCATGTTCGTATGTTTCGTATTAATGAAAAGCCCTTGGCAAGGAAGGGTACACGGGCTTAGTTTCGTGGCATTCCAACCTATGATGTGAAAGTTATTGAATTTTAAAGTTTTTATGAATTAAAAAAATTAGAAAATTATTTTTTCTTTTGTTTTGACCGTGGCAATGGTACGGGGCATACTCGTAATGAGTGGAAAGAACAAGTGCACCACTCACGAAAAAATCGGATGAAATTTTGTTTTGTTTTGCATCCTGGCTAACAAGCTTCCATTGTCATCCGAAAGTAAAGATCTGTCTCATTCGGCGTTCCAGGGTTAATTAATCCAATTTGGTTGGAATGATTTGTGAGAGGTCCTTGTAAGCGCTGGGATCGAGGACTGTTGATGTGGAGTCGGTGGTGAACAATGCAAGGTGGAAATGCATAGGAAGCGGCAGATTGATGTCGAGTTCTGGGGAATTGGAAGTAAGAGCATCTCAGTCAGCAGTGCCAATGGTTTCTCATATGCGTCGAGACAGGCTCAGGTACTGAGGGAGCTTCTCGTGAATTAAATCGAGCTCTGGTGGAGGTTCCCGTCATCATGCTGGCGTTGTGGCCTCACGATGTTACGTATTAGCTGGCCTAAGTGGGAAGCAAATCAGCTGGTTCCATTCAGTGAGGAATTCAGAAATCCGGAGCAGCCATGGTCGATGACGTTCCTGGGTTCAGAGTTTCCTGTTTGGAGTAGAGCACCATCCAGCGGGTCCAAAATTGAATGCTATGATGAGTTCTCAGAGTGAGAATCATAGCAGTAGACCATTTGCGCATGCAGTTCTTGCATTCCAACAACGGCAACTAGGTCGGACGGTGTGTCAATCCGTTAGTATTCGACGCGAACAGAGTTTTTCCGATGCACTGTTCCTAGCTTCAGAAAGTCGAAACCCCCGCGCTACCCACAATCAGGAAAAGGGAGACGAGAGAGATTCACAGTTCGCATTCTGCGGACATTCGTCGTACCGGTGCGTCAATTCGGTGAGAGTTTAAATTCCAACACCCTTTATATCAGTTGTCTCATTGAGGGGATCGAAACCTCGCCGTTCTCACCGTCAGGGGAGGATCACAGGCCTACACTCCGTTTCGAATTCCACGAAGCTTGGTTGAACCGGTGCGTCACATCTGGTGATTGAATTCATTCGACGCTAATGCTGTTCAATGTAGTATTTGCAGTTATACAGTATACCCTTTCCTCGCCGGTGTTCGATATCTGTTTGACCGTAATATGGCCGGGATCCCATCCCTTTAACTGACTCCAATCTTTCCACGAACTGACTCCATGGTGTTATTCGCGATTGGCACGGGAGCCGCGAACCGGAACTTCAGCCGCGGAATAACTTCTGGTGAAGCAGACAAAAAGTCTTTTGTTGTTCAAATGAGAGAAGTGTACGTGATGGGTGCCAAATTTTTGTTGCACAGGGAACTGATTGATTGCTTGGAGGTTTTGATTGCTTTGTGTCTTTGATCAGTTGCTCAGCTGCTCAGCTGCAGACAGATTTAGCTGCGAGGGATTACCAGCGTGTCCAATCTGAAAGCTTTGCATTCCCCCCACCATCTTCTCTTTGCTGCAACCAGCTGTAATGATGATGAAGATTTCCTTTGCCTGTCCTGGGCGAAGAAGCAGCCCGTCCAGAGGAGCAAGTTTCTGGGCGAGCTTCTGGACCCATGCTGCCCTCGGAAGTCATTGCTCGCCTGCGTGATTTGTCCAAGGATCGGAGGCTGCGATTATCTTCCGCTTCCATGGTCTGTGCACAATGCAGAGCAATGCAGGCCAAGCTAGTTTGATAGAATGTATATTTTATTAAAAAAAAGACATGATTTGATATCAATAGTTCGAACTTGAACATTGAAAATGGAAGGCCAATTATTTGCCTTTGGGTCAATGTCAAATTTTAATAAATTATTATTTTTTATAAATTATTATTCTTTTTAACAAATCAAATCTATTGGATTCTGTACAATTAACTTGAAGGAGAATTGGCTTGGTCTTTAGGTGAAAAATTGCTTTGAAAAGAGAAGAAAAGGGGTTGAAATTTTCTAGGTAGTTTTATTGAATCAATCCGACTTTTTGGCCTCAAAGTCTTTACATTTGGAAGAATTATCCAACTTTGTAATCTTATTCTAATGAAAAGTTGAGGATGGTTTTAAGTCTAAAAGGAGTTGAAATTTTGTGCAACCAACTGCAAGGAAAACTAGCCTAGCCTTTATGTATAAAACAACCCTAAGTTAAGGTGGGATCATTTAAAAGCCATGGGTATTTTGAAAAATATATCACCCTCCCTCCAAAAAAAAAATAGAGATAGTAGATGTACTTTATTCCATCAATGTATTCAATTTTCATTCAAATGAACTTCCTATATTCATTTTAGAACAAAAATATAAGAACACACATAATGACATAATTTCTTTATCACTAAGCCTCAAAGTCATAAGTGATCGTGTACTCTTCTAAATTCTTAAGGTTGGAATGAATGCAAAGATATCAATTCAATTGAATTGGATGCAAGGACATGATAGAGTATGTTTGCTTTAGTGCCAAAATGTCACTTTTAGAAAACTTATTTAATGTCCTTGTTTTTCTTAATTTGTTTTAAAAAAAAATGAAAGAATTTAATTGCAAAAGAATGAGAACAAAAATCAAATGTGAACCTTAGTTTCAAAAGTAGAGAAAATGTTTGAAGGAGAGAATTTCAATGTTTTTTAGATTTAAGAATGAAATCGGAATTTTTTTCAATTGAAGTTTGGAGTGAATGTGATCAATCTAAAATTAAAAAGGTAGTTTTGAAATTCATAATCACAAGGATAGATTAATTTTCATGAACAAAAATTTGACTCTATGGTTGAATTATAATTGATAGTCATACATAGTTTGTTTTCTTTTTCAATGTATTAATTCTATGTATTTTTAATTTTGGTTATAAAACTTTTTATTTTTAATCCTTAAATGCCCAAATTGTGTTTTTTGGCAACATGGCAATTTTAGGCAACTTACTACAAATGGAATTTTTCTTTTTTTTCTTTGAAGTTTTCACACAACACGTGACTAGGAGTAGTTGTAAGGCCCAAAAACTTTCATAACTTTTGACTGTTGGTTAAAAAATTATTATATGATATGTAATTTTCAATACTTTGTGGGCAAGCCAAAAATTTCTTGAAAAATCTTTTTTTTAAGAAATAAAAATTAGAAATTGATTTCCAAGATTTATATGTACATGGAAATCTTTGAATCATTCTATTTTGATTAACAAGATGAAAGTTATGATGAGTTTTAGTTTGTAGGCAATTATAAATTGTCAACTCTAAAATAAACTTTCAAATTTTTTATTTAACTAAATTTTTAATATTTATAAAATAAAATAAAATCATAAGATTTAAATTTTTTATTACAACATTACAACCATTAAGATTGGCATTTTTCAATTCTATAACTAAATTCTTAACAATTTAGTATTTTGAATTATTCTCTACTTTTTACTATCTGCTATTTTTTTCTTATATGTTATACAATTTCAAATGATTTAAAAATTTTCAAGCATATAGCCAACTTGCATTGAGAATGAATCCAAAGAAGCACCACCATTTTGGACATTTTTTCACACAAATGTGAGCTTGTAAAGTACTATTGCTAAGTTTTTTGCAAGGCCCAAAAAAAGATTTTTGTTACTTCAAACACTAATATCTTGCAATCCACATAATAGAAATTTCTGAAATTTTTTCCACATCTTTTCAAAACAACATACTATATGATCCTATAGTTATTTGTGTCCAATAATATTTTTTTTCTAAAATTTTGCACTTCTACTAGAAATTACAATTTTAGAGTGTTTTGGATGAAAACATAGTCCAAAATGTTTAGGGGTTAACAAAGCACACAATTTACTAGTGCCTTTACAAGTGGTCATTTTGAAACCTAAATCTATATCTACACCCTTCTTAATCTATTGTCATTCCCTTGATCAATGAAGTGTTATAATTTTGGTGTTTTCTGTGGCACCAATATAATAAAATTAATGATATACAAAAAAACCTAATGTTCAAATGCTCATGGTCCAAAGAAGATAGCGTGTTCTTTTAATATACAACAAATAAACCTTTAGAAGATAGTCAAAGATTTTATTGCAACATCACAATAGGTGAAGAACAAGCAAGAAATGTTACAAAAAATTCAAGCAATATGGGATCAAGTATCTCTATAGCAACTACAAATGTTCATTTCTAATATACCCAATAGAATGCAAGTGGCAACAACTTAGGACAAATAGTGTGTAAAAAAGATCCAAAAATTTGTTGTATGATTTTGAATTTCACATGTATATATCAGTATGATGATCAAGTGCTCTTTCAATACAATTCCAATGCAATTTGTGGTTTGAAAACCTGTCCATTTTTTAATAGAGGTTCTTGAAGTTCATGAACCTTCTGTTGAATCTGCCTGGGAACAAAATTTGGAAGACTATTGGAAGACTATTGGACCCTACTGTACAGTACAGTACATCCGATGCTACGGCATGTCCGGTAAGTCCACGGCAGTGAGTACTCACGCGGATCATGCCCAGTTGCACATTGAGATTTTTTGAATTTCACCAAACAAAAGCAAAGCCAGCCGGAGAAACCGCACTCCACAAATGATCAGTTTTATCTTCCACAATCTCCCACAAGCAGGGGTGTACGATGTTGTGAGCAGCGTTTTGAGGGGGCGAAATTTCGCACTCCGTCCCTGCATGCCGAATTGCGCCGGTGCTGAGAAGGCTTGTGGCAGGTATCCATCCAAAAAGACGCTGGTCGTCGCCGAATATCATCCCAATCAGGCTATGGCCCACTCAAAGGCTTTGCTGACAAACACAAGACTTCCAGCAGTTCCCTGAACCTTCAACCGATGTCGATTGCCAACTGTCTTCCCATTGCTCCGAATTTCAGCTCCAGAAACAGCACTCGCACATTCGACCCCTCTGTCGTGATGTTCAAGTGCACGGAGCTCTGAAAACTAGGACTGGTATAGATTTAATTGAGGTTCCAGCTCTGTCTGTGAAATTTCACCATTTGAACTTATACGATGATTCGTTTGCCGAAAGACGTGCACTGACAGAGCCGTAAGGAACCGGGATGACAAGCACAATCATCGTGTTACACGCTAAGTTTGACCCTCGGAGACCAACTGAAACAGGAAGGAACTTGCACATTCCACGATCAGTCCGTAACCAGGCATATATGAATGCAGTGGAAGCAGTCTGACGTACCCTAGTATAATGCTTGGTAACTGACTACTGGTAGCTAGTGTCTGGGCCAACTACAGAAGTGACATATATCCAAATCACTGGGCATTTGGAAGCTCGAATTTTTGACCTTGCAATTGACTGCCAGGTTCACTTGTTCTCGAAAGGTGTAGACTGTTGCAATTGAACTGATCGACCTCGCTTATTGTGTCATCATGTAGTTGCTGTGTGGAATGCTTGCTGTGCATGGAATGCCGATTAAATTTAGCCATGGCTAATGAGGTGTCCACGTTGAATTTGTAAGCTTTGATTACTAGATAGCGTCAAGAAATTAGTATTTATTGCTAGACTCTGAATTCAGGCCACTGTCGACGACTTCGCAACACTGCTACCTTTCCTAGATTACATTATTTGTTTCAGTAAATTACAAACATGACAAACTCAAAATTACAGGTTCAGATATAAATTGCAGATGAACAAATAAGATTCCGCACCCGAATCGGCTACTTCGCACACTGACGAGAATTCTGCGTGCTCTGAGATTTGATGCAGGAAGATCGACAATCGAGGGTCGAAGTGGAAGCGTGTTCAATTCATAGAGCTGATCAGCTAGCTAGCAAATTCAACAAGCCGACCACCATGCTGCCTCTTCTGGTTGTGGTGATGGGAGTGGTGGCCATAGAAGCGGCGGCAGTTCTGACGACAACAACATTGTGCACCGACGAGAAGAAAGTGCACCCCAAGAAGAAGAAAGGGAAGAAACGTCGTCACTCGGAGGAGGATATGGATTGGAGTCCCGCCGTTGAGGCAGGAGTGGACACTTGTTGCTGGGGAAGCGGTCTCGACGGTGGAGGTGGTGGCGATGGCGGTGGAGATGGTGGCGGTGCAGGTGGAGGTTGTGCGGGTGGAGGAGGAGGCTGCGGAGGTGGAGGAGGAGGAGAATGATCATCAGCTAAGTTAGCTTCGGTGGCATTAGGCCCTTCTTTAGTATAGCGGTGAGGTTCTGTGTCATTGGGTACTGTACTCAGAAGAATGTAGTCATTATATTTTTATATTTTTAGGTCATCCAGAGAGTGATTGAGTAGTTCCACTTGGTATTTTGTATTTGTCTTAGGTGTTATTTAGCCCTTGTACGTGGCTTCAATGGTTACAATGGTTAGAGAGGCCATAGCATTAGATTAGTCATGTATGTAGAGGAATTGCACTTTATGAGACTGGTGTTATAAATTGTTGAAAGGAAGGAACATGCTTTTATGGCTTTGAGTTGTTTTAAGAGATTTTCATTATAAGAAATACTTTGTATATCTTGTCTATATTTTAGAGAGGCTTTTAGTATATTGAAAGATGTATTGTTTTGATACTATATGAATGAGTGATAAATTGTTGAAGTTAAAATCATTAGAAGAAATTCAAACTTGTTTATAGGACTACAAGTTCCCTAGATTCTTGGATGTAGGAACTTCGCCACTGTAGTTGGTTGAAATGGCACAATGATTGCCATGTCAAATTATAATAAATAATTTTAAAAATTCATTAATTCATTAATTTTAAATTTCTTTTTAAAATTCATTTTTATTATAAAAAGAACCTGACAATGTACTATTGGTTCATGGCAAGGAAACATGTCTGAAATGGCCCTCTCCTTGCTTCAAATCTCTTATAATATATAGATTCCCATTCGAAGAGTTGATATTCTTTTTTAAATATTGAAAATATAATTTATTGCATAATTTATAATTTATACAAAGAATATTATACTATGATTAATCCCTAAATGCCCAAACTATGTTTTTTGGCAATATAGAAATTTTGGGTAGCTCATCATGAATGGAGTTTTTATTTCTCTTTTGTGAAATTTTAACACAACATGTGCCCAAAGAGTAGCTTTAAGGCTCAAAAACTTTTATAACTTTTTACTACATGGTTAAAAAGTTATTGTATGATATGTACTTTTAATTGCTTGATAGACAATCCGAGCACCAAAAAAACTTCTTAAAAATCATTTTCTTAAGAAATAAAAATTTGAAATTGGTTCTCTTGATTTATATATACTTTGAAAGCTTTAAATCATTCCATTTTGATCAATGAGTCAAAAGTTATGAAGAATTTTAGTTTGTGGGAGTTTGCGGGTTGTTATTGAATCTCTACTCTGAGACAAACTTTGAAGTCCTTTATTTAATTCAATTTTCAATATTTTTGGAAAAAAATTAAAACATTGGATGTAGATTGTTTATAACAACATTACAACCATTGGGATTGGAATTTTTGAATTCCATAAATAAATTGTCAACAATTTAGTATTTTGAATCATTCACTACTCTTTTCTACTTACTATTTTTTTCCTATATGTTGTATGATTCCAAATGATCTGAAAATTTTCAAACATGTAACCAATTTGACTAGAAAAATGAACTTAAAGAGTAAACACCATTTTGGACATTTTTTCATACAAATGTGACCTTTTAAAGTGTAGCTGCCCGGATTTTTGCATAGTCAAAAAATGGAAATTTGTCACTTCAAATGCTAATATCTTGCAATCTGTACGATGGAAATTTCTGAAATTTTTTCCACATGTATTCAAACAAGCTTACTACAAGATCCTATAGTTACATTTGTCCATAAATGTTTCTTTTCTAAAATTTGGTACATGTACTTGAAATGGTAGTTTGGAAGTGATTTTGGTAAAAATATAGTCAAATCATTTAGGGGTTAAACTTAAAGTATATCAATTCTAACTAATCATGAAGTTAATTTGAGGGTGAGTTCTCAACCAACACAAGGAAATTCCTTTTCTTACAATTTCTACTTCTAAGCTTAGATTTTTAGTTTAGAAGCCATCTTCAGTTGTTAGAAGTACCGCAAACTTAACGTATTTCGTCTATAATTATTAGATTTAGTTGTTGAATGATATGTTGACAAAACATTAGATATACCTTGATGCTTCATTTGTACATATATTGTTAGCTCATTTAGTGTAAAAATGTGTCTTATCCTTCATATAGATGGATTGTGTTTAAAAGTTTGAAAAGATTGTATAAAGGTCAATTGTAGAATAATCTTTTGAATAAAAATAAATAAACTAAAAGATCTGAAGAATATCTAGGTACTTTGAGATTTTAATTTGAAAGACAAAAACTAAAATTGAACCCATTTATGAGAATTCTACATAGATGGTTATGCTCAAACAAAAACAACATTTTTCATACTTGCACATATGCATGCTAAGGATAGATTAATTTGCAAACTTCTAAACAACATTCAATTAATGTTTTTCTTAAAATCCCTTGTACATTATTTGTAATTTACTTTTAAAATATTTCTTCTATATTTCATACTCAAATTCTTTAGAATGTATAGTCTCAATCATAAAACCACAAGCGAGGCATATTTTGAAAATTAAAACTTCCTATCAAATTAATTTTAGAGTATTCAAAATAATTGATGAAAGTTGAAAATGGTGATATCTACCTAGATTGCTAATTTTCTATGAATTTTAGCTACATTGGATCATCATTACTAAACTTATGTATATATTTTCATATTTTTGATATTGTATACATTATAATCATAATAAATTAACAAATTAACAAATCTTCACTAATTTTAACAAAAAAAAAAACATTCAAGAAAACATAAACAAGATGGTAGTTTTGCACTAGTATAATTTGTACAATTTAACAATTGACTCAATATAAAAAAATTCTATAAGGCAAAGTTTTATTTGAAATTTAATGAAATTGATGCCATTATATTCACATAATCTATGTACTTGGGTGTTTTTTATTCTTGAGAATATCTATTATTTGATAACAAAAAATTCAGAAGAAAAGAGCACCTTTCCAAAAATTGTCCATAGATCATCTATATTTTCTAATTTTCATATTACACTTGGAATTTTAGAAAACTCACAAGCATTGAAATAATATACAACAAATGGTATAGATCTTTGTTCCAATCTCCTACAATCAAACAATCTAAATTTTTTAATATAATAATAATTCTCAATATGAACTACAAGTTAGATCATAGAATGACATTCTATTTTCAAGTTGCAATTCCCTTCACTTATTACTAGTAAATGTATCAATAAATGTATTCATTATTTTGAGTAACTAATTGTAAATTATATTATATTATATTATATTTTTTTGTTTGTTTGTTTGTTTGTTTCATTCTTTCTTTCTTAGTATATATCTATGGTGAATGAGTTTGATCTTAATTTCACTTAGTGCAATTTTACTTGGAATAGCTAGACTTCTAGCTACCTTTTCTAAAAATATGGAAGTTGAACCACCATTAATTAGAGCTAGTTGTGAAATAAATCTTTCCAACTTTTCATGTTTAAATCATGCGTAGATAAGGAATATAGTGACGTTATTGTTATAATTAATCAATCATAGGGTGTATTTACTCCATTGTTAGTAGTGATGTTTTTAGTCGCCAAATTCTCAAGTTTGTACACCTACCAATTGAATGACACCTTTTATAGTTCGCACACCTACCAATTTGCAAGATTGCAAGGGAGGTGGTTGTAGGATTGCCTACACTTTGGAGCTAACCAAAAGGAAGACAATACTTGAGCTCTGATTAAATTAGCTCCTTCTTGGCTTCAAACTTGCTGAAATTGAGTTTTCTTGTTTGCTAGCTCTAGATTCTATATAACTGCTATGATTCTGTCCAACTAGTTTCATATACTTTTACTAGTGGCAATTCATAATGATGGCTTCTAAACTTCCATCTTGCAATCAGGTGATACAAGGAGGGATTGATAATACTTTTGTTTTACATAGCTAACATGTGGTTGGAATTTTTCTCCAAGTGACATCGATAAATTGGCTTAAAGCACCTTGCACACATATTCTAATACACTATCTATTTGTTGCAATGATGGGTGCAGTGAGGCCATTTACCTCTCTGAGTTTTTGAACAATCATTCTTCTATGTTCACATCAAGTTTATTGTACAATGTTTTATGAACTAAGAGCCTTATGTTCATACTTGATTTGATTACCAATTTGTGTATTTGGGTACTATTTTGTTTAGACAAGTGATCTAATGAAGTTACGAGATGTTTTTAATAAGCTTGAAAATAATTTGATTTAGAGCTTGGATTAGGTTGTTTCAATGGAAACTCTTGTGTCTTGGAATGTGTATGGTAGTGGAGACAACAATGGTTTTTCTTTGTCAATTTGACAAGGTTTTTGAACTGCTTTTTGACATTTAAAATGTGTAAGTTGTTCTCATTTGGATTTGCTAAAAGACTATCTTGAAGCATGATGCCTTGATGAAGGGGTGCCAATTTTTTAAAAAGTGATTCTTTCTTTCTTTCTTTATTTTGAGAGAGATTGATGCATCAACAAAAATATAAGATTTTTATTTCATCTTATCATTGAAATATAGAAAGTAAATATTTGGATGCATATTAAATGCAAGAAACATAAGAACTATTTTTCTTTACAATTTGTATCCAAATGCAATTTTGAGAATAATGGTTCAATCTACTAGAGTTTTATTATGAAGGTAGATATAGAGATTGTAACCACTAAAGGTTGAAGTCTTGAATGAATTTTTTAGGATTTTAAATAGGATCCAATGATGTCAAATTGTATTGTAATTTTTTGGAAACATTTTGTGAAGATAAAGAAATGTCCTGGCTACTTCTTATAATATAATTTATAAATCAATTGGTGTCTAGAAGAAAAGTTGTTCCCTCCTAATTGTTTGAAGTACAAAATGCTTGAATCCATGCAACAAATTAAAAATCCAAAAATTTTAATTTTTGTTTTTTACATAAAGTACATTGTTACATTAATGTCTTGGAAAGTATAATCAATTAGTCATGAAGTACATGGTTAACCTTATATTAAATAGTATTTATTATTTTTTTAAATTAACTAGACTAAATTGCTCAATCTTGGCATTATTGCCTATTGTTATATGACAAAAGGTTGGACAGTCAATTGGAGACTTTGCTATTTTTTTATCCTATATTCTCCCATGGTAATGCAACTAACATCAAATGATTTATTTTCTTGAAATCAGAGTATAACATCAAACTAATCAAAGCACCAATTTTTTTGAGGTCATGCACTATTTGAGTTCTTCCACTTAACAAATCATTCTATACTTGATCTTTCTAAGGTAAAATCTCCTTAACAGTCTACATATTTTTAATATTTTAATATTTTTTAAATTAAAATTTCTTTTTCTAAAATTTATGAAGAAAAATCACAAGTACTAGAAAAAGCACTAATAAATGAAGAGGTCTTTTTTACAATTATCATGCACATTTTTATTAGAATTTTAAATTTTTTAATCAATACATAGTAGTCAATTTGAATGCATTATTTTGTACAATTGAGTGAGTGATTTTGAGTGACTTTGTCTCCAAGAAAATTCTTTGTAAGTATTGAAGGACTAGAAAGGGTTTGCCACATGATATTTTTTTTGTCACTTGTTCCTATAGAAAGTTAGCAATTCAATTGCCACCACCCTTTAAGAACAAAATATTTATGATTTAGAATGACCATTTTGTCTTGTCACATTATAAAAAATGTAAATAGTAAGAGGATAATATTTATATCATTAGACTAAGTGATGAACATTGCATGTACTAGTTAAAATTTTGATTATTTGAACAAATCAAAATTCACATCTAAGGTAAAATAGCCCATGACGGTTAGAATTAGAAGTTTGACCTCATGTGATTGCTGAAATTTTTCAATTTTTTTTCTGCAGTACTACAAGTATAAGAAACATTAAGAGCAATTGAAATTATGCTTTTTTTGACAAAACATGAATTTGCTTTGAATTTTTGAAGTGTTCAATGCATCTTTGACCAAAAGACTCTATAGATTACTTCAAAACCAACAAAATCTGAATCCATCATGCTCATTTTGCTCACCTAAAGTAGTTACGGTATTTTCTAACACGGGAGAACTCGAAAGTCAATTCTTACAATGATTTCTCACAAAAAAATTAGAAGTTCCTAATGAGTCACTAATCACTCCATTATTGTCATATAATACATGCGGGTCAAACAACACTCAAAGGTACCATTGGGATTACTTTTGTAGGACAAGACTTGAGTCCTTTTCTAAAATTTTGAAGCTCTCAATTACTTTGATGTTGTCATTATTTAAAAAAATTTATGGATGAATAATATAGAAATGCATTTCTTTACAGAGATGAAGAAGAAACTTCATAAAAAAAAACTTTTGAAAGATGAAAATCACCAATTTTAAGGTTAAATTTAGTGTCATTATTACAATATGGCACTTTAAATAGATTTTTTTAATCTTTTAAATATACAACTATGAAAAAGAATTTATAGTAATTAAATTATGGACTAAAAATAGTATAATTTTTTAATCAATTTATTGATTTTTGACAAACTCTTGATTTAATCTTTCAAAAAAATGAAACATTCAATTCCAAAAATAGATTTCATAGGGACCTCAATGGAAATAATGTAAACACTTTTTGTATTATCCATGGTTGTCACATTGGACAGATTACTATTCATTTCACGTCCTATAGGACAAGTTACTATTCATCAGATGTACGTCTTACGTACGTAAGACATACATCTGATGAATAGTAACTTGTCCTATAGGACGTGAAGTGAATAGTAATCTGTCCAATGTGACAACCATGGTATTATCATAGTCATCATTTGGATTAGTTTTTATATTGAAAAGGACGTTCACATGTTTTTACTTCTAAATATTATAGAAAATGAAAAATATTCAAATTGAAGCAAATGAGTCCTTTTCTACTTTATCATATGAATATATATACACATGATTTTTTTTATTCGATCACATTATTATTCATTAGAAATTAGACCCCTTTTCTACCACTGACAAGCTGAGATCTAAACTTCAATTGGAACTTTAGTAGAGAAGTTTAGATTTTTCTATGAATAAAAAAATATTAGTCTTAATGTGACTTAGACTTCTAGCAGAAAAGGACTAATTTTAATAGAATAGCCTTAAAAAACAATAGCTACAAAGATGTTACATTGTAGCTTTTAATGTGTCTAATCCCTTTTGTTGTACCTTTGAGTGTGATTTGACCCATGCATTGAAGCCAAAATCTCACAAATTGAAAAAATCATATTGGGTCATTTCCTAGGTGTTTGTCATAGGTCATGAGATCGTCATGGGTTGATTTACCTTAAACTCTTTCAAAATACCCAGTAAAAGTATGACTACATAGGACCAACTATAGACATTAGATTCTTTAAGGATTAAGGGCAATGTTACATATATCATTACAAAAAAATTTGGGCTTCTAAACAACCATTTGAACCTAGTAGTTGTCACATGGACCTCGGAATTTTTTTGCTTTTGCTTTTGCTTTTGCTCATTTTTTTATAGTCTTTTCTATTTTCCAAAATCTAAAAAGTGTATTAACATCGTAATATGAGAAGTCCTTACAATTACAGTGTGTTGTTTCTTCAAAGTCCAAAAGTGCTTTAAGCACTTTGTGAGTGCCCATTTCGTCACTTGGAACTAACTCTTTTTTTTTTTTCATTTGTTAGTATTTTGAGTGCAATTTACTATACAAAAAATTCTAAAAAAAATGTAAAGCCAAAATAGGTATGTCACATGCCATTATAGTATTTGGTCCTAAATAGCAAGTTTTTTCTAAATTGTAACCCAAATCTTGTATGTGAATAGGATAGAAATCCAAAAGTTGTACATATTGTAGTTATTAAGTAGAATTGCCCAAATCAGCTAAGCTTCTTTTGCATGTGATAGAACATGGCTAAATTGGTCCAAGGAAGTATATGTGAGAAATCTAAGCCAATTCCAGAGAGACATTTCAATTTTTCTATTGTATCGATGAAATAGTGGAAATCCCAATTGTTAACTTATAGGTAAAGAAAACTCAAGATGAACTAAAAGAGGGCATCTACTACAAAAGTATAATGTCTATTGGTAGAAATTGCTCTAGGAATCCAATGGCAAAGTCAGTTTGTCAAGATTCCTCTCTGTGTAAAAAATTTCCTACCCACCAAAAGTTAAAGGAGGTAGTGGGATTTGATTCTCCTTCTTCAAATGTGCAAATTAAGATTATGAGCTTGCATATCTTTTGTAGAATTACATGAAAGATTCTTCAAAAAATTCTAGATTTTTCTAATATAGGAAGATATTCTTTAGTACAATCAACTATCAAATTTTATGATGGAAAATTCATGGAAATTACTTAGGGTGCGGTAAAATCGTAGTAGAAATTAGACTAGCTTTTTTATGCTAGCAACATGCTGTAATAGATTTCAAAACATTTTGATACCCAAAAGATCCACAACTGGCTAGATTCTCTCAAGATCGGCAAATTTAAAGATTATGGTGGAATTGACTAGCAAACCAAGAGCGTATAAAATTAGAATAGAGTCCAAATTAGGTCTTTTCTAATTCCCTCATACCTACTTAAGACCCTAGGCTAGTTATTTTCCATTGAAAAGTCAACTTCCAAAAGTTGGATTCTTAATCCTTTTGGAGTTTAAGTTGATGTTAGCTTTCAGTGGTTATTTAGAGTAAGAAAAAGGGGTGAAATTTAGATAGTCTACAAATACTGTTGTAAAGCCAATAGTGCAATCTGTTTGTTATTTGGAATCTTTCTCTAAGAGTTAGAGTTTAAATCTAGTATAAAAAGTCAAAAACTTGTAAATTAGGTTGAAAATCTTAGTTGATAAGATTACCAGGTAGGAAAAGAGGGAAGATGAGTGCCCTTGGAAACATAAATATGGGCACCCGTTTTCCTCTCAAAAACACCCCTTGGTTCATTCTTGAACCCCTTGTTATATTATAGGGTCTATTTAGTTGGATATTGGCCATTTAGGCCTAATTGCTAATATGTGTGTTTTTAGAACATTTCAAGATTTATTGTTGTTATTTTTTTGGTTTTCTTTGAAGGATATTGGGATCCCTCCAAAGTTAGCTCTTATATACCTTTATTGAAGTTGATTATTAACTTGTGGATGTTTGTACAAGTTCTTGAGGTTGTTGAAGTATTGGAAAGTTCTAAGTATTCTATTAATCCTAAAGCCACCTCCCTTCATACCTTGGCAATGCCACTTTAGGGGGTCTTTTGTGTGTGATTTTGAAGTGTTGTACTAATTTGTGTATTTGCCCTTGATATTACAAAACATGATTATACTAATTTGTTTTATACTCTTGTTTTAATACTAACAAATTGATGTGTGATCCTAACTAAGTGTCATATCTAACTCACATACTTTAACTTGTCTATGTATGCTTTTGCTACATTCAAATGACCTTTCTGGAATTATTGTAGTTCCTTCATGATTTTATCAAATACAGTAAAGCTTTGATTCTAATAAGTTGAAGTTTCATAGAATTTTGTAGTTTTACAAAGTAGAGGCGAAGCTTTAAAATAGACAAAAGAACCTAAGGCACTCAATTTTGTTATGAACTAAATCATCAAATTTAGTTCTAAAATCCCAATTAGTGCCACCATATTTAGTTTCCAAAAGTTATTGTCCCCATATGAGAAATTCTAGGACCCAATAAGTAAGTACCTTCTTTTGTTAGTTAGTTTTTTTAAAATATTCCAAGTCAAGTATTAAGGTAAAAATTCCAAACATTCCCCCAAGCTAACAGAGAGGGCTTGTATAGTAGTAGCCATTGCAGCCATAGCAGCCATAGCCAACCAGGTACCGGCAACTAGTCAGCTATGAGCCCACGGAGATGGGATTTGGGGAGCTAGGGGTTGTAGAGAGCTAGGGGTCCGGAAAGCTTAGAGGAAATTTGAGGGTCCAAAAAAAACAAATTCTTCTAAAATGTAATAGCATAGAAGTAGAGGATTAGAGTAGAGTAGGAAGGATAGTAAAAGAGAGAAATACTATAGAGTAGTAGTGGAGAAGTCATAGCACTAAGAAATTGTCAAAAAAACACCCAAGCTTGCTTCCATGTATGTAAATCACTCCAATCCAAGAATCCAAATACAAGTGAAGGATAAGAGAGATAGGGAGGTAATCTTGAAGCGGAATTTGAAGATTAAAAAGAATTAGACGGAAATCCAGAAGGAGTCATTTGGTCCATGAGAAGGTAGATTAGACAAATAATTGAATAAAATAGGAATAAGAGAAGTGCAAAGTCAATTATTATCTTGGAAATTGCATCCAATAGTTCTTATGTCAAAAGTCAACAAGCAAGATAAAATAATGGAGGGACAATAGTGTTAGAAGAAAAGGAAAGAATCAAAGAGGAAAGAAAGAAGGAAGTCGAAAAATTGGCAATTTTGTATCAAAACTATCTTTTCATGCAATGAGCAAAATTCCTTGAAAGATTCAACCGTAGCATATAAACAAGTGCAATGCTATCTAAAATATAAAATAACTTTAAAATATTTAAATAATAATTTTTAAAATAAAAAACATTTGAAATTATTAATTAATGTTATCTAATTGTTGAATCTTTACCACATTAGATTGCTGACATGTCAACATTTCTAGACTGTTCTAGAGTTTTTGACAATCTGGAAATTCCCAGTTTTTTTTTGGCCTGGAAAATCTTCTAATGATTTTAAAATTGTAATTTTGACTTCTTGTAATATTTTTTGTACTACTCAACAAACTCCATTTTGAACTTTGAATGGCATAATTTTTGCATATAAGCACTAATTAAAATAAAAATTATTAAAATTTTTATGACAAACGTTATATTTGAAGGACATTTATTCTTAAGAAATTATTGAGTACAAAGTAGTTGAGAATGATTAAAATACTTATGGCAAAGATTATTGTTGACAGAAAAATATGAGTTGTTATATTGAATGCCAGCTAAAATTAATCATTTAAATTCCGGATTTCCTATATATAGTGTGAAGCTTAGGTGGGCATTAGAATGCTAGACTTGGTGGAATTCTACAACAACATATAGGAAAACATCCTCATTTTCAATAAGTACTTCTATTTATCAAAATTAATGAACAATCATATTGAACAAAGAGAGAATTGAGTTGAGACTTTTAGATTTTGTGGTTGGACAACAAACTTACTACATGGATAAAAAGTTATTGCATGATATGTTATTTCATTGCTCAACGGGCAGCCCAATTTTTTTTTAAAAGTCACTTTTCCAAAAATAAAGTTGAATTTTTTTTTTAATATTTATAAATATGTGAAAAGCTTTGAATCATTTTAATTTGATTAATGAGATGAAAGGTATGTGGAGTTTTAGTTTGCGGGCAATTATGGAATTTCTACTCTAAAAGAAACTTTGAAGTCTTTTATTTGACTTGATTTTCAATATTTTTGAAAAAAAATAAAAATAGATGATAAATATGGTTATTACAACAGTATAACCATCAGAATTGGCATTTTTCAATTCTATAATATAGACATATCTTTTTAGTTCATTTTAAAGTTTTTGGAAGTAAAAGACTAATGGACCAGTTAATTTAGCTTTAAAAGCTAATTAGAGCAAGAACCACGTCAAATAGACAAATTAATGTAGAAAATTGAAGGAGAAATTAGAGTTAGTATAGAACCAAAATAGTTAAACAAATGGAGAAGCTGGTTAGGTAAGAGTTAGTTACAACCAAGAGGTATATGACTAATTGATTAGGGCTTAGTTTGCTCTCTCTTTCAACATTTGCAATGATTGCTCGGCTATGTCAATTGTACTTGTGCGTTCTTTCAAATCAAAACAATTATCTATTTGTCTTATTATTGTGTCTGCCTAATGTTTGTTTAACCATTGATTGTAACGAACATACAAGATACAAGACAAGACAAGAAGAGTTTTGAATAACAAAACTTGATTTAAGATTTCAAGAAATACAAGGTTAGAGCTAGAGGCAAGAGACTAAGATCACGAGAAGTGTTGTCGAGATTGAGGACTACCTCAGCCTCAATTCCTATATAGACTATCATCTAAGAGGTTCTTCTAGAACTGTATGGAACCTTTTGGAAGACTATAGAATCTACTGATATACTATAGAAGTTTCCAAAACATTATGGAAGCTTTTAGAATACTATAAAAACTTTTGAAATACTATAGAAGCTTTAAAAAGATCTTAGAATACTACTTGAATATCTAGAGGGTTCAAGTATGTTTGTAACAATGCCACATTTAACTACTCTTGGATTTTTGAAAGTCCAGAATTAATAATAGTGACCATGAGGAAAAAAAAAATTTGTTAGGAGATAATCCAAAACATTAGGAGATTAGTCCAAAACATTCAGAGATCTATACAAACATCAAGAGATCTATACAATCATCAGGAGATCTTCCGATGTTAACATCAGGAGATTTGTTGATGTGTAGTCCACAATTCATTGAATAGTCTAAAAGTAGTTAAGTGTGGCATAACAATGATTGGCTTTGTTATTTGTTTAAGTAGTTGTTAGTGATTGGCATTGTCTCTTTTATTTTTGCACTTGTCCAATTGCCAAAAGCAATGAGATTGTCAATTTGTCGAGTCTGTGATATAGTAGAATTTGTGAATGAATCTAGTGGTAAGTCTTGTGTATGCATAGTTGAGTATTTGAAAGAAAGTCAAATTGTCAAATAAGCCAGTGATTGGCATATTTCATGTTGACATTTAATCAATTAGTCGAGCTATGACAAAGGTGTGTGCAACTTGTCTTTGATTTATTAATTTTGATGTCAAATGGACAATGCTATGATGAAAGAACCAGTTCTTAAATTTTTGTATGTGAGCATTATTTTGACTCAATTAGATAGCTATTATAGGGTGAAGAAGTTAAGCCAATGATTGGCTAAGTGGTGTTACAATACTTTCATTGTCTACTTGTCTGTGGGAGCAACTAGTCCAAATTACCAATGATTGATATTACTTTGTAGTGAAATTTGAATCAATTTGACAATGAATTTGTAAACTTTTTTTAAGTAGATATAATTAAGGTCAATCAGTCACATAAAGAAGCGGTGATAGCTTCTTGATTGTCTGAAAGTATACTCTATGTGTTGAAGATTTTAATATTCTAAGTCAAACTATTCTGTATTTGTTGGCTTCCTATCGTCTTTTCTATCAATTGTAAACTATGGCTAAAAAGTCAAAATATTCTAGATATGTGGTTTTCTTAGCTTTGACTATTGTTTTCTCTCTTCCTCTCTACCAATATTACTTCTTATGGTTCGAATCTACACTTATCACTTGAGAAAATTGAGAGTCTGTGGGGTTTTTGAAATGGAAGCTTGAGCTTTGGAGGTTGTGCTTGATTTTTGTTGATCAATTTCCAAGCGAAAATAGGAGCTAGATGAATTGATTGAAGGTAAGGGTTGCAGCCAGGGTTGATGAATCTCTACGTCTGCCCGAAAAAAGCGTCCGTAATCCAGACGTCCGGACGCCAGCGGACGCAGCGTCCCTCCCGCCGTCGAAAGGCGGACGGGCGGGGCGGACGGCCCGAGGCAGACGCCTAGATCGTGCGGACCACATCAGTTCGGGTGTCGATCGGACGGCCATAACCGGGCGGACGAGGGATAGGCAGACAGAGCGGACAGGCGAACGCGAATGTCAGCGGACGCTGCGGACACAGCGTCCGCGTCCGGACGTCCCGGACGTCGTGTCAACCCTGGTTGCAGCAAGCGTGGTCAACCCAAGTTGACCCAACTTGAGTTGATATTGAGCTGATTTTTGTTGGTGGGTATTCAGTTGAGGTCTAGTTGGAGAATCCCTTGCCAATCTAATTGATTTTTTGAATTCAATATAACTAGTCAGTTTGAATTCTTTTGAATTCTATTCAATTTTATCAGATCCTATATTTGTTTTGGACATGAGGAGAAATCCAATTAAATTTCAAAACATTCAATGTGTACTGTCTTCTATTTAGAGCCAACCATCTCTACTAATTCTTTAATTTTCCCTTGAAATTTAATAGCTAGAAGCAAGTTCTTAGTCTTCACAACCAAAAAATTTTATAAAAAAAATCAAAATTTGGGACCCAAAGGCATCCTTCGGACTTTGGTCTTTCTCCAAATCATGTATGGTGAGTTTTTTGTTTAGACAAGTACCAATTTACCGAATGATTCCCCACCACTCGGGGTCTAGTCACCGTTTGTTGCTTAGGGTCCATTCACCATTTGGTTGCTTTTGATGTCTGACTACCTTCTAATTGTCCATTGCGAATTGGTCCGGAATTTGGATTTGACTTTAGATTTTGGATAAATTTTTGGCAGTTGTTTGCCACACTTTTGGGTCCTTTTTCAACACTAAACTAAATTAGAATAATATAAGAGTGAAGCTTCTCCGTCCAGGGTATTAGCCCAAATTTTAAAAGCTAAAAAATAAAAATAAAATAATACTAATTTGCAAAAGTTAGCTATAGGAGTGAAGCTTTGCCGTGTGAGGCAATTAAGCCTTAAATTCTAAGCAAAAAGATAGAAAGGTTAGTAAAAACTTATAATATAAAATTATTTGGGAGCAGATCTTTGCTGTCCGGGGGGATTAAGCCTTGATTTAAAAATACAATAGCAAACATTAGCTTAAATCTTAGAAAATAACAAATCACCCAAGATCAAAGCTTCGTTGTCTAAGGGGATTGCTCCAAATTTTGGAAGCAAACAACCAAAAGAAAGTTAGTATAAGACTTTGAGATATTGGTTCTAATCCAAATTTCTCCAAATGGCCCAAGACTCAAAACTACTTCAAACAAGAGGTTCTAGGGGGATGTTCTCCAACGTATGTTATGATATCCCACTCTCAAAGCATAATTTGAAGAGTTAGTATATAAAAACACTTGCAAAACACAAAGAATTAGTAGCAACACATAAATTGCAATATCAAATGAATAAATCCAAAAGAACCCCCTTGTCCTTTGGAATGAGTTCTCAAACACAATGGAACTTCAAAGAAGCAAAGTTTCAAACTCAAATTCAAACAAGGCTTTGGCTAAATTGCCAAAACTCAAACAATTGGGCCAAAATACAAAGTGCAAGCCTTGAAGTGGCTTAACAAGCATGCAAGTAAGGAAAGGGGTGCAAAGAGAGAAGCGGGGTGACCTTTTATACATTTCCAAGGCCTCCACCCCTTCCCAATTTACTCTAAACCACCTAAGTAAAATAAAACTAACCAAAATTAACTATTACTACACTAAATTCTTTCCTACTGCTAATGTTGCTATAACTTTTGGTGAAAAGGTCCAATTGGAAAACGGATTTTTCCACTAGCTTTAAAAGATCCAAATTAGCTTAGGGATCCCTTGACCTCCAACTTCTAAGCCTAAATCATGCACAAAAGACAACGTTTTTCAACCAAAAGAAACAATGAAAAACTCAACTTTTGGAGTTTACAATTTTTGGTAATTCTAACTAACTAGGTTTGTCCAGAAGGTCCAAGAAAGTAAGAAAAGAGTCCAAGTTGACTCAATTTGGACTTCATATATTCCTAGTGTGCCGATCAACGTTTCAAATGTTTTAAGATTTCATTGAAAATCGTTAACGTGCTAGTTCGGGTAGTTACTGATGTTAGAATGTCTTGAAATTTGACTGGGCTCTTATTTATACTAAAATACACTATTTTAATTTTTAGTGGGATTTTACCTATGTATGGAAAATTTCTATGATTTTTTCCAACCCAAATAAAAAGGTTTGACTTCCTATGAAGTCATCTTCTACAATTTGAAAAATTATGAAGCTTTTTAGGTAGCTTTAAGGAAGTTTCCAAATGCCTAGTGTAAAGTTACAAGTCAAACTTGCACTTTATGAATGAGAGATAAAATAATTATTCCCAATTTTAATTCCTCCAGGGAAGAATCATTCTTGTAGTAAAGAATCTTGGCAAACCGATTTCACGATTGCACTCCTAGCATGTTTTCAAGCTAAAAACACTTTTCTTCAAGCTCCAGTCTTGTCAATTCTAAAAACTTAAAGTTTTACTTGCACAACTTACACCATTTTATTATTTTTGCAAATTGGGTGGTAATTCTCCTAGAATTTACTCCTAGAAATTCTTGGCATCTAGTAATATTCTAAAATTCCTAAGACCTAATTTCACTTTTGTACCTTGTTGGTCAAGGTAAAACCTAAAAAAGTCTAATTTTAGGTAATATGCCAAGAAGGCCTAAATCGCTCCAAACCCCTAATTGACATCTAAAATCCTAATTAGACTTCTAAGATAGACAAAGGAAAGTGCTTTAGGCACTTTTTGACTCTTAAGTAAAAATACATTGTATTGGTAGGGACTTTTGCCAAATACAATGACTAAATCAAACAAAAACCACAGAAAAGAAAGACCTAAGACCTAGGTTACAACTTGAGGACTCACAAATAGTAAATTTGATTTTTGATCCTAAAATTTGACTTTTTGAGAGGACTTGTTTTTTGGAAATTTGGATTGTTCATGTTATAGGTCTTCATTGTTGAATCACAAGAGGTTGTAGCACTTTCTTATTGGATTCTATATAGATGAGTTATGAATGGATGAAGTTTCAATTCTAAAATTTCATTCATCAATTGCCGCTATTCTAAATATTGGATGATAAATAGAGAGACATTTTTGAAAAATTGTTACAAGCATTCACAAGTGGGTTAGGTAGTATCACATTGACTCCTAATTATTATAATTATATTTTTCATTTACTTCGTACTTTCAATTGTTTTATTTAATTATAATTTCCTCACTTCAATTGTAGGTTTTGATTTCTCATGCAATTTATGGATTCTTGTGATGTAGTAGACTTAATGTGATGAGCTTATGGTAAGGTTTGCATTTCCTCGATGTTGTTGTACATGCGTATTATGCATAGATGCGTTGCATACTTCATAAGATTTTTATTATTTTTCATTGAGTGGTCTTAAAATCTTTGAGATTATAAGAATACAATCTTTCCATGATAGAATGGTTCAACCTTGGACTTTGCTATTCGCCTCATTTAGAGGAATTGGTATTGAATCATGTGCCATTAGTATGGAGTTTTATTTTAGATTGTGCTTCTAATAGGTAGACTTCATCCCGACTTTGGATGGCTTGCCAGATGCACCAACATTATTGACAACCTGGCTACCTAATGTTTTTATGAATGGTGCTTCTAGAATTGTTGTAACATTCTCTATTTGTACCATTGGGGATCCAATAGTTTATCCCAACTTGATTGCATGTCTACCATTGTAAGTGTTCATTTCTTTCTTTTCCTTTGTTGAATGTGCACTAATATGAACCTTATGTTGTGAGGTTATGGATGCTTTGTTGAGTGAATTGTTTGTTAAGATTTGCAGGTTTGGATGGCGATGAACATTCCATAACACAACTTAGAGGAAGTTGTGGATGCACTAATTGCACTTATTCACAATCCAAACGCCTTAGTGAATTCATATTGTTCTTTGTCTTCTTTTTGTAGTCCAAATATCATTTATGCAATCATCTCCTTACAATTGATGGAATTGAGAATTGGTATTAGATATTAGTTAGTAACACTTCATTAGTAGCTTGAAGTTGATATGTGCGTTTCATTCTTCATGTTGGTTTTATTTTGTGATGAATCTAGTAGTTTAGCATTGTACATGTAATATGCTTTTAAGTTGATCTTGTCTTGGGAAGGTGTTTCACTTTCATTTCATGGTGCAGTCCAAAATTAGTCAAGTAGATGCGTTGATGGAACATTTGCTTCGTCTAGACCTCCCAACTGACAGGTAGATACTTGGAATAAATGGGTATATCCAAATGTCTTCTTCATATTTTTCCTTAATTATTTACGTCTTAAGTAAATATCAAGATTTTGTGAAAATATAATTGTTTGAGCATCATTGTTATTTGTATGTCGATTCACGTTACCTTTGTCTAGAATGAATGAGTTGTTTGTAATCTTGTAGTAATTGCATGACCATAGGTATTGAAGAATTTTGTTTTGATGGAAAGAATGTGAAGATATTTTATAACAAGCATCTTGCCAACACTTGGTCAACAAGGCAACAACCACTTGTAGTTATCCGTAAGCAATATGCAGACTCATAAAGTAGTCATTTTTATTGAGTGAGGAACTAATCTATTGAAGCAAGTTTCATTGAGATATCCAAGTAGAGTGGAAGCCCCCAATAGAAAGAGGGACTCTTTAGCAAATTCTAAATTAAACATCTCAAAGTCTCTAGATAATAACATCGAGGGATCTTCCGATGTTTTTTTTATAGATCTTTTGATGTTTTGGATCGTCCCTTGATGACCATTTTTTTCCTCCTAATGACCATTATTAGTTTTGGACTTTCTAAAGTCCAAAAGTAATTAAATGTGTCATAGATGCTTAGATTGCCCCCCAATACAAGATTTTCCATCACTTTTTCATCACAAGTCCAAATACAATGAATCAAATCTTCACATGTAGACAAAAATATAATCTTTGGAGAAAAGAAAATTAAAAAATAATTTCAATATTTTATGACTTTTTTGTGTTGCCCCTTGACCTCCGTTTTTTGGCTTATTGTAGTCTAGCTTTTCAGCTTTTTATAGAACTTTTTCGATTTTTTTATGACATTTCCTATATTATTTATATATATATATATATTGAGTATTTAGTGTTAAAGTAGTCCAAAGTACATTAAAAGTTCCAAAAAGTACAAAGATATTTTAGTAAGTAGCTACAAATTACTAGAAAAGGGCAAAAAGGCAAAGAAAAAGTTAAAGTAAAAGTTCTAGAAAGAAAAAGATAAAAATTAAAGAAAAAGGAGAAAGATAAGGAAAAAGACAGGGAAACGGAAAAGACAAGGAACCTAGGGTTTCAGGAGGTGCACAAAGAAGTCGCACCGGCCGCGAAGCGTTTCACAGCTTTTCTGATCACCCCCGAATTCAACCTATATTTTTGTTGTTCCTTGCAATTTCTTCTCTCTTGCGTTTTTGTTCGTTCTCTATGCTGTGTGTTTCTTGGTGCGCTGAAATTGTGTTGTAAATCTTAATGCTTAATAAAAAAATAAAATAAAAAATTGTTGTTTGCTCTCGAATTATGCTGAATTTGTTAAGAGTGCGGTGTGATCAATTGTTGATGTGCTGTTTCAATGCTGCTATCTTGCCGGTGTAATTGAAAGTGTTGGGAAGGTGCACAAATCAGGCATTTTGTTTTGTGTTTTTAAAATTATTATTTCTGTTTATTTAATTAAATTATGATGTTTGGTGATTCATTATAGTAAAGATTCTCTAATCGTGTTTAGAATACTGAATTTGGTCATCGTATGTAAAAGTTATGCATTTTAATATTTGACTAAGTTTTACAGCCAGAGGACTTATTGTCACATAATTGAAAGATGTTGGGTGCTGTGTACTTTAAGATTTTGATCTCCATGATTTGAAGTTATTAATATAAATTTATTTATTTTTGATTAGTTATTGAAATCTGGTGACACATTATAGAATAAGGTTCTTAATGGATTTTAGTTTACTGATTTTGTACATCATGTGTCAAAGGGATTGATTTCTGAATTTGCCCAATTTTTACAGCTAATGACCTTGTTTCAAGTTTAAGTTAGAGATTTAGCTGTAAATTTAGGAGTTTTAGTTCGCATTTTGAATTTTTATAATAATTCAATTTATTAAAATTTGATTCTATATAATAAAATATAGAATATATGGACTGCAGAAACTTAAAATTATTGAAATTCTTGGGTTCATTACAAGTTATCAATTTCCAAATATGACCAATTCTTACAGTTAAAAGTCATTGTTACACAATTAGGGATTCAGTGATAAATTGAGGATATTTGCCCTTATACTTTAAATTCATATTACAAAATATCTAGTTAAGTTTTGATTATTTATCATAGATTATAGAATATTTTATCTATTGGTTTTGAAATTACAGTAATGAAAATCTACAGTAAAAATTTATTAATTTTCAAAAAATACCCAATTGATATAAATTTAAAAAGGAACCTATTGTCGTTTGTAAATGATTTAAGTTTCAATTTAAGAAATTGAATTTACATTTAAAACTTAACTTAAATTTTGGTAATTTAAAGAATTGGAATTTAGGAAACTTATTTTAATCTTTTAAATAATTAAGTTATAATTGAATAATCAAAAGACCATATTGTCTTCCTAGTAAGGTTTAGAGTCTTAGGGTTTAGATTAGGGTAACTTAGGATTTGGTTATAAGTCTAGATTATAGGTGGGAGTAATAGGGACTTGTTTAAGTATTTTAAGAAGAAGGTTAAAAAGGAAAGAGACTTCTCATGCATGGTAGACCTATTGTTTAATAAAAGAGATAATATTAAGGGAAGAGAGTGTTTAGGTTCATTGGTGGAGTAAGGGTGAGGTTACTAGTGAGTTATTAGTAAAACAGTAAGTATCTTGCTTGACTTATTGTGATTTTGGGGTTGTAGGTCGTACTAACCCTTGATATTGGCCATATTGGCCATATTGTCCTAGAGCCTTGGGGTGACTTATTGTAAGCCTTTCCAAACCCTTAATTCTACTTTGTTTTGAAATATTGAATACATATATTTGTACTATTTTCAAAGTACTATAGTGGGCTGTACTAAAGTCTAAGTCCTACATTGCATTCATACACAAGTCAGTCCACATTGAACTATTGTCACGAGCCAATAGTACACTAGACAGGACAGGGACATGCATGCTGAATCTTTTATCTTATAATGGACTGTTGAGTGTTTCTTGGGCTATTTAGTGGGAATAAAAAGGAATTTTTATTCTATCTTCAAAACTTAAGTACAAAGTGACATTTGAACACACTACACTAACCTTACATAGATCATTCCCTGGTGTTCGAATTTGGTAGCGTTTGGAATAGGGATTCCAAAAACCTAACTACACTTATTGTGCCATAACTTTTGCTCTTAGGCACTAATTGAAATAAAAGTTATATTTCCAAGAAGCTCACGCATTTGAACGAGCTTCACAAAATTATGATGAATATTGAGACTATATAAGCTACCCAAAGTTGCATTTTGGCCACCATAGGGCTAATGGGACTATAGGGGTTAATAAAAATGGAAAATTTGTGGCAAAAAAAGGTTCCTTTTATGTGGCAATAAGTAGACATTTACTTGGACATGATGCAATCTAATTCCATGGTGCAAAAAAAAAGAAGAGGCAGATGGGTAGCTTTGAACAAAGTCCACAGGTACACCAATATTACAGTTAATATACAGCACAGTGAGGTCTACTTCATTACGAGCCTTGTAAAACCGTCTCTTGATCTGCATTTGGAAGAGAGTCAATGACCGTATCGGACCAACTCTTTACTCTCCGCCACTAACAGTCCAGAAAATCAGAATGGTCCCCGGACTTCAACGAGTCATAGCCATCCCCGGCCAATGGCAACTCACAACGACTAAACCATGACAGCACATCAACTTCCTCCCGACATTTACCCAGAATTAGACTGGGCATGTAGACCTCCATTGCAACAAAAAAAAACTCGTTTCTCCTTGGACAGTTCCCTCACTACGTCCGCACCATGTCTAAACAGTGCCGACGAATTCCTGATCTTCTAGCTGGTGCTGTGGATGATGGAAGCTCAAAAATGCTACTCCAGAAGCTCTTCACAAAGGGTAGCATCGGATGAGTGGTCTCGGGTACCGTTGGCGAAACCAGAACCGTACCCGTAGTCCAGCTCCTTCCCCTTTCATTCTGCATTACATTCTTATAGGACCCCCTTGCACGCCACGCCACCTCATGCCACCATCCGACATACTGACTCTTTCTAGGCAGATGAGCCTAAAAAAACTTGAGCTTTCGGTGGATCTTTGCCTAGCCAGTGGCCCCCAAGATGGTTAGGGGTTAACAGACTACAGTCTCACCGAGATGACCCACACCTATTTCCCCTAAAATTGTAGGGTACTATTGAAAACTTTCAAAATAGTGTTTAATTATATACAACAGCTGTACACGCTCTTTCTTGCAATCTTCGGTGTTGGTGATGGGACGAGAAAATCCAAAATCTATCAAATGAATACCTCCCTGCCCCCCCCCCCCCCCCCTCGACAACCAAGATGTTAGCGCACCGGATGTCCCCATGAAGGATGCCAAAAGCATGCACAACATTAAGTGCATCAAATATTGCCCTCACCACTTCTAGGGTCAAACGATCTGCAAACCGTGCATCCAATGTATTAGTAGCCTACTAAACTGCTTGAAGCTTTAAAAAGAAAAATGACAGACAAAGTAGAAGCAAGCCCATCATAAAACCTACCAATTCCAAGTGCATGACCGTTGATGAGCTGTGTTGTTGTGTACTATTTGGAAGTAGAAGCCCCTTTTGGCGGCTTGCAAGAAGAATCATGCACCTTGTATCACCAAACCAGGGTTGACAGGACAGTCAAACGTCCGGGACGTCCGGACGTGGACGCTGTATCCGCAACGTCCGCTGACATTCGCGGTCCCGGCGGACGCAGCGCAACGTCCGCCGGGACCGCCCCGTTTGCCCTGTCCACTTCGACCGCCCTGTTTCCCCCGACCGCAAAAATAGATTTCATATTTTAGCTTTTATATAAATAGTGATATACAACTCTATTGAATCGCAATTGCAATATAAGAAAAATCCAAATCCAAATGACTTCACTCTCAATCTCTCATTGGTGAAAACAATCAAAACAAAAAAACCCAAAACGAGTTTTCTAAGCCGCCCCGCCCGTCCGCCCCGCCTTGCCCGTCCGCCTTTTGACGGCGGGAGGGATGCTACGTCCACTGGCATCCGTGAGGATGGACGTCCGGGTTACGGACACTATTTTGGGGCGGACGTACTGATTTGTCAACCCTGCACCAAACTATATGAAAAGTAGATAGATAGAAGAGGTCGTGGGTGCTAAAGCATGCCACATAACCGTCCATGGCTACAGGCATGGCCCTTAGGTGAAGAACTTTGACAGTGGCACCAATTTATATAAAACCATTGAGAATGCAACATTGACCTATTCAGTGACTTTCACCAGATAGAGACTATGACTCAAAACGTCATTCAACTTCACCACAAGTATAGCAAACAAATCATGACAGTTACCGTAATACTCTCGTTGAGCGTTTTGGATTGACTACACTGGCTACAAATGGAGGATTGATAGATTGGCTCTCGTTACTCTTGTCATTGGGCTCTGATAAGCATTCTTGAGGAAATTCTTTTCCTACGAAAAAGATAACCTCGTAAACACCTGGACACATAAAAGCCTCAACATCTGCAACATTGGTATTAGGTAATGCTTTCATTCAACTAGGATTTTGCACCAATACTTCAAACATTTGAGTAAGCATACTTGTCTTTCCAAAAGGGAACTGTTTCTTATCATCGGCTGCTCGATGCATGAAGTACGCAATTGCACCAACTAAACGGTTTCTCTTGGTGATGGCCTCAAAGATGAATAAGTTATCACCCTCGCAACGCACAAAATAGGACAAGTCCAGTGACAAAATTATTCCATAACCGAGCTCCATTTCAACTAAATAGCTATAGAGTTGCAGAATAGGCTGGACTAGAATATGAGATCGATGGATGCCCTGATTCCCTGTACTCATGTCGTTATAAGCCCCACACAAGCTCGGACAATCCTTATCTACACCTGTCCTGAAAATCGAAGGTCTCTTCATCTCTACTAGAGCAAATGGTTGCTCTAGGATTCCCAGGACTATGTCAAGCTGACCTGGTCTAGCGACTTCCATGAGGACTACAGATTTTTCTACACTTATTTCAGTGCTGAAAGATGAGGACCTCGAAGAGATATCTGGCTTAAGTGGAAATTTATCGCTAATAACAACAGTACCCACGTGGTCCAGAATATCCTCGAATTTGAGCGAAACAAATGCTTCGTCTGACTCTCTCATGGTAATCGATTCTTTAACTACCTCATATTTTGAAACCTTTGCATCTGCCGCTGCAATATAGGCTTGTACACTCGGCAAGAAATCCCATAGTGTTACGGAATTTGGAAAAAGCTTATATTCCTTTCCCAATCCGAGCTATTTACCAAATGGACGCATATTGTTTTGAAGCGTTTGACTAAGCCACACTCTTAGAATAAATACACCTGCAATGAAGTGTAATCCTTGTAAGACCAAGGATAGATAGACCTGGTAAGAAAAAGAGTTCTCCCGATTGTAGCCACACAGCGGATCCATTACTAGGATCAGGCCCTTTCGGGCCCCCACACCTCATAAAACATTTGCGTAACACGAAACCCTAAGACGATACCCTGTAGAAACAGTGCAGTGCATCCGCAACAAAAGAGTACCAGACCACAAACAGTGGAGGAAAATACCTACGGGTTGAACAAAGACATCGACGAGTAAGTCAACTACAGTAGGTCAGGCAGGGAATAGTCTATTCAAGGAATTCCTATTGGTTGCATCAAGCGCAAATTCTATACCATATCCTGCATCCGCCAACTTCTTGATCTCACCGTCTTCGAATTTTGCACTTGGACATCTCTCCTGCAAGACTTGGTGAACGGCCTCGCACAAGTTATCCTCGTCCATCAAGGCAAAGAGAAGAAAACGAGGACGCAACCGTGGGAAACCAAGATAGACTCAGAGCAGGCGAGAGCGAGTTGGGAGTGGAGCTATGGAAGAAGTGATTGGCGAGAGAAAGCGGTAGAGAGCTCAAGGTGTGCAAGAAACAAGAAACAAGAGAAACAAGAAACAAGAAAAACCTGTTACCAGAAACTGTTACCAGAAACTAATCTATTCAATGACTGGTTACTTGCTTGGTATTATAACCATGTGGTATGAACATGGCTTTGCTGAACGTGTGTAGCTACTGATCTTTGAATGGAAACGGGGTATCGCAGACCCTTCTCAGCCCTCTACTGTCCTGGTCTTCGATCCAAATTGTCCAAAGTATACTTTATGCTGCATAAATATTTAGAACTTTGGACTAGATTTTTTGCAAACATTTTGAAAAGCACATAGTCAAGATTTCATGAGTTGGTACTCTTAAATACAACAAATACATGAATTTTCTTTTGCATGCCCACTAAAAATCATCTAGTCATTTAAAAAATTATTTTCATTGACAACTTTGTGTTTCATAAATATTTAGAACTTTGAACTAGAGTGTTTGCAAACATTTGAAAAGGTCATGGTCAAGATTTCATGAGTTGGTTCTCATAAATACAACAAATACATGAGTTTTCTTTCAAATGCCCACATAAAACCAACTAAACACCCCAAGCATAAATTTTTGGATCCCCAAATCTCTAACTATGTGGAAGAGATACTCTTTAGATCTCTAAAATGCTAACATACATCTAAAATAGACAAAGTATGCAAAAGATATGCAAATTTGAAGTTACTAGGGTCTTTTAAGTCAAAATCAGCACTTCCAAATTCATCCCAGGATTTCAAAAAAATCATTTTTTGCACTCTTACTATTTACAAGATTTGGACCTCATTAGGCTTTCAAGAGTACGACGCCATTTCCGAAAACATAATGCACGTTACATTTGGGATTAAGATGCAAAAGATACGAACAAGATGAAGTCCAATACAAAAAAAATATATAGAAGAGTGAATGGAAAGGGACTTGACTTCATCTATTTGCTATATCTATGGCTTTATATAAATTGGGTTTATTAAAGTACAATAAATGTTGTATTTTATTAGCAAAGCGTTTTGCATTAGCATTTTAAAGTTATGGCAGATGTTATTGTTGACATAAAAAATATAAGTGGTCATATTGGATGTCACCTAAAATCCATTTGCTATAACATTTTAAAGTTATGGCGGACATTTTTGTTGACATAAAAAATATAAGTGGTTATATTGAATGTCACCTAAAACCCATTTGCTATAATATTTTGATGTTATGGTAGATGTTCTTGTTGACATAAAAACATGAGTTGTTATATTGCATGTCACCTAAAATTTGCTTCTTAAAACAAGGATTTCTTAAAGTATGAAGCTCAAGTGGATGTTAGACTTGGTGCAATTCTACAACAATGTGTAGGTGAATATCTTCATTTTTAATATGTACCTTCATTAGTTGAAACTAATCAAAAACCAAGTCTAACAAAAGATGAAGTGGAGTTAACCAAAGATTTTGTGTGCTTCCATCAAGGCATGTAGAGAAGGAATATCCCTAGTGGGAGCTTTGAAAGTGGTCATTCTGGATGATGGTGATACTTCATAATTGAAATTTTGCATCATTAAATTCGCAATGTCTGCTCATACGGGTAGGTTAAATTAAAATTCAATGTTAAGAGGTTCAAGTTTAAGAAGACACCCATATAATTCTAAATTCCAAATCCTAAATCATTAATCCTAATATTCACCCATTTCACCTTAAACCCTAAAATAAATGGCTACAAAAAATCAATTCAAAAATTTGTTGTATTTAATAGTAAAATTTATGAAATTGCAACCATTTGTTACATAAATATTCGCAAAATGTGTTGGACCAAAAAGGTCAAAATATTCTTAAAACACACAATTATAAATCAAAATAATTTTTCAAGTGTTATGATGGCCAAATTATGATGGCCATGAGAAATCAATTCAAATATTTGATGTATTTAATTGTATAAAATCATAAATTTCAATTGTATTTTACATAAATGTTTATAAAATTTTTAGTCAAGTTAAAGTTCAACATATTTACAACATAGTAACACACAAGATTGTCAATCAAAACTATTTTTCATCTATTTACCTTATTTAAAACTTATAGTGGCAATAGAAATGAATTCATTGTATCTAATTGTATCAAATTAAAAAACTCAACCATTTCTTATATAAATATTTACAAAAATTTTAGTCAAAAGTTCAAAATATTTTTCAAACACACAATTGTAAATAAAATAATTTATCAAGAGTTTACATAATTTTATAGTGGCCATGAGAAATAAACCGAAAACATTTGTTGATTTTAATTGTTACAAATCATAAAATCTCAACCATATCCTACATAAATAGTTATAATTTTTCTTTGTGAAAAGTTCAAAATATTTATGACACACAAAATTCTCAATCAAAATCATTTTTCAATCATTTGGATAAATTACATTGGACATGAGAAATTAAATCAGACTATTGTTGTGTTTAGTTGTACCAAATCAAAATTTCTCAACCATGTCCCATGTAAATAGTTATAAAAGTTTTAGTCAAAAGATCACAATAATTTTAAAACATAAAATTGTGAATCAAAATTATTATTCAAGTGTTTAGATAATTTATAGTGGCTATGAAAAATCAATTCAAACCTTTGTTGTATTTATTTGTACCAAATCATAAACTATAAACCGCATGTTATGTGAATGTTCACAAAAATTTTAGTCAAAAATTAAGATTTTCTCAAAACATACAATTTACCTAATTTTAAATGTTGATAAAGTTTCAAATACAGCATTTGTTGTACTTTAATGAACCTTATTTATATAAAATTTTAGAGTTGATATTTATGTAAATATTTAATACACTTAAGATGCACGTGAATCTGAATCTCATGCAAGTATTTACTACATTAGAAACAACCCTAAGAATATTAAAATACAATATTTTCTATACTTTCATGAAATCAATTCATATATATGAAGTCATAGACTTGGGATTTAAATAAATGAAGAAATCTAACTAACAAATTGTAAATTTTTATAATACGTAAGATTAATGTAAACATGAGTGTTATGTAAAGGTACATTCCCACTTGCTGGTAGATAGGACTTTGAAGAATTGGCTAGGACCGTATTTGAAAAAGCTTTAGGCCGCATTCACATTTGCAAGTATTTCGAACATCTAGCTGAACTTCTTAAGAACGGCAGTGTTCTATACATGTTCCCACTATAGGACTTGCAAGTAAATTTCTTTGCTAGAAACAGTTGTTGCACACTTGCCGTTCCCACTAGCCTTATTAGTCTTTGCAGCAACAGCAGTGGATCTAGCGGCTTATTTGTAGCATTAGCTCTGTGCCGCAAGTACAATGAGAAGCTTTGATAGCAAGTTCCTGTCTAGTGTAATTTTTGAAGCTCAATTTCTTCAAACTTTCTTGTGAGTATGTGCGAGGAATTTCTTTACTCTTGTCAACAACAATGGTCATCCTATGAAGTATTGGAGCTAAAGGAAGGGGTATCCCGTACGCCTTTGCGGATATAGCAATGGATGTAGTTGTTTGGACTAGTACTCGCTTGAGTGTGGCTCGGAAATTGTGGAGTCTATCAACATACTCGTGGAATTTGTAGCTGTGGTTTGGCTAACTCAAAGTGAGGTATGCATGTGCTGGGCTAGGTAGTGCATGAGCTTCTCATCCGCCCTACTTTTATTTCGCTAATGTCGCAAAGTATGCAATGGAATTTTTATTCTTATTTGTAGGTTTGTCGAATGTTGGAAAACTGATGTGTGTCATTAGTGGCTTTGTCAGTGCAAGAAATGTTTGTAGTCGATTGAGCATACTCCTCATTAGTCTAGAGAAGATGAGACCTAGCACAAAAGTAGTGCACAATGTATTGCAGTTCACCCCCCCAGTAGCTACTATTTGTCCATGCGTTAATTTGGATGTGTCAGCGAACTTATTAGGGTTTAGGTTTGTTTTATAGAGCAGTGCCTAAGCAGGAACTAAAATTGAAACGACATCAATATAGACCCTATATAGGAGCATTGGTCAATAGTTTCCTTCGCTTGTTGGGTCCTAGTGTTGTTGATCTAGACAAATGATACTCTTCTAGTGGTAGTGACAATTGAGGAGGACAACTCCATTGCGGAGACCCTACCAATACCATTTGAGTTCATTGATGCTCTGTTGGTAGACACATTTTCGATGATGACGAACATCATGAACAATTACAGACTTTTTTGTCCATTGAATGTTCTGATGAAAAAGATGAGTTACTGGGATAAACCCCATTCCACAACATGGTTTTGTAGGTTTTTTGTTGACCCACATGACAATTCCCGTTGGTTGTCCATGTTCCACATAACAAAGACAACAATGTATGCCCTGGTTGACCTGTTGCAGTCGATGATTGAAAAGAAGAACACCAGATATCGACTTGCAATTCTTGTGTTGGTTAGTGTGGCTTGCATCTTATTCAAACTTACGCACAACGCTAATCTTACTATATGTAGTGAAATGTTCGCAATTGGGAGTAGTACTTGCTGCAAGGTTCTTTATGAAGTTGTCCATGCCATCAATGACACACTGAAATTTAAAATTTCTTGGCCCTTTGGAGATTGTGCACATGACATTCAAAACAAGTTTGTTGAGTTGTATTCTTTACCAAAAATTGTAGGGGCCATAAATGGCATGCAGATTGCAAAATCAAAGCCAAATTTTGGAGCTCTTGATTATTACTATTTCAAGAGTGGAGTTTATTCAATGAATTGTCAGGCTGTGGTTGACTCAAAGAAATGCTTCTTAGACCTTTATGTCAGCATGTCAGGGTCGACAAACGGCAACCAAATGTTGCATCGCTCCTTTCTTTTCCACCTAGCAAGCCATGGCCATTTGTTGAATGAGAACATGTCTTTTGATGGTCATAGCTCATACTTGACAGGCGACCAAGGGGATCCTTTGTTACCTTGGCTAATGGTATTGCATCATGGTCAACATCAACTTTCCATGTTGGAAACCCTCTTCAATCAGAAATTACGGAAAGGTTGCACAATTGTGGAGATTGCATTTGGAATTTTGAAGCAATCATTTCGAGAATTATTGGAGAAGAGCAATTTGCACTTGACTTTTCCTTCCTAATGTGGTCGTTTGCTACGCCATTCTTCACAATCTCCTTCTTTCTCAATCCCACGACAAGGTTGAGGATCTTCTCCGTCTACTATGCACTAAGGGTTTGTAGGCTATTGTCGTAGATGAAGACTTGCAAACCAATGATGGAGACGACCAAAAAAGGTTGCAGCATCTTTGTGGGCACTTGATTATCTACCCTTGGTAAAGAAGCAAATACGACTAGGTTCTCAGCTTTTATCCACTTTTGACTTAAAGGGATGTTGTGAGCGCGGTCCACTATGCTTTTCAAGCAATGGATCTTGCTAGTGTTTCTTAGTTTCGTAGATGGGCAATGCCTAGAGACGCAATGATGTGACTTCTAAATTAATTGTCAATTTTTAGTTGATTGTGACCATGGGTGAGATTTTACAGTCCAATATATCCCTCCTATGGGGGTGGTTGTTGACCATCCCCACAATTTCCACTAATTGGGGTTGGAAATTTCTACCTTCTTTCTAAAACAATATCCCAATTTCCTTCCTAATTTGGTTGTTACTAATGCTATAGGTTTTTTATTCCTACCACTACCCTTGGCTCTACTGCTAATCCTACGTCTTGACCTCAATTCTACTATCTAGACTCTCCTTCTTATTCTATGACTCCACCTTCCCACTTCTTTACTATCCTATAGTCACTAACTGTAATTTAGAGCTAACGGGGGAAAGCTAATGCTACTCAAGGTAGAACTTCAAGGATTAAGTTAATGATTCACCTCATCGCTTTTAGTGTTGGAAATGACCTTGTCCATGCTTGCCTCCTTGTAGTCCATCGTAGCTACTAGTCGCTTGGGTCTTTGTAGAATTAGGGCTAAACTCACATGCCAACTTGCAAAAGCCATTGCCTCTTTCTAAGCTATCTTCCTCCTCTCCCTTTCTTTCCCTTGTGCTCTTTTTACTAACACTATTCCATCCATTGTATTCATGGTGGTCTTACACTACAACTTCCCAAACTCCAAGGCCCTTAATGGTGCCCTTCTCCTCTCTTACGCATGCCCCTTTGTGTCATACTAATCTATCCTCCAACAGTTGCAATGGCTCCTTGTAAGTCCTAGTTTCGTCACCTGGGACTCAATCTTTATTTTTTTTATTCTTATAGTTTTAAGTGTAGTTTTAGGTGAGAAAAGACTAAGAATGCGTGTTGGACCGAAACTTGTGTTGCACATACCAATACACCCCCTAGTCATTTTACACCTAGTTTTATACATATACAACACAAACTCACATGTAGATAAGGTAGAAACCCACATTTTGTACATAGTAAGTGTATTTTATAGAAATTGCCCAATTATCTACACCTATATGTGCAATGAGACACAAAATAGCTAAAATTGGTTTGAGGGAATCTTGTAAAAATCCTAGTATAGATTTCTTATGATAGGTTTCAGTTTCCCCATTCCATTGACGAAACAATAAAAATCCCAATTGTTAACCTATAGGTGAAGGAACTCAAATTGGAGCATTGAGGGGCATCTATGACTTGAGTGCGGTGATTCAAAGCAGGAGTCATGCCAGGGGGCCAATGGAGCTATCACTTTGCCAAGATTCCTTCTTTCATAGAAGATTCTCTATTTCACCAAAAGTTAAAGGAGGTAGCAGGATTTGTTTTTCTTTTCCACAGATGCAAAGTAAAATTGTAAACTTGCATAATTCTTGAGGAATTCCATGAGAGGTTCCCCCCAAAGTCTTGATTTTTTCTGATCATCCTAGATCTTTTTCCGAACAGTCAAACATCCAAATCCAACATGGTAAAACTGTGGAAATTACCATGAGTACAATAAAATCTCACTAAAAATTAGTATATCTTTTTTTATGTTTATAAAGCTCTCCAACAAGTTTTGTGACATTCCAATAGCGGGAGATGCCCAAAGTAGCAAGATCCTCCGAAACTAACAAATTTAAGGATCAAGTATGGAGTTGACCGGCGTTTTAAGAGCACACGAAATCGGAATAAAACAAATTTAGGGTCTTTTTCTACTCCCTTGAACCTACCTAAGAGCCAAGGCTAGTCACTTTCATCAAAAAGAAAAAAAATCCAAAACTTGGGTTTTTATCCATTTAGAGGTTCTAATTACCACTAAGATTCTTTAGGATTTTGAGGTTGGAAAAGGAGGTAGGGGGTCTCATAGACTAAAAATGGCATTTTGAAGCCATAGGTGCAATCCGTTTGCCATTTGGAGTATTTCTCTAAAAATTAGAAATTTGAACTAGCATAGAAGTCGAAAATTGGAAGGATTAGGATGAAAATCCTAATTGATAATGTTACCACATAGGAATTGGGAGGAGACGAGGCCCTTGGAAATGTATATAAGGGGGCTCATTTTCTTCTCACAAACACCCTTTTATTACTAATTGGTGACCATTTTAGCACCTTATACACGTTAGTCCATCAATTGGACTATTGGACCAATATTTTGGTTCCAAATTGTATACGTGTTGTTTTTTGGACTCTGTTGTTGTTCTTTTCCAAGCTTTGAAGGACTTGAGGGGACCCTTCAATTCTTGGCTTGTTTTGACCATTTATACTTGGATTTTTGGTTATTTTGTTGAAGTATAATTGTTTGTACTAATTCTAGAACTACCCCTCACTGTACCTTGGTGGTGCTATTTTGGGGGGCTTCTAGCTTGTGTTTGTGAGTCCTAAACTACTAAGTGAGAAATTCCTTAATTGAGAAATCCCCTAGAGTTGGCTTGGTTGTACTAACTTGTTTCTAAAATTGTTTTTTGAACTGACAAGTGGTTGTACTAACCTCCTTGCTCTAGCTTGTGTTTTGGGTGGGTTTGACAAGTGAATTTGTTGGTGTTGTATTGTCCATATTTTCCTTTGTACATATTTCCTTTGTCCCATACGGGATGGCGAAGCTTTGACTTTGGAAAGATTTAGAATTGCTAGAATTTTATAGTATTTAAGAAATATGGCAAAGCTTTGACTTCATGGGGTTTGAATTTTTAGTTATTTTCATTTTAATAGCAAAGCTTTGAACCTCCCCCTTCTTTTGATCATTTCTACGTAGTTAGGCCTTTTGGCCTTAATTTGGTCAAGTTGTTATTTTTAATATTAGTCTTTCTTTAGGGCCGAGACCAAGGGTGTAGTCAGACTGCTAAGAAGAGGATTCAGTACAAATTGAAGTTCATAATCTCATAGTAGAGGTCAAGAGCTTTCCAAAAACATAAAATACAAAGAAATCTGAGCTAAAATGAGTAAGATATTAGCAAATGAAGTTTCAAACACTAATTAGTAATCAAAACTTCATCCATGCATGACTTCTACTAAAAAGATCTAAATTGCAAGTGTCACATCAATTTAGAAAGCTAGTCTTAATTTTTACAAGGAAATATCACTCAAAATCTTAAAATAGTAAATTGTCAAAAGTTAATACAAGAGTTAGAGTGTGTGTAGAGCCGAGGCTAAAAGCAAAGTCAAACCATTAGAATGGGGTTATAGTATAGATTTGAGTTAAGAATATAATAGTAGAATTTTAGAGCTTTTCAACAACATAAAGTACAAAGAAAACCGAGTTGAATTGAGAAAATTATAAGTGGATGAAGTTTCAAATACTAATTAGTACTCAAAACTTCATCCATGCATAACTTCTACTAGGAAAGTCCGATTTGCACATTCCGCATCAACTTAGAAATTTGGTTTTAGCCTCTACAAGGAAAAAATATTGAAAATCTGGAAATAGTAAACTATCAAAAGTCTAACCGAGAGCTAAGGCATTTGATAGGGAATTAGAAAATAGATTAGAAGGGAAGAAGGATAGATTAGGGAGGTGTGATTAGCAAGAAGTGCAAAATAAAGTTTTATCTCACCACTCTTTCAACTCTTCTAACTTAGACTAAGTTTGAATTCAAAAACTCAATAGGAATGATAGTTGTGAATTCAATACCAAATTTTTAGATTACTATAGTTGAAGTTGAAGAAGAAGGAGAAATCTCAAGTATTTAGAACAACCAATTAGAATTGAGATAAGGGAAATTAGAAGAAGATTGATCAAGTGTATTGGGTCAGTTTATGTATTTTGTTTTAAATAGGTGAAATAAGTGAAGGAAGGAGAATAATAATAATAATTGAATAGAATAGAAGATAGGAAAAGAAAAGAAGAGGAGATAAAGAGGAGGAAAGGTGTTAGAGAAAAATAGGACTTAGAAGTGTATCTAAACCCCTCCTTTAACCCGTGGGCAAAAATTACAATCAAGGTTGGAAGATGGCGGACAATGGAGCATTCCAAGATGCGTACAACTACCTCAATGATGAACCAGACTACGAGGTAAAAACTTGATATCTCACCTTATTTTTGAATTATTGAAAATAGGTTAAATTACCATATGGCCGAATTACCAATAGGATTCAGAGCATAAAGATTAAGTTTTTATTCAAAGTTAGTAAAATCAGATGGTAGACCTTGCTTAGAGGTTTCCAAAAACATCTCACACTTAGAAATCCAACTTAAAATAAGAAAGATAGGAGTGGATGAAGTTTAGAGTCAAAATTGGATGAAAGTTAGATAAAACCAAAAACTTTGGAACGAGTTGAGCGGGTCAAAGGAAGGTTATTATTTAGCAACCAAAACCAAAAGAAAAACTTAATTTCAAGTTGTAGATCAAGAGATATTAATGAATGAAGTTTGAAGAACCGATTAGCAGTCAAACTTTATCCACCAATAACTTATAGTAGAAGAATCCAATTAGCAAGTATGAACCCAATCTAGAATTCTAGAATTAGGAACTACAAGATAAAAATGCAAACTTTCTAAAAATAATAAACTAACGAATATTAGACCGAGGCCAAAAGAACAAGGAAGGCTAATCTAGAACTTAGAAGTTAGATTAGAGTGATAACTTAGAACCACAAGCTCATAGAGGAGGATATTTAGAACCCATAGAAACTTCAAACTCAAGAAAAGACAAAAAAAAAACCAAGAAGATATTAAAGGATGAAGTTCTAGGCTAGGATTAGATGAAACTTCAGTAGAATTGTCAACTTAAGACCAAACTTCAAAGTTAGACAGAAAAAAACGTTTTAAGTATGTCTTCAAAATCTCAAGGTCTTTTGAATTAAGGAACTAGCACAAAACCGTGGATGAAGTTTTAATGAACCGTTTAGTGGTCAAACTTCATCTGCTCATATCTTTTGCTAGGAGTGTCTGATTAGGGTGAATTTTATAGTTTTGAAAAGGGAAATTAATCATCTAAAAAATGGCATACTTAGTTTGTGTCTGAACCACCTTTTGCAAAACAACCACAGCGGCTTATTAAAATTTGCAATCACTTGGCAAACAATAGTTTAAGTCTTGTTTTGATTGGGTTTTTGTATACTTGAAGTCTACTTAGGAATTGGAAAAGATTCATTGCTTGAAAGGCACAATGAGATGTGTCCCCTCGGGTTGTCTACACAAGGTTATTGAGCTACACACTAGGGAGTTATTGGGTTGCATACACTAGGATTGGGGGGCTGTACCCACCAGGGTGTTTGGGAGCTACTTGCTACTTTGGATATTTGGAAACCAACCACACTAACCTTTCATGGATATTTGGAAGCTAATGTAGGAACTTGCACAGCACCTCATAAAACATGCCAAACTTTCTAAGTCCCAAGGTCAAAGCTTTGTTGTCCCAAGGATGACAAACAAAACATATCAAGCTTCCTAAGAACTACAATCAAAGCTTCGCCGTCTCCCAAGGGTTTTTGAAACACATCAACTTCCTTGAATACTTATAGTCAAAGCTTCGCCATCTTCCAAGGGTATAAAGAATGTAACAACCAGTTCTAACTCCTCAAGTCAAAACTTCGCCGTTCCCCAAGGGTACTGACATAGTAAGGGAATGTTAACCTAAGAACTAGTGTAGACATAAAAAACACCCAAAAACACAAAGTAATGACTCTAACTCACGCATTAAAGGCCCCCTAAAGTGGCATTGCCAAGATACAGTGGGGAATTGCTTTAGGGTTAGTAATCAACACACAAGACTTTTAACTCAAACAAGTTAGCCTCCAAGGTTGCACAAAGGAGGGAAAAAAAAGGACTTCCCACTTTTCCACAACCCACATACACTAGATCCAAAGATAAAATAGAAGGACTCACACGGACCTTCAAAAGCTCAAAGAAGTACAACAAGGATGGAGCCAAAAGTGATCCAAAAACACCATGGAGTTCTCTTGGCCTCAAATGCCAAGACTTCCAAAATCACTTGGACTCATGGATCCAACAACAAAATGAAGGGGGTGATTTTAGAGAAGAAAATGAAGCCCTTAAATAAGTTTCAAGGGACCACTCCCCCCCCCAAAAAAAAGTCTACTAGTAACCTTATCAACTCAGATTTTCATTCTCATCTTCATCCTCAAAGATTTTCATTCCACTCTTAAACTTTTGACTATCTACCACATACTGTACCAACATCCTAACTTTTGGAGATTAACTCCAAATGCCAAACAAATTGCGCTATTGGCTCCATAATTCCATTTTCAATCTATAATTTCCCTGACCCCCCGTATCAAGACCAAAAACACAACAAAGGCTAGCATGGATTAAAAACCAAGTTGGGGTAAATTCCCAACTCTTGGTGGTTCCCTATTTTGAAAAAAGTAATTAGCCTATGGTCTCTAGTAGGTGCAAGGGAGTAAGAAAAGGCTCCTTCTTGACTTCATTTTGCTTTCATGTGCTCCCGAAGCTCCAGTCAATGTCATAGGGACCTGCTACATGATTCATTCCTGAGAAATCTAGCCTCTTTCGGAATATTGCAAAATTTGGTGGAGCGCATGATTAGCATAAAACAAGCTAGTCTAATTTTTAATGAGATTTTACTGTAACTTGGATAATTTCCACGAAATTCCGATTGGAAGTTAGAACGGTTGACCATCTAGAAGAGATTCTTCTTTAAGTCAGAAGATGTCGGGAATTTCCATGAGACCTCTTGAGGAGTCCCATGGGAGGCACACAGGTCTGCTTTGTCCTTGGCACACCTGATCAGTAGAGATTCAAAATGGCATCTCCTCGAATTGTCGATGATTCAAGAATCTTGAAAAACCAATTTTGCCATTGAACTCCTATTATGGGATTTATTCTAGAATACCATTCTTGGGTAGTAGATTTTTCCATGGCTCTATACTTTGTTTGTAGCACACTAGCACCTGCATACTAACAATTAGGGTTTCTTGAAAATTTGTCATTCTAATAAGGAATTCAAAACCTAACTGTAGGACCCAAGCTATTGACCTCATTGTGGATCCCTTGGATCAATTTAGCCATGAATTGCTACATTCATAGTCGGATTTAGTCCTTAAGAGCTATGTGACCCACACCTACAAAACTCTTTATTTTGTGATTCACTCACTATTCCCAAGCTAGTTTTGGAAGAGTTTTACATATACAATTAAATCTAGACCAAATACTATAATGGGTATGTTACAACCCTATTCCGGTTCTACATTCTTTTTATGACTTTTTGTATATTTTTATCTATTCTAAGTTGCAGTTTAAATCAAAAGAAAATCTATGAATTCCAATTGACAAATTGGGAGCTTACAGTCCTCCGGCCGAGGAACCTAGCTTAGTCTGTGACGACACCCGCTTTGTTGTTGTTTGAGAGAAGCATTTCCAACTAGGAGTATATCTCAACATGAGACCACATCTACAGTTGATGTGAAAGTCCTGCAAAAGTTGATCTCACGATAGAAGGTACAATCTTCTCATCTTAAAGTAGCAGGACACTTGCACAAATCATTTCACAAGGATTTTTTAAAATTGTTTTTCAGTAAACAATGTTCATAGAGTATCACACTTATAAGCCTAGACAGCAATTTGTCATATAAATGCTAAAATAGTGACTATAGCAAAAAATTGATTTTCTAGACTTCTTGGAAAAAACAAAAAATGCTAATGCAATTGTTGTTGCCTTGCATTTCCGATGCTGTATAGAAAACAAATTAGAAATGGCCTTTTGTACAAAGTGGTTTATAACAACAACAAGGTTACAACTTTTGGTGTTCCCTATCTGGTGACAAGTTTCTATAGCGACCACTCAATAAGAGGACCTGTAGAAAAGTTTTATTTGCACTTTATGTACATAGTGGAAAACTAGTATTTTGTACATACATAAGGCAGGTAAGAGTGACGTCGACGTTGCGGCTTTCAACAGAGCGCACCATTATTGAAGTGTAACGTTGGCTGCAACGGACTGTGCCATGACAACGAGTTTGGAGTACTATTGTCGCCATTGACCAAAGCAAGGTCTGGCTCCACGTTAGGCGGTTGTGTTGGCACTACGACATGTAGCCCCTTAGTAGCATGTAAGTTTGTGTGGAAGCAATGATTAGGCCCCGTAGGAAAGTTTGCAGTTAGAGAAGTTGAAGTCTGCCCTATTAGACTTGCACCCACTACTAAGGTCAATCAACTCAAACACTTCACCATGTCACTTTGTTTCAATATAGCCAATTTGACATTTTTATGTGTTGCCAATGTTGATTTGTGTAAGAGTTGGTCTCACTCCATCTAGTACGCTAGCTGCTGGGAAAACAATTGTATTTACACTTGAATTTTGGCTCGTTCTACCTCCAACGAAGCATCCACAATGTCTTTCATTTGGGGGCTCATAAGTTCACCTACAACTTTTATAGCATTAATGACTAAGCCGTAGCTGGAGATGCTTTTTCTATACACACTAGTGTTACCAGGCCTTCTTTGACCTGTGTTAGCTATTGTTTCTGAAGAGCTAATAATAACAAGGTTGAAGGCAGTAGAGGCAACGGGAATAGTCATTGGTGACGATCCAAAACTGGCGCTTCGGCTGCCGAGGAAGGCTAGTGTTTCACTTTGGTTGCAAACAAGCAAATGTTGTGCTAGTGAGTCAACTCATGAGGGGGGCTCTTGTCACTCAATTGCGTGTATGGGGTCTTTTGGGTCACTGTCACTGCCGTCATTGTCTTCCATGCCTTGCTGCAACAAATCCAGATAGTTCAAATCGCAAGGTGATAGTATGTCTCTTTGATGCACTAGTTCAATGAAAGGATGCTGAGAAAACTAGACATTAATTTCATTATAGAAATCCTGCCCAAACTACCAAGGGAGGCCTTCTTCTTTGCGTTATTGTCATCTTCCAGTAGCCTGGTGCATTCTGTCCAGAATATCTGTGATAGTCAGTAATATGCTTATACTCAAGCAATAGCTGATTCCATTTCATTTTACATGTAGGATTATCACATTGATATGGAAAAAATCCAACCACCATGACAATTTGTAAAATGCAGATCCACTTGTGATTGTTGCTTGTCATGAGCTCTCTAGAGTTAGTTGTATTTGACTCATGCAAATGCATGAGGCGTTTGGCACATATCAAAACTAGAATCTCTTGGGGTGTCCAATTGGGTCCTCAGTCTTTCCTCTACTTCTTTGAGCTGCTCAAGCTGGCTCTACCAAAGTTATTGCCAGTGTTCAATGCGGAGGTTGGCACCTCTTCAGGTTGAGACTGTTGTAGCAAGGGTGCTTGTGGTCTACTCGCAACTACTAGACCTGCATATACAAGTACTGCAGCAGAGTTGGTAGTACTCCTCATTATAACCACTTCTCAGAACAAAAAACACTGATAGGTACTGAAGACATCAACATGCACGACACGTGAAATAAGGAAGTTCAACTCTAAAAACAACGATAGTGCCCATAAGTAAGTGAATTATAGTCGGCATTCATTCCAAGTTGTAACCTTGCATACATGAGGGCTAGTGTCGCACGAAACAATGCTTGGTACATGGTGTACATTCAAACTTCACTATAGGGATTTATAAACAATATCAAAGTAAAGTAGAATTCAAGATAATCAATTTAGCATTAACCATTCCTGTGTTCCACCTTTGAGAAAGGCAAGCTAAATTTTACCGACTTCATGAGTTACAAAAGTGAAGCACTATGCAAAAGGAAATAGGAGCAACATTCAATTTTGACTACTAGTTGTTGCTGAGACGGACAACAACATAGACTACTATATGTAAGACTCTATAAACACGGCTGACACACTTTGGACATGCGTTTAAGTGTCATGAAGTGAGTATATGTGTAGCATATGGTACGCATGTGAGTACGCAAGTAAAACAATGCTCTGCTTGTGTTCTCTTCAGATGCCTCATATGCTTCTACCATGATTGCAGAAAAATACACTACAATGCATGGAAGCCATTTCAAATCTAGTCGCATTGTATCACTACAGCGGACTTAAGAACTTTAGTTGCTAGTAGGGCTTTCTCACAAGTTCGACGACATGTTGCTAGTTAGTTTGCAAGCAAAGTTGATAAACACTATTATAGGATGGCATTAGACAACCTTCATTTTCTAAACGAATACTCGTGAAACTCATTACGTTCAGCTAATCAATAGAAGGCACATAGCAACTCATCATCTAGGACATCACCAACAAGTCGCATTATTCGCCCATATTGGTGCGCTTGCAACTAGTTCTCCATTACTTGTTACTGTACACATATGACAAACTTGCAGCTTCTACACAACTCTCGCAACTAGTCTTTATATTCTACAATTTGGTGATGTTCTTGATCTCGTATACTGAGTAAGATAAAAACACTTTCATACACAATCGTTCAATACAACATAGAAATTCAGTAGTAAAGGAAAATCAAGCACTTAGTGGTTCTAGCACACACAACTACAAAGAGAATGGCACAGAAGAGGACTGACTCAAAACTCCAGGTCAGGCTAAATTTAGGCGTAAGCTTCTTTTAAATTGGCGGTGCCAACATCAGGCACCGTGCCCAACCGTTTCACATTTACCAAGCATTACTAACTACACTGTTAAGTTAATGGTAGTACCAGCCAATTAAATACTTAAGAACAAAAAATTAGTGTTTGAAATCTTCATATCCTTTGATTCTTGGTTCCCACCACCATAGGTACTTCACCGCTAGTGGGCTTCTTAAAGTACCTCATTAACTGTCCATAAAACTACTGGCAACTACAGGCCACATCAAATGCCAATTATGTTCAGCATTCCCTAAAGCACGCAGATGGGAATGCTCCCCTTCCAACTTCTCCTCTAAAACTCAAAATACAACATCCTAAGAGCAAGTGAGAATGTACCTTAAGTATTTATATAGTTTAATTGTCAATAGAAATTAAAAGAAAACATTTAATAGACTTTAATGAACCTAATTTATATAGAATCATACAATTGATATTTAAATACAAGAACAAAATCCATAAATAAGTTGGAAACTTTTTAAATACCCAAGATTCATATTTATTTGAATTTCTTAAAAGTGTTTACTTACTCTTAAACATCATTAAAAAAATAAAATATAATATTTGTTGTAGTTCAATGAATTGAATTCATATAAAGTCATAGAATTGATTTTAAGGTAAATGAAGAAAATCAACCAACAAGTTGTAAATTCTTTAAGTACATAAGTTTTATGGTAATCCTAAAATCATGCAAATTTTACTTAACCCTTACAGGTCTTTGTCTATGTGTTCACCAAAAATGCTCCAAAACTACCATTTCTAGTACAATTAATAAATTTTAGAAAAAAAATAGTTTTGGGACACATGTAACCATAAGATCTTATTGTAAACTAGTTTGAAAAGATTTTTAAAAAATTTCAGAATTTTTTACCGTGTAGATGGCAAGATACTAGTGTTTAAATTGACAAAATTCATTTTTTTGGCCCTGCAAAAATCGGGCAGCTGCACTTCACAAGGTCACATTTGTATGAAAAAATGTCCAAAGTGGTGGTTACTCTTTGGATTCATTCTTCAAGGCAAGTTGTCTACATGCTTGAAAATTTTCAAATCATTTGAAATTGTACAACATATAGGAAAATAATAGTAAGTAGAAAGAAATAGAAAATGATTCAAAACACTAAATTGTTAAGAATCTAATTATGGAATTAAAAAAATTTCAATTTAAATGGTAGTAATTTTGTAATAAACAATATTTATCCTTTGTTTTTATTTTTTTCAAAATATTGAAAATTGAGTTAATTAAAGGACTTCAAAGTTTCTTTTAGAATAGTGATTCTATAATTGCCTACAAACTAAAACTCTTCATATATTTCATATCATTAATGAAATTGAAATCATTGAAATCTTTTTACATATGTATAAATTAAAAAAAACAATTTTCAATTTTTATTTCTGTAAAATTGACTTTTTAAAGAAATTGGGGCTACCCACAAAGTAATGAAATAAAGTATCATGCAATAACTTTTTAACCATGTAGTCCGAAGTTATGAAAATTATTGGGTCTTGAAGCTACTCCTTAGTAAAATGTTGTGTGAAAATTATAGCCCAAAAGAATGAAAATTTTGTTTGTAATGAGTTGCCAAAAATTGCTATGTTGTTTAGTGCTTTACAGATTAATTTAAAACACTATAATTAAGTAGTTTTGTTTTTTTACTACTTGTCATTTGCTTTGTAAAATAAGATCAATAATCAAACAATTTTCACATTTACAAAGGATAACTAGCTAATTGTCATTTTATACACTTTAGATGTGGAATATTCTATAAAAACTATATTGGAAAAGTGACAAATCTTCTTGGACTCTTTTCAAGGCAAATAACTATCTTATTGTTTAGATACAAATGAGACAAATCGGCATTCTCCTAACCTTCTCTCTTGATTTTTTATGAAGTAAAATTGTCATTTATGTTAAGAATAATCTGTTTTCACAAATTTTTGTAGGTTAATTTTATTATTGAATATTTTTTAATGGTGTATTAATTAAATTGAATAATTGGATTGTTGTGTGTTTGTGGCTAAGAAATTGATTGTGGGACTTGTATTAAATTTCAATATTCTTATGGTTGTGTTTGATTTGTGTGTTTGATTTCATATCCTTTGACAATTTGTAATGGTCAACGTGTCAAATCCAATGATTAGTTTATTTAATTTATATTTTATTCATAATCTTTTCTATTCCATTACAAAATTCTTAGCAAAGAAACCTTTGCTACTATACTACAAGAAAAAATGGACAATTCTAATGAATTTGTTACTTTTTTAGCTTGACAAACTTCAATAAAAGAAATTAAATATAACATTTATTGTAATTTAATAAACCCAATTTATATAAAGTCATAGAATTGGCATTTACATAATTGAAGAAATTCTTCCAATAAGTTAGAAATTATTCAAATACTTAACCCCTACATGCCCAAACTACATTTTTTGGCAACATAGAAATTTTGGGCAACTCACTATGAATGGAGTTTTAATTCTTTTTTGCTGAATTTTTAATACAACATGTGCCCAAGGACTAGCTTTAAGGCCCAACAATTTAAAAAACTTTTGACTTTATGATTAAGAAGTTATTGTATGATATGTACTTTTCATTCTTCAATAGGCAGCTTGGGTAGCCAAAAAAACTTCTTTAAAAATCATTTTTTAAAGAAATAAAAATTTGAAATTGGTTCTCTTGATTTATATATGCTTGGAAAGCTTTGAATTGTTCCATTTTAATCAACAAGTCAAAAGTTATGAGGAAATTTAGTTTGTGGGAGTTTACGGGTTGTTATTGAATCTCTCCTTTAAGACAAATTTTGAAGTCCTTTATTTAACTCAATTTTCAATATTTTTGCAAAAAAATTTAAAAAAATTGGATGTAGATTGTTTATTACAACATTACAACCAATGGGATTGGCATTTTTCAATTCCATAAATAAATTGTTAACAATTTAGTATCTTGAATCATTCTCTACTCTTTTCTATTTACTATTTTTTTCCTATATATTGTATGATACCAAATGATTTTAAATTTTTTAGGCATGTTTCCAACTTAAATTGAAAATAAATTCAAAGAATAACCACCATTTTCAACATTTTTCATATAAATGTGACCTTCTGATTTGCAGTTGCTTGGATTTTTGCAAGGCTAAAAATTAGAAATTTATCGCTTCAAATGCTATTATCTTGCAATCTACATGGTGGAAATTTCTACAAAAATTTCTACAAAAATTTCTACATATTTTGAAACAAGCTTAGTAAAAAATCCTATAATTACATGTGTCCAAAAATATTTTTCATTTAAAATCTGTTACTTGTGTTAGAAATGGCAGTTTTGGAGTGTTTTTGGTGAAAACATAGTCTCCAACCTTTAGGGGTTATGATTCATATGAATTTGAAACTTATGCAAATGTTCAAATAATTAAAAACGCAAATAAAATATTTAGTCATCACATCATTGTGTTTTCATGAGCCAAAGTTGTAAAAATCATCAAGTTAGCACATAAGTGCATGAGAAAAATAGAATATGCAAGTTCTACTTTATTCTATCTTATATGAATTTTCCATTGGAATAATGTTTTTTGGTTTTGCAAAGGGGGTATAATCATGTCCAAAAAGACTTTGCACCCCCTTTGCCAATTGCAAACAATGGTGAGTTAGGAAGAGATAGTGGTGAGGAGACAAGATTTGAGCAAGCAAAAGGAGTTGAATTCAAAGGTTTACATTCTTTGCAAATATACAATTTGGGGTTATGGGAAGATTGCTTTTGAATTAGGATTGTCAAAGTCACAAGTGAGAGATTTTGTGAAGAGAAGCAATGAGCGTGGAGGTGACGTCAAGGATGCTAAGTACTCTAGATGCCCCCCAAAATTCACGAAAGCAAAGAAGAGGAGAATTTTAGAAGTAGTAGATGAAAATTCAAGGTTGAGTCTTTGAGAAATTGCCAATATTGCTAATGTTGAACTTGGTCGTTCTAGTGTTGACAAAATCCTTAAAGAGTCCAGTTTTTGTCTTAAAATTCCGAGGAAGAAGCCATTTTGGAGACATGGACAAAAACAAAAGTGCAAAGAGTTTGCAGAAAGGCGATCCCGATGGGATTTATAGCACTGGGGATTGAATGGCATTCATTGATAAAGCGACAATTGAGTATGATCCTTCATTAGTTGGAAAGAAAGTGCGTGTGAGACCTGAAGAGGAATTGTGCAAGAAGAATTTGAAGCCAAGTTTCAAGTTAGGGAGGACTAATGTTGGGATCTTTGCATGCATAGCAAAAAGAAACTGTACGGGATTGATTTTGGTGAGAAAGAAGATGGAGATGGAGCATAGAAGTACTTGCAATAACTTAGGCCTCAATGCTTTCCAATTTGTGAGTGAGATCTATGAACCTCATGTAATTCTTTTCATTTGCAATCTATGTGATAACCCTAATCATATCTACCTTGCAGCAGATGGAGCAACTTGGCATCACAGTCCTAAGAATAAAAAACTATAAGAGGATTGAGGCTATGTACAACCTCTATAGCCACCCAACTCACCAGATCTCAATCCAATTGAGAATGTATGGTTGTTGTTGAAATAGCAACTTAAAAAATGTTTCTTAGAGCAAGAGCAACCCCTCTATATTGCTTCTCAATTGTTTGCCGCTGCACAAGAAGAATGGGAGGAGATTGATCAAGCTACTATTGACGATTTTATTAATTCAATGTTTTATAGAATTCAATTCATAATCAATGAAGATGGAGGTCATACCAAGTAGTAGTACAGTTTAGGATTTCCTACATGTTGTGTGTGAGTCTCAAGTGTTGCTTCTTTCAATTCAGATTTTTAGGATGTGCACAACTGAACACTTCACATTTCAACTTAGGGTTTGAAGACTTTCTAGATGCAACTATACACACATGCCCTATAATGAATACGGATAATTAAAATAAGGGAGTAATGTGGAATTAGAGTTCCCAATAATAAGAATGTGAAAGAACATTGGAATATTGGGGGGTGATAAGGGGTTCATAATAGGACTTGTTTTTGGAAGGGTACCCAATGTCTTGATTGTCTTCATGCATAAGTTAGGTGATATATACAACTTTTTTTTAGATAAATTTTTATTGTTATTGCTTGTCAATGAAGAATATAATTGTTTGTCTTTGTATCCATTATTGAATTATTGAAATTTAAAAGTATGAGGTGGAAAATGTATTTACAAATGTGGAAAGTGTATTGTTATTTCTTCTCACATCGTAGCATTGTAGGATTTTTTAGGATATTTATATCCTCTATTTCATTTGTTACCTTCGAAATTTTGTGGAGATATGCCTAATATGTTTTTCAATATGGTTGATTCTAAAATTCAAAGTTGATAATGAAAAATTTCCTACAAATGATAGTCAAAGTGATGTGGAATTTTCATGTAGGGGCCACGAAATATTTGTTCCTTTTACTTCAATTGTTGATACATCACAATCTATGTGGTCAAACTTCATGAAATTTTTGTCACTTGTTGATATACAAGTTTAGTGCAAGATCCTATATTTTTTATATTTAAAAAATTCATGTTTCCATCTTTTGGATCAATGCCATAAAAATGCCATTTATTAGTAGATTTTGATGGAAAAAAGTCTCGAGCATTTTAGAAGTTAATCAAGATTTAATAAATTTTTTGTTCTAAAATAATCTTCTTAAATGATGCATGTTGTGATGTGGCAAGAAGAGAGTTGGCAGTACTTTTGTGCACAATGGTAATGAAAATGAATGAAGTGATGGGACAAAATCAAAATCACAATGTTAAGAGAATAGTAATGAAATCATGTATTGTTGACAAACCAACAAGAAAAAACAACTAGAAATCAATGGAATGGAGGTGGAGTGATCAACATGTAATGAGTAATGTTCCAAGTCCCTTGTTATATGTCAAAAAGACATTGTAGACAACCTAATCTACTAATTTGACTTTCTTGATGTGGAGGAGCTTTTGCTTACACTTGCCACCATTAATTTTCATTATATTGATGAGGTAGTTTTGAAGAGATAGGAAGGCCTCATTGAGTTTGTCCTTCTTCATCTCATTTAATGAGGCAACTACTATAGTAACTAGTTCATCAATCATTATTAGATGCCTTTTGATGTTGCAATGATTGAATGGCTCAAAAGAATACAAGGTCCAATACATTTGTACCTTGAATGTTTGGTTGTTAGCACATCAAATAAATCTTGAATTCATCCTTATTGCCATTTTAGTCAAAGGTGGGTCATTTGGACTTGGATGTAGTTTCATGTTATCTTGTTGAATGAAGGCTTCATCGATCCATGTTCCAAGCTTCATGACCAAACTAATTTAATGTCTAGAAACAACTTGTCAATCAAATCCATATTTTGACTTCTACTATCATTTTTGCAATTGGCTTTGTCTCCATTATATTGACTAGAAGATTCTTACTAGATCACTTGGCAAGTTCTTTAAATACAAGAGGGAATCCTCTAACCTTACCATTGAAATATTGATACCTCAAATAATCAAAGTAGTAGCAAGAAACGGCAACAAGGAACATCACCTTGAGAATGAAGTGCTTGCATTTACTAATATGTTGTGACTCTTCTTCATTACCCACCATGTAAAAGTTGTCAATTTTTGTAATGAGATAGAATTATTTTTCATCAATATGAACATGATCAAATGAACCCTTAAATATTGGTGATTGGTATTTAAGAGGATGCTTTCATCATTGAAACCACATATTCAAGGTGATATTTCTTCTTTGTTTTTGTTAGGAATGGTTTCAAAGCACTGAAATGGTGGTAGAGCTTTCTTTCCGTCATGCATCAATGCAACATTGACTTGGAAACATCCATGGCAAAGATCAAAGATTGAATATATGTTTTTACCTTACTTTAGCAAAATCTCTTTCACAATGGCTACATTGATTCCTTCCTCTTTCATCTTGATTTTCCTTTAGTATAAGCAAATATATTTGAGAACTCATCTCCATTTGATATGGATGCTTGATCCTTTGCCTAAACACTGTTGATTGTTCACTATAAAAATCCATGTTTTAGGTAATGGGCCCTAATTTTTTTTAACACATTTTTGGTGATGTTCAATGCAACAAACTCATATTTTTCTATCAACAAAAGTGTCCAACATAACATCAATGTTGATATAAAAACATGGGTTTGTTGCATTGAACATCACCTAAAATGAGTTCAAAAAAATGAGGGCTTATCACCTAAAATGTGGGTTTCTTATAGTGGTTTGAGTAATGAATCCAAATTGATGTACAGTACTACAATTGTAATCAATCCTTTTTTTGAGGTTTTGTTGTTATTACAAGCCAATAAGAATTCATGAAGGAACTACAATAGAAGATCTCCTTCCATCATTACAATCATCAATTGAAGAAAAATGAAATAACTAAAGCAATGCAAGCAATCAAGTTTCACTTTTATGTGTAACATAAAGGTGATTCAGCAACATAGAATTGACACCTCGCACAATTTTGGGCCCAAAGAATGAAGACCTCACATTGAGCAATTAAGTGGCTATTGGTGCTCCTTGAATTACCTCACAAAATTGCTTTTCAATATTCCAAAACTGCACTTTGAAAAGGGGTTAAAAATTCAAAGTTTTAGGACAATAGCTAGGAGTGCACCAAACTCTATTTGCAACTCAAAACAAGTTGAAATAACGTTGTTTATAGCCTTAATTATGAACATTTTGTCCATTATAAAGATCATTTTGGAACAAAGGGAGTATTTAATACTTGATTCAATATCAAAAAATTCTACAAGGCAAAGTTTAATTTAGAATTTGATGCCATGAGATTCATTAGTTTTTATTCTTATCCCCTAGAGTACCAAGGCCTATATTTCATCAAAAAACACTTAGAACTACCATTTGTATTGCAAGATACAAAAATTTTAAAAATTGCATATTTAATCATAATAAAATCTTGCACTAGACTAATATCATAATGTGTGGAAGAAATTTCAAAAACTTTGATTGGATAGATTGTAAGATATCTATGTTTAAATTGAACTAAACAAGTTTTTTACACCTTTCATGACTAGATTTTTTGACTTTGAATCTTTTTAACTTGAATTTTTTGCACTATAGATTTTGAAATAAAAATAATTTGTATTTAAGAATTGTGTAGAGAGTCTATAATTAAATAAAAAAATTAATTTCTTCATCTTTATTCTTTAAAAAATTATTATGTAAAAGTAGGTATGAGATAGAATGAAAACTAAATCTTTAATAGTTCTAAGATAGAATCAAAACACACTAATTGCAATAGTGAAATTGGTCTAGCAAGCAAACTAATCCATGTGAATCTTTTCTAGAAAAAATTAAAAGAATTCAATTAAAAAATGAATTAGGTAAGTTATTTTTTGAAGAAAATGTTTGGTTTGCCTTCAAAACAAGATTTTCCATAACTCTTTTATCACTAGTCCAAATGGAATGAATCAAAAGTAGACAAAAGTATTCTCTAATAGAAAAAAAAAACTACTTTGAGATTTTTTTGATCTATTTTTGGCTGCCTAGTGAATTGATTTTTGAGCTTAGTATGACACCACTTTCGCTCCCAATTGGGATAAAAATTGTATCTTTATAAAGCTAATTATTAATTTTTCTATCTTCAAATTATTTTCAAAAAATCCAATGAAAGATTGAAAATATAGGAACCTATCCAAACTTTGCAATGTCTCCTAGAGGACACTTGATTCTTTAATCCCTAAAGGACGTGCATTGTATTTTTGGCAACATAAATTTTTTGGGCAAGTGCATGTAAGCAGAGATTTGACTTAGAATTTAGGTTGAAATTATTTTACAAAATATGGACAAGGAATATCTTCCATAAGTACTAAATTTCATTTCATTTGAGTATACAAGTGAAAAGTTAGGATGCAAAATGTTGTTTGTTTCTCAACTTGGGCAACCCACACAAATTTTAAAAATCACTTTTTTCAAAAATAAAAATTTGAAATTGGTTCTCTAGATTTATATATATGTGGAAAGCTTTGAATCATTCCATTTTGATCAATGACATGAAAGTTACGAGGAGTTTTAGTTTGCACGCAATTATGGATTCTCTACTCTAAAATAAACTTTGAAGTTCTTTATTTAACTCTATTTTCAATATTTTTGGAAAATAAAATAAAACTGTAGGATGTAGATTGATTATCAGAACATTACAACCATTGGAATTGGCATTTTTCTGTTTCATAACTAAATTATTAACAATTTTGTATTTTGAATCATTTTCTACTTCTTTCTACTTGATATATTTTCCCTATATGTTGTACAATTCCAAATGATTTGAAAAATTTCAAGCATATAGCCAACTTGCAACATTTTTTGACATTTTTTCATACAAATGTGAGCTTGTGAAGTGTCACTGTCCAGTTTTTTGTAAGGCTAAAAAAATACCTTTTGTCATTTCAAACATTAATATCTTGCAATTATTATATATGGTGGAAATTTCTGAAATTTTTTCTACATCTTTTCAAATCAAGGTACTACAAGATCGTATAGTTGAAAGTGTTCAAAAATGTTTTAAGATTAGAATTTTATTCTTTTACTTGTATTAGAGATGGTAGTTTGGGAGAGTTTTTGGTGAAAACATAGTCAAGGAACTTTTAGGGGTTGAAGATTAACACCTAAATGCTAAAGGCACCAATTTTTGGTGTAGACAATACTTTGAAGTTAAAAAAAAACTTACCAAGTTTTTATTTTTAGTAATTTGTATTTTTAAATGTTTTTGTATGAAGTCTAATTTTAGCATCAAGAAATTTATTTTGAAAGTGAATGATTAATATGATTTTTCAATTCAAGATTTTGTACAAGGGTGTCCATTGCAAATCTTGATTTTCTAGTGTTGAGGGCTTTTAGAAATGAGCCTTAAATACTCTAGATCTTGGAGAAAGAATTATAGAATAGATTTTGAGAAGCCATAAATTCATTGAGACTATGTATGCCATGTCTTTTAACTTATATTTTTTTGGTGACTAATTTCCTAAATTTGACTTGTGAAAAGAGGATTGAAAGACTTTGAATCACTTTTATAGTTTTAATGCCCTCATGATCAAACATTATAATCATTCAATCCATAAGTTATATTGTCATGTTTTCTTTTCCTATGTGATCTCTAACATGCCTAGTTCAAATTTTTATGTTACAAATTTTTTTTTAAATGAATAAGGCTTATTGAAATCTTAGCTTTCTGTTTAATTTAGAGCAAATTCAGCAATGCAAATTATAAAGGAAGGAAATCCTCTGTATTGGTTGAGAACTCACCCTCTAAATACATGACTAGTTAAATGATATACTTTTAGGTTTAATCAAAGTATACTATTATTTGTACATGCAATAACTTGTATTTGCAATATTCAAGATTAATCTAGAGTCATGATTGGGAACTTATTATAGTTTTAAACTTCAACAATTATCACTCATTCAAATAATATCAAAACAATACATCTTTCCTTGAATGCATTAGAAGCCTCTCTAAAATATAGACAAGATTCGCAAAAAAATTCTTATAATGAAAATCACTTGAAGTAACTCAAAGTCATGAGAATGGGTTTCCTTCTTCCAATAGTTCAAAACACTACTCTTCTTATGTGAAATTCCACTACATACATAACTAACCTATTGCTATGTCTTTTCTAAACATTGTAGAAGCCACATATACGGACTAGATAACACTTGAGGACCGATTCAAATTGCCAAATCGACCTAATCCTCAATATGTGCACTTTTTGGACAATCTTTGTGTAAGATACAAGAAGAGAAGGATTATGGGATATAGGTAAGAAGTCCACAAATGGCTCACTTAAGCCTACCCAACTCATCAATGACTGTAATACATATCTCATGAAGCATGTCACGCGTTCCTAGATAGGGGACACATTCAGAACCTGCTTCATTTAAGGACCTCCTAACACTTTTTTAGTTCAGTACCCAATGACTCAAAACCTCGCCGCTATACTAAATAACGGGGCAAATCCAACCAAGGCCAACTTACACTTGCTGATTATCCACCTCCCCCACCACAACCCCCTCCGCCTCCCCCGCCATCTCCACCACCACCCCCGCCATCACCACCACCTCCGCCATCGAGACAGCCTCCCCAGCAATTGCTTTGCGTGGCTGCCTCAATGGCAGGACCGAAGTCTGCGTCCCTGTGACGCCGTTTCTTCCCCTTCTTCTTCGTCGGGTGCACTGTCGCCTTCTTCTGCTTCTTGGACGGCTTCACTTTCTTCTTCCTGGCGCACAATGTTGTTGATGTCAGAACTGCCGCCGCTTCTATGGCCACCACTCCTATCACCACAACCAGAAGAGGCAGCATGGTGGTCGACTTGTTGAAGTCCCGGTTGAAGTTGCTTGCTAGCTAGCTGGCCAGCTCTATGAATGTGCTTTCACTTCGACCCTCGATTGTCTTCCTATATCAAATCTCAGAGCAAGCAGAATCGCCGTCAGTATGGGAAGTAGTCGATTCGTGTGCAGAATCTTATTTGTTCATCTGCAACTTATTTCTAAACCTGTAATTTTGAGTTTGGTATGTTTGTAATCTACTGAAACAGCAGTGTTGCAGTTTCAATGCATAGTTACAACTCTCTGCTTCTGTTAGACCGGGAGCTAGATGACAACGTCGAATAATAGCTGCAGAAATCAACTCAGAAAAAGCAAAATTCGTGCACGCATTTGTTTTTCACACAGCTTGTGAACCGTGGCCTGGATTCAGTGCTAGTCTAGCGACAAATATGAATTTCTTGACACTATGTATCTAGCTAGTAATCAAAGCTGACAAATTCAACGTGGACACCTCGATCGCCATAGCCAAATTAAATCGACATTCCAGGAGTACCAGAGCAACTACAGGATGACATAAAAGCGACGTCGATCAGTTCAGCAGTCTACACCTTTCGAGAGCTAGTGAACCTAGCAATCGAATGCAAAGTCAGAAATTTGAGCTTCCAAAACACTTCTATGGCCCATACACTAAAGGTAGTCAATTACCAAGCTTCATACTCGGGTAGGACACTGCTTTCATATATATATGCCCTATTACCGACTGGCCGTGGAATGTGCAATTTCCTTCCTGTTTCAGTTGGTCTCCGAAGGTCAAACTTAGCGTGTAACACGATGAATGTGCTTGTCATCCCGGTTCCTTTCGGCTCTGTCAGTACACATCTTTCGGCAGACGAATCGTCGTGTAAGTTAGAATGGTGAAATTTCGCAGACGCAGCTGGAACCTCAAATCCATGCTTATCACGATGGAGGGACCGAATATGTGAGTGGTGTTTCTGGAGCTGAACTTCGGAGTAATGGGAAGGCAGTTGCCAATCGACATCAGTTGAAGGTGCGCGGAACTGCTGGAAGTCTGCGTTTGTAGTCAATAAAGCCTTTGAGTGGGCCATAGCCTGATTGGGACGATATTCGGCGAAGCTCACGACACCTTAATGTGTGCTCAGCCTGGGAGGATTGACCCCTCTATTGCCCCGAGTTTCACCCTTGTAGAAAACACTGAAATTTTTTATTTGCCACATATGATTTGGAATTCATATTTGCAATCAGAGACCCCAAACTAGCCAAGGGTAGTGATGAAATTCAAAATTTAAGCGGCACAAAGTAGGGGGAAATTTTGACATTTACCCTCTGGCGGGGAAATAGAGGGGTCAATCCTCCCTGGCCCTTATAACTTACACCCTGCCCTGCACGTGGAAAATAAGGTGTTCGTGTATTGTGGTTTCACCAGCTTCAGTTAGGTGGCCTACAAAATATCTCAATCTGCAACTGGGCATGATCCACTGCAGCATTCACTGCTGTAATTGCCATGTGCGTACCGGACGTAGCGTACCATCAGATGTACTTTGCATATAAGGTAGTGTGCTCATAAACCATCACTTTAAGGGCTGGTCGGCCTTTAAGATGGGTTTTAGGGGCGATTCACACACGGGTGGATCAAGTTGTGAGGGTGTGGGAGTTCATGGTCAAACTTTGGGCAAGAGTCCAAAGAATTGGGCAATAAATGGGCAATTTGACGGACTCTTGATCAAAGTTTGAGTCGCCACTTTGGTTGAGAGTCCGTCGTGAGACCATTGCCATATAGGAGCTTGGGCTCCCATGTAGGCACTTTGGAGGGCGACGGACTTTGGATTGTACTGCTTTGTGTGAAGGGTCGAGAGGCCAAAGTCGGGGGTTTTTGAAATTTGATTGGTAAAGGCCAACGGACTCTCAACCTTGGGCCCATGTGTGAAGCAACTTTAGATGCCCCTAATTTTTTTCCCTTATTTTTTCCTCTAAGAAAAATTGATGTGGAATCTAACACAAGTGATTTCATATTTTTTCGAGCATTTATGAATTACTTATAAATTTCCAAAGAATTATGTAGTAGGTACCTATTTGTAATCCTAGGCCTTGCAAAACTCACACATGCATAGTTTGAAAAAAGATATGGCTAGACTAAAAACAAGCGATGAGGCATTCAAAAAGTAATATACAAGGTTTCTAAATGTGACCCTTGCTAAACTTAAATGAACCTTACATTCTTTTAACATGTGTAAGAAGGCAATTGGGCAATCAATTCCCATTTAAAAAAATTAAGTAGATACACTTTGGCTTTGAAATGGACCCTCCCCTACTCTTATTCCATCTATTAAAGAAGTATGAACAAATCTCATTAATGCTCTAACATTATGAGCATTCAAACTCACATCTTCTGACTATTGCTTTTGAAACCATCTATGGGATGGTTTGAAGAAGAGGGTCTAAATTAGAGTCATCTACTATATAGTACCATAGGGTAAAAAATTTACTAGTGTATAATTGATATTTTTCTTCACTCTAATCCTTAAAAAATGAGCTGGTCATTGTGAAAATCATTTGTTTTGGTAAAATATGAATTGTTGGCTTAAAAAATGCAAAAGCATTCCTTGGAAGTCAAAATACTATAAATGACTCTTCCTTTTTATACAAAATTTGAAGGTAAATAGTTGCACTTTTGTACTACATGGAGAGATCCTTTGTCATTCATCAACTAGAAAATATCCTCAGCATCGATAATGGATTAACCCTTATAGTATATCCACATAAGCATAGTCATAAGGTCTTTTAGGGGGGTCAAATCACTACAAGAAAAAAAAGGATTTTGCGACTACAATATGCAATTGGTTTTATAGTTGCATTGGACGTTTGCAACTGGGTGATGATTTGGAACCCGTAGTTGCAGTAGACAAGTCACATCAGTTGCATTGTTGACAACATGCCAAGGACTTCATCAATGAACTCTTCTAGTGTGGTTGTTGATGTGGAACTTGTTTAAGTGCAACTCATGTGCAACTTGTTTACAATTGATTTGCAACTTGTTTGCAACTCATTTACAATTTATCTATGATTTGTAGATTTGTAGATTTTGAGGTTTTAATCTCAATGATTTGTAGATATCAAAATTTCAAATCTAACTTCTTTTTTAGATTATCAAATCCAAATATTGATATTAAATAGATTTCATCAATTTACAAAACTTTACAATTTCCACAAGTTTTAAAATTTTTTAGACTTTAAAAACTTGGTGATTTCTATAGAGTGCAAAAATCTACAAATTATAGAAGTCTACAAAATGTAAAAATATTAGAATTCCATAATTATAATTCATTATGTAAGAATACTATAACTTACAATTTTTATATGTCCAACCTAATAGTACTCTTGACAATTGATGTGGGACAATTGTAATTATTTTCTAGTTTAATTCTAGTTGTAGTCTAGTTGCTTTTGAGTTGTAGTCTAGTTCTTTTCTAGTTTAATTCTAGCTGCTTTTGCGTTGAATTCTAGTTGAAGTGCAGTTGAATTTAGATTCTATGCAACTATAGTTTGACTAACTAGACTCTACAAAACAGAAAGTTGTCCACATCGACAATTGTAACAAATATTGAATGTTGAATACCTCACATCAATTCTTCTCATACATCCATGTAATCCTAAACTTCACTTTGCAACTACTTTGCAACTACAATAACGTATAATTTTGTTCATGTCAAAATTGGGTGCAAATATAGAGGACTATAGTTGCAAGACAGTTGTATAGGACACATAGTTGCATTGCATTTAGTTGTAGTGTGCAAGTTTTTCTTCTAGTGAATGCCACTCATTATTGCCCTTTCCATTGCAAAGAGCAAAATCATTTTTTAATTTTTAGTTCTTTAATTTTTTGCATATTTAACTGCAAGATCTTGCACAAGACTAGTCTAAGGAATGTGTGGAAGAAATTTTCAAAAACTTTAACCACATGGATTTCAAAATATTTGCACTTGAACTAAAAAAACAATTTTTTAGAGTATAGAGTTTTATAACTATATTATTTGATTTTTCATCTTTGGAGCTTAAAATTTTTGTACTAAAAATTTTGATTTTAAAATAATTTGTATCAAAGATTTGAGTTGAAAGTCTAAAATAAAAAGTTTAAGAAAAAAAAATGACTTTTAGTCTTTTAAAAATTGTTAAGCAAAAATATGTATAAGATTGAAGGACAAACAAAATCATCTATAGCTTTGAAATGGATTTGAAATATACTAATTCCAACAATGAGATTGTTCCAGCATGTATGCAAACTTAATTCCTAAGCACCCCAAGGAGCCAAAAGTATCCTTCTGTAGTTCAAAAATCCAATCCAAAGTGCTAAAACTTTTGCATTGATTGTCCAAATTCAATAAAACTTGTTGGAAAATTTGTGTTCTCTCTTTCTCTTCTAATTTATGTGATAAAATTTTCAGATTAATATAAGATGTTTTAATTTTTTGAAAGCCATTTGATGTTTACAGGTTCAATTTAAGTTCACCAAATTGCATTTTGATGGCTCCAACTTCAACTTTAGGAGCTTGTATCTCCTTAATTCAATGTTTGTTTTCAATAAAAAAAATTTTGGTTATGTTCCTTATAAATTTTAGTTATTTTACTAAAATTTTCATAGCAATCCAAGGTGTTTTGAATGTTTGGGAGTAAATTGAAGTTCAAAATCCAAATGTTATCGGATTATGGTGAACTTTGTTGGTTTCTTTTTTCTTCATAAAGTTTCCATTTTCAATAATATTTTTGGAAAGTTGTGCATACTTGATACTTGTCTAGTTTGTGTGGTTAAAATTTCATATAAATTCTTTTGAGTGACTAAGAAGCATTTTAATAGAGGGAGGTTCAAGCTTAGATGTATTTTTTGCTATGTTTAGACATTTTGAGGCTATTTTGTAGATATAATGAGTCAATTGAATGATATTTTCTTTCACCAATGTCTTTGTATTTTGGTTTTGAAGCACTTTATAGTTTAAATTTTTTTCATTTGATCAAGTTTAGAAATCAAATTCTACCTTTAAATGTATTGCTACAAAAAATTTAGCATCTTTTTTCAACACTAAAACATTTTAGTCTTGCAATTTATATGGCCAAATGACTCCAAATTTGATTCATATCATTTACAAGACATAAACTACAAGATTTTATGCTTGAGATTTCTACACCTTAATGACATTTAGACCTATAACATTTCAAAAGTAATAATGTTTTTAAATCCAAAAAGACCCTGCAATAAGCATTTAGAGGTAACCTTATCACATTTCTTTAGGATTGTAGACTAGAGTTTGAAAACAAATTCAATACATTATTTTCTTAAGAAGTTTCTATGATTGCTTGCTAAACAATGAAAGCTCCATAACTTTGACATCACTAATCCAAATGGAATGAATCAAATCTTTCAATGTTGATAAAATTATAATCTACGAGGAAAAATAAATAAATAAAATAATTTCAAGTTTTTGTCTTGAATCTCAATTAGTCTTATATAAAGGCACAATATGATTTGTAATTGGTCTCTATTGATAGAATATTATTCACTCAAATGGTTGTCTTAACAAGTTGAGTTACAGCCACATAGCACTTGCTGAAGGTCAAGTTTCTTCAAATTAATCATGAGCAAAACTCAAACTTCATGTCATGCATACCAATTCAATTTGTTTTACAAACTCATTGTGAATTAGCTTCCATGCACAATTATCAACTAAGTTAGGTAATTAGAATAGTAGCCAAATTAGCAAAAGATAAAAAAACACAAAGAACTAATAAAGGAACCCAACAAATGGGTTACTGCAAAAAATACTTGTCTTTTTTCTTGTCCCCTTGTCTTAGGACAAGTGCTTTTTCTCATAATTTTTGCATCATATGTTAGTTCTACATGAAATTTGAAATGAAAGTACATGTGGTAGACTGGTTGTTTTAGACATTTAGTAAGTTTTTGCATTTTCAAAAAAATAGTTTCTTATTCTTAAAGAGACCTTGATTGGATGTCTACTTCAACCATTTGGGGGTGGGTAGGGTGGTATTACTTTTGACTAAAGAATGAAAATTTGAAGTTGAAATTTGGAATATAAGAATTTTTATTAAAGTTACACAAGTCTACAAAGTAATTTTCTAAAAATAGAAAATTGCTCACCTTCCACATGTGCTCAAAGTGCACTAATTTTGTGTGAGTATAAAGAATATATTTCTTTTCCTAAAGATGAAAATTATTGAAAAAGAACACCTTCAAATAAGGAAAAATTCATAGATGTTCTTAATTTAAAGTTTTTAAAGTTTTCTACTTTTTTCTAAAAATCAAACATTAAAATGTCTATTTTCTTGATATTTTGATTATATTATAGAAGCATGCACAAGATAAATTGACTAAACTTAAATATTTGATAAAGCATTTGGCTTGCCTAGAGGGTAGTTAAAAGAAAGGGTGTTCCTATTTTTCGTCACACTTTAAATTGCGGAGTTTAGTTTGGCCATAACATTTGGAGAATGAGGCCAATATACTTGAATTTTTTATGGAAGATGACCAATTTTTTTATAAAGAGAATTCTTATTTTTCAAAAAAAAAAAAGAAAAAAAGAAAAAAAGAAAAAAAGAAAAAAAGAAAAAAAGAAAAAAAAAAAAAAAAAAAAAAAAAATATATATATATATATATATATATATATATATATATATATATATATATATATAATTAAATTTCAATTAAGCTAATTTGTCACACTTTGCAATTAAGGTTTTTTTTGTATTATAGAGTATCCATAATTAATGATGTAGAGCTTAAATTTTAGTAGGATATTGTCACACTAGAGAGGCATGTGCCCATCGAAAATAACTTTAAAAAAAATTAATTAATGTCATCCACATGCATACAAACATGGGGCCTTTGCGCGTGCACTTCTGAAAAGTGAAGATGGTTTGGGCTTCATTTTTTTAATGAATTCTAATTATTACTAAGTCCACACAAACGGACAATTTTTAGATTTTTTTATTCATGATTTATTATTTATTATCAATGTATACCTCATTGTATTTATTTTCTATGACAATCTATTTTTTTTTTCAAATAGTAGTATTTCAATACTACAAGTACTCACAGTACTCAAAACGGTACTCTTAGCCATCGATTTTTTTGATCAATGGTTGAGATTGTTTTGTTTTGTAGTACTCATAATATTTGTAGTATTGAGCGCAAAAATTATAGTTTGAGCAAAACGCTACATAAAACAGACACTTGTTCTTGCAACTACCCAAGAAGATAGCTACTAGGTAGGACCAAAATTGCAATATGAGTCAATAAAATTAGTAAAGGACAGAAGATGAATGAAATAAAGGCTTATTGAATGATTTAGTAGTTTGACCTCTAAAATGTCATTGTAAACCCTTTTCAACTCAAATAGAAAGTAATCCTAAATATCTAACTATAGATAAATTGGCTTTTTCCTACAAGAACCTCTAATGATTTAAATTCATGTAGATTTTAGAGTTTGATTAGTATGTGATTCTCTTGATGGTTGTTCAAAATGGCACACTATTTGTACATTAAGTAAAACATGTCATGGATCTAAATATTGTACACCACTTCTTCCAAGAGTCTAATCACATGAAAAAATGATTATCAAGAAAATAAGTCAAATGCACAGTTGTAGTAGATCACATACTCAAAGGCCATGTTTGTAGTACAAACCTTATCCTAATAAGTATTACATGTTATGTGCACCTACAATCAACTTTACATCTTTGCCCTAAATGTAGCACCTACATTTCAACCAAAATTCAAATATTGATTACACAAGATGTTCACAATTAAAACATGAAAATCTTCTAAACCCTAGTGTGGTTTTTTGGTACACTCAAAGACAACTATTTCAAAAGTGCATTGGAATCTTCCTTCACTTGCTTATACAATCTAATAAAAACAACTCATTATATATACTAAAGTGCATTAGAATCCTCCTTCAGTTACCAATACAATCTAATAAAAACAACTTTTATGATATACACTAAAGTGCACTGGAAGCCTTTTTATTTTGCCTATAAAATTTTGTGAATCAAAACAAGGTCTATTTTGTAAAAAGTAAGCATCTTCATTTCCAATTCTTAGTGTCAAACAAGGGTGCACATAATTACCATATTATAACAAAGTCCCCCTTGGATTATCCCTTGATGAAATCATTAGTAGGTAAACAAAACTCATGCCATGAGGACTAGGACACATGTAGCTTTTAGAGTGGCCTATATTCAGTAGAAGAAAATGGCAGGTTTAGCAACTGCAATTTACAATTGGTTTTGTAGTTGTAGGGGTTGTTTGCAACTAGATGATAATTTAGAGCCTGCAGTTGCAATGGACAATTTGCATTAGTTGCAAGATAGTTGCAAGATAGGGAATTTCGTTAAAATGGTGATATTTTGGTAAAATGGTAGAAAACTATTTTGGCAGAAGGCTGAAAATCTTAGCAAAAATGGGATTGTTTTTGGAAAAAAAGGTGGCAGAGTTGTGAATTCTATTGGTTTTGTGAGCAGTTTGGTACGCCTACGCCTTCCATAAGTACATATGATAGTGTTTCGTGGCCCCGTGCGGTAGTTAAAGCACTATACAAATGGCATTCGAAATAAGCTGCCATTGTACAAATGGCATCCAGAATACCGCCATTTTAACAAAATTGCCTATCAAGTTTGATCTCATTCAATATTCTATGTGGAAGTTCATCGATGAACTTTTTTGACATGATTGCTAATGTGGAACTTGTTTAAGTGCAACTTGTTTGCAATTATTTGCAATTGATTTGCGACTTGCTTACAATTGATTTGCAACTTGTTTACAACTGATTTGTAAATTGTTTGCAATTCATTTACAGCTTGTCTATGATTTGTAGATTTGTAGATTTTGAAGTTTTAATCTCAATGATTTATAGATATCAAAATTTCAAATCTAGCTTTTTTTTAGATTATCAAATCCAAATATTGATATTAAATAGATTTCACCAATTTATAGAACTTTACAGTTTTACAAGTTCTAAAATTTCTTAGACTTTAAAAACTTGGTGATTTTTATAAACTACATAATTCTACAAATTGTAGAAATCAACAAGTTATAGAAATCTACAAAATGTAAAAATATTAGAATTTCATAATTAGAATTCATTACATAAGAATGCTATAACTTACAATTCTTATATGTCCAACCTAATAGTACTCTTGACAATTGATATGAAACAATTGTGATTGTTTTCAAAATGAACTCTAATTGTAGTTTAGTTGCTTTCAAGTTGCTTTTGAGTTGCATTCTAGTTACTTTCGAATTGAATTTTAGTTGAATTGCAATTGATTTTAGATTCTATGCAACTATAGTTTGATTCACTAGACTCTACAAAACAAATAGTTGTCCACATCGACAATTGTAACAAATATTGAATGTTGAATACCTCACATCAATTCTTTAATATATCCTTGTAATCCTAAACTTCACCTTGCAACTACTTTGCAACTATAATAATGTATATCTTTGTTCATGTCAAATTTGGTACAAATACAGAGGACTATAGTGGCATGATAGTTGTATAGAACATATAGTTGCATAACAATCGGTTGTGGTGGATACATTTTTCTTCTGGGTAATGGTCGGCTTGGGGTACCCAAAAACATTGTCTTAACAATAATGTCAATCTACTGTAGTGTGTCAAACAACTTCATCCTTTAAATGCAATAAATTATGGTTTCACAAAATGTGGTTTTAAATGCTTGAACTTATAATGTATCAAGAAAAAAAAACTCAACACAAAAAAAGAATTTATAATTTTTTAATGAATTTTTTAGTGAAAAAAATTAGTGTTGTCCTAAACACATAAAATTCTTGAAAACAAGCATTTGGAATACCAAATAATTTTTTTTTAATATCATTTTTGGATGTGACTTACATAAAGTGGTCCAATACATAAAATAATTAATTTTATTAAAAAAACATTTTCAAAATTGTGCACTATAGAGGTTGCAATTTCCAAAATTTAGTGGGTTTTCTCACATCTATGAAAAGATTCACAAATTTAGTTTTTTTCCTTAAAAACTCAATATGAATATACATCTTGATGTTGTTGAGGTGCACAATTTTTTTTGTGAATTTTAGGATCTTCTTACTTGATCAAAATGAACAAATTAGACAAACATTGGAGGCTTTCAACAAAAATAATTGAATTAGTGTGTCTAAAGAGGGATACCCCAAGCCGACCATTGCCCTTCTAGTGATTGTAACTCATACCCATACTCTTACCAAATAGCCAATTTTAATAAAATGATGGTTTTGTATTAATAAAATAGCCAATCTTATGAACTTTTAACAAATGGCTAATTTTTTGTTAATTTGGCACTTTTAGCAATTCAGACTGCACAATTTGAATTGTTTTTTTGTACTAGAATTTATACCAATACTAGATTTTAATCTATATATTTCCTAGATATCTGAAATCTATATGAATTCTAGATTTTTCAGATTACTTGGTTTGATATCTATATTAGTCCTAAATTTCTAAAATCTAAAACTAACCTAGATGTTAGCAATGTATACTTATTCCATATGTCAAGGTGTAAAATGACATGGAATACTACCATTTTAATGAAATTCGCCATCTAGAAACATACAAGAACTTTCATCACGTCACACAAGTATTATGCTAAGAAATCAGCCCAATACACATGAAAAATGCCCTGGAATACTGTAATGAACTTAATCCTTTGTGGACTCTTTGAAGGTCCTCAAGAAAATCACTTATAACAAAAATCACTTGAAGCAACTCAAAGCCATAAGAACGGGTTCCTTCCTTTTCCAATCAACAGTTTACAACATCACTCTTATTATGTGAAATTCCACTACATACATGACTAAGGTAATGCTATGGCTTTTCTAAACATTCTGGAAGCCACATGTATGGACTAGATAATACCTGAGGACCGATTCGAATTCATTTGCCAAGTTGAACTAGTCAATACCTACACTTTCTGGATGATCTATAAGTATAAAAAGAGAAGGATTATGCGATATAAAGTTAATACTCTTCTGGGTACTGTCCCCAATAACACAAAACCTCGCCGCTATACTAGATAACGGGCTAGTCCAACGAAGGCTGATTATCCACCTCCACCTCCGCAACCCCCTCCGCCTCCCCCGCCATCTCCACCACCACCGCCGTCTCCACCACCTCCACCATCGAGACAGCCTCCCCAGCAATTGCTTTGCCCTGCTGCCTCAATGGCAGGACCCAAGTCCATATCCCTGTGACGCCGTTTCTTCCCAGTCTTCTTCTCGTTGGTGCACAATGTTGTCGATGTCAGAACTGCTGCCGCTTCTATGGCCACCACTCCTATCACCACAACCAGAAGAGGCAGCATGGTGTTCGGCTTGTTGAAGTTGCAAGCTAGCTAGCTGGCCAGCTCTGTGAATACAGTATGCTTTCACTTCGACCCACGATTGTCTTCCTACATCAAATCTCAGAGCAAGCAGAATTCTCGTCAGTATGTGAAGTAGGCGATTCGGATGTAGAATCTTATTCGTTCATCTGCAAATTATTTCTTAACCTGTAATTTTGAGTTCGTCACGTTTGTAATTTACTGAAACAAATAATGTGATCTAGGATAGGGAGCAGTACGTGTTGCAGTTTCAATCCAAAGTTAAAGCTCTCTGCTTCTGCTAGACAAGGAGCCAGACTACGTCGTATTCTAAATGCAAAAATCGCCTCAGAAGAAGCGAAAGTCGTGGCTGCTCGCATTTGTTTCGATCTCACAGTCGTCAACAGTGGCCTGAATTCAGAGTCTAGCAGTAAATACTAATGAACTTCTTAACGCTATCTAGTAATCAAAGCTTACAAATTCGACGTGGACACCTCATTAGTCATGACCGAATTAAATCGGCATTCCATGCACAGCAGACATCCCACGCAACAACTACAATACATGATGGCACGATAAGCGATCGAGGTCGATCAGTTCAACAGTCTACACCTTTCGAGAGCAAGTGAACCTAGCTAGCAATCGAATGCGAGGTCAGAAATTCGAGCTTCCAAATGCCTAGTGATATCGATATCACTTCTCTTGTTGGCCCAAACATTACCAGTACTAGTACGTAACCATGCTTCATGCTAGCGTCGGACTGCTTCCACTGGATTCATATATATAGACACATATATATATGTCTGATTACCGACTGGTTGTGGAATGTGCAAGTTCCTTCATGTTTCAGTTGGTCCGCAAGGGTCAAACTTAGCGTGCAACACGATGATTATATTAGTTGTGCTTGTCACCCCGGTTCCTTCCGCCTCTGTCAGTACACGTCTTTCGGCAGACGAATCGTCGTGTAAGTTAGTATGGTGAAATTTCGCAGACACAGCTGGCAGTCTGCTTTTGTCAGCAGAGCCTTTGAGTGTGCCATAGCCTGACTAGGATGATATTCGGCTCTGCTTACAGCCAGGGCTATTTTTGGAACACTAAGATTACCTGCCACAAGCCTTCACGTAACAACACTCGCGCAATTCGGGAGGGACGGAGTCTGACAGGATCAAACCTGTCGGAGAGTGCGAAATTTCGCCCCGAAAAAAACCGCGGCGTCTCCGTCGCAACATCTTACACGTACCCTGCTCGTGGAAAATAAGGAGTTTGTGTACTTGCAGTTTCTCCAGCTGGCTTTGCTTTTGTTTGGGTGAAATTAAAAAAATCTCACTCTGCAACTGGGCATGATTCACGCGGTCATTCACTCACTGCCGTGTACTTACCGGACAAACCGTAGCATCCGATGTACAGTCGGGTCCAATGATCTTACAAATTTGTTTCTGGGCAGATCCATTCAACAAAAAGTTCAGAAAGCTCTATGTCAGGATGATCACCCATTTCCGATCACTTAAGCAGTTTAGCCTATCTCCCGCATGGGGAGGTTGAGGAGAAAATTTCTCCTTGTAGAGAAATAGACTTAAGAAGGATTTCATAATTTTTGACATTTTTTTGTTCTAAAACAAAATTATCATAAATTTTTTTTGTGAAGATTCTCTTTGTTCCATTTTTGATTAGTAGGCAAACCAATTTCCAACTATAGACCGGTTACAAAAGCGATGTAGGTGATCATTGTGGCTTTCAATGTACATGTTGTGATCATTTTATAGTTTCAATGTATACTTCCCGAACATTCTACTACTCTTGTTGTAGGTGAGCTGTCACCTATAGCATAACTGATTGGAAATTCAGTAGTCTATACTCTAGAAATGAAATGTTGATCGGGAATGAGTCCGCTCCTTTATATCATATTAGAAAATGGACAAATTTTCAAACCACTAAAGTGCATTGGAATCACATTGAAGAAAATTTGATTATCTTAAAAAAAAAATTATGTATATGTGAAATTCAAAATCATGTAATATCTACCATTTAGTGTTGCCTTGCTAAAATTATAACTTGCAATCTATTGGACATATTAGAAATAAGCATTTGCAATTGATGTTGAGGACTTGATTCTTCACCACATGATTGGCTTGAATTGTCTATATTTTTTTTTTTTTGGCTTGTTTTAGTATTACAATCAAATCTTTAATTATCTTCTTAACCCTTAAATGGTTTTGACTAGGTTTTCACCATAATCACTTCCAAACTGCCATTTCTAGTACACGTACAAAAGTTAGAAAAAAAAAATTTTAGACTCATGTAATCGTAGGATCTTGTAGTAAGCTTATTTGAGAACATGTGGAAATTTTTTTAGAAATTTTCACTATGTAGATTGCAAGATATTAGCATTTGAAGTGACAAATTTTATTTTATTTTTTTTTGTGAAAATCCAAACAACTCAACTTAGAAGGTCACATTTGTATGAAAAAATATTCAAAATGGTTTCAATTCTTTGGATTCATTTTTCAAGTCAAGTTCGCTACATGCTTGAGAAATTTCAAATCATTTGGAATTGTACAACATATAAGAAAAAAATAGTAAGTAGAAAAAAGTAGAAAATGATTCAAAATACTAAATTGTTAACAATTTATTTATGGAATTGAAAAATGCCAATCCTAATGGTTGTAATATTGTAATAAACAATCTACACCTTATTTTTTTATTTTTTTTCAAAAATGTTGAAAGTTGAGTTAAATAAAGGACTTCAAAGTTTGTCTTGGAGTAGAGATTCAATAACAATCCCAAAACTCTCACAAACTAAAATTCCTCATAACTTTTGATTCATTGATCAAAATGAAATGATTCAAAGCTTTCCAAGTATATATAAATTTAGAGAACCAATTTCAAATTTTAACTTCTTAAAAAAATGATTTAAAAAAAAGTTTCTTTTGCTACCTGGGTTGCTTGTCAAGTAATGAAAACTACATATCATACAATAAATTTTTAACTATCTAGTCAAAATCTATGAAAATTGTTGGGCCTTAAAGCTATTCTTTGGATACATGTTGTGTTAAAATTTTGAGTGAAAAAAAATAAAAACTACATTCATGGTAAGTTGCCCAACTTTTATATGTTGCCAAAAAACGCAATTTGGGCATTTAGGGGTTAAGGTTATTCATGATAAATGATAAGGCCAAACTAACTTCTTCATACAATAAATTTACCTTCACTTCTTTGGAAGTTGTTGCAAGATATTCAAGTTTAACATACCACAATTCCAATACAATATGAGTATACTTTTTGAGTATTTAAATTGATTAAATATTAGTGAAAAGGTTGAAGTTTTATGATAAATATAAGATTTTAATCCCTAAAGATCCAAGTGACCCCTTAAGAGATTCTTGAAGTTTGGAGAAGTGCCAATGATCTCAATTTTGGGCAAGATTTTTTGAAACTTTTTAAGATAGCAAAACTTAATATTAGCTTACTAGGAAAATGTAATTTTTATTTCAAAAAGATGCTCAAGTTCAAAAAAATGGTGCCTTGGAAGCTCCAAACAAGCACAGTTGGGCAACAAAAAAAAGTTGAAATAATTTTTATCTATGTAGAAAGATTTGATTCATTCCATTTGAATAAGTTATATAAAAGTTATGAAGCTTCTTGTTTTGTGGGCAATCTTAACAAATTCTTGAGAAAATAATGTACTAAATCCATTTTAGAACTTAATTTCATAAATTTTTCAAAAACAAAAGTTGCATATGGTTTAGTTAGTTCTTTAAAACAATCTTGTGAATGGAATTCGTGTGTTTCAATTTCATCTAAGAGCTAGCAACAATTTATTTTTTCCTTCTATCTTGTATAGTTTCTTCAACTTAACAATTTCTTAAAGAATGAACATTAGAAGGGATTTTTTTGAATTTTTTTTCCAATCTCTAAACTCAATTTTTCAACTTAAAAAGCATTTAAATTATAATTCGTAATACAAAAAAATATAAATTAAAAGTATTCATTATAATTAAGTCAAGCTAGAAACAAAAAAACGTTTTCTTCACTTTAAGTGTTCATATATCTTGTGTATAATACTATAAAGGTTTTTGAAAGTTCTTCTAGACCTTTTTGCACTAGTCTAGTACAAGCCCTTGCAGTTGGATATCAAGAAAAAAAAATTAATCTTTGGTCTTGCATGGCACAGAATATAGCAGGTGATCATGTGGGCCAAAAGAAAAATTATAATCAAGTATAATTAATTTTTAATTTTTTCTAAAATTGTATATTTTATGTAGTTAAATGGCCTTGCAAAGGAACAAGATTTCCTCTAATGATGCATGTTAAGCTCCTAAAAACACAAGGTGTTTGGAGAGAGAAGAATCCCCAAATTGCCCATTTGGGGTACATTGTCCAAAATATAAAATTGAAACTGCCTATTTGAACTCCAACCATACAAAATTGCATTACTTCTAAAAAGACCAAGCAACATAGCAATTTGGGGCAGCTCATTATGAATGGAATTTTTCTTTAAATTCTTTGAAAATTTCACACAACATGAAGACAAGGGTTTTCTTTAAGTTCCAACAATTTTTATAAACTTTTGACTGCATGGTTAAAAAATTATTGTATGATATGTAGTTTTTTTCTCGGTTGGGCAATCTTGGAAGATAAAAGAAATCACTACATTCAAATATAAAAATTTGAAATTTATTTTCTAGATTTATTTATTCATGGAAAGAGATAGCTTTGGATCATTCCATTTTGATTAATGAGATGAAAGTTATGAGGAGTTTTAGTTTGTGCGTAGTTATGGATTCTCTACTCTAAAATAAATTTTGAAATCATTTATTTAACTCAATTTTCAATAGTTATTGAAAAAATAAAATCATAAGATGTAGATTTTTTATTATAACATTACAACCATTGGATTGGCATTTTTCAATTTCATAATTAAATTCTTAACAGTTTGATACTTTGAATCATTTTCTACTTCTTTCTACTTACTAATTTTTTTTTATATGTTGTACAATTCCAAATGATCTAAAACTTTTCAAGCATATAGCCAACTTGCCTTGATAGATGAATCCAAATAAGCACCACCATTTTGGACATTTTTTCATACAAATGTGACCTTGTGAAGTGCAACTACTTTGTTTTTTGCAAGCCCCCCAGAGGAATTTATACTGATCCAAACACTAATTGCTTGCAATCCACATGGTGGAAGTTTTTGAAAATTTTCCACATCTTTTCAAACCAATATACTACACAATCCTACAATTATATGACTCCAAAAATGTTTTTTCCTCTAAAATTTGATACTTGCACTAAAAATGATAGTTTGGAAGTATTTTGGTGAAAATATAGTCAAGGAACTTTAGGGGTTAAAAAAGAATGACATTTTGTGGAAAAAAATTTAGCGCATTAGATTGCCTCGATTGAAAGATTATAGCATTTAAAGTTCCCAAAAAAAATTTAGGCCTACCCAATAAGGACAACAACTTTGAGTCCTCTTAGCTGCATATTTTTGTTCTACACAAAAATACAGATTTGTACCATTTTGAATCATTATTTATTGCTAGGTACACTCACTCAAAATTTTAGAAGGAACTAATATGTCTAACTTACTCAAAATTTCTTTGCAGTGCAGAGATGTGGAAGACAATCAGATTACACACTAGCCAATTTTTAGAAATTTATTGTGTAGTTATGAAAAAAAGATTTAGAAAATCCTAATGGTGACACAATAGAACTCCACATCTTCTATAAGTGGGACAATACTTAAACCCTCAAAAAAAAAGAAATGCTAGTCACAACATTATAAATTTGACCACTAAATGCTTAACCCCTCAAGGACTAAGGGGACACGCAATGTGTCCTCTTCAAATTTTCAATGGGAAATTTCTATTAGGATGAAACCAATCTCAATGTTTTGTAAACTAGGGACTTGTAGAGTAACAAGTTGACATACTTGTTGCATTCTCCGATTTTCAAAATTTTGATGTGAGAAGTATTTAAAAATTTATTTAGGAAATGTAGTCTAATAGAAAAAAGGAGCAAACATATTTTGTTTACAATGAAAAAAATAGTAGGGATGGAAAAAATATTTTTTTGAACATTTCTAGTCTATATTTTGCACAAATAAACTAGGTTTGGAGAAAAAAAAATTCAAATTTGTATTTTTAGCAATTTTAAAAATACAAAATTCAATCTAGTGTGGTTAAAAATACAAAAAAAATCAAAATGAATCCAAAATTTTTGGAGTTGTTCCAAACAATATGTTAATGATATCAATTTTTAAATTTCAAAAAATAATGAATGTATAATATTTTTTAATTTTGTAGGATCCAATTTGGTTAGTTCTAGCTTTCAAATCCTATTGTTTGAAAATGTCTACAATTTGAGAGAGTTTTTTATTTTTCAATTTTTTAAATAAAAAAATACTAGATTTGCTTTAGATTCTTATACAATTTTTTTGGAGGTCAAAAAATCATTATTCATCTTCTTATAATTTTTCTTCTTGAAAAATTGCATTTTTTTGCCTAAAGAGTTGATCATCCGAAATTGTTACAATCTAAAAATCCAACAATCAATATTTTTCACAATTAATTCCATGCATACTAGACAAAGTATTCTTCAATTTTCAACGGTTAAAATTAAAAACTTCAAGTACATCTATCTGCAAAAAAATTTCAAAGTAGGGCAATTCATTTAAAACCTTCATTGTAAAAACATTGTTAGGCCTTGAAGGATTAAGACACCAAATTTTGGTGTCAATAATACTTTATAGTTAAATAAAACCTTACCAATTTTTTTGAGAAGTTTATATCTTTTGAAATTCTTTTTGAAGTCTAATTTTAGCATCAAAGTTTGATTTTGAAAATGAATGATTATGATTATTCTATTCTAAGAGTTTGTCTAAAGGTGTCCATTACAAATCTTAATTTTCTAGTGAAAAGGGCTCTGACTTGGAAATGAGTTTCAAATACACTAAGGTTAACTACCCCATTCTAGATGAAATGAGAGCAAGTCCATTATGGACTAAATTATATCAATGGTGTACATTCAATTTCTAAAAGGTACACCACTAGTATATTTCAAACCACAATGGGTTTGCTCCCATTTGGTCTAGAATGGGGTAGTTTAATTACCTTATATTTTGAAGAAAAAGTCATATTAGAAATTTATTTAAAAAAATTGTAGAATAGATTTTGAGAAGATGTAAATGGATTGGAATTATGAATGTTATGCCCTATAACCTCATATTTTTTTCGTGACCATTTTTTTAGATTTGACATGTGAAAAGAGGACTAATTGAGAGACTTTCATAGTATAAACACTCTCATGATCAAACATTATAATCTTTCAATTCATAAGTGATACTGTTGAGTTTTCTTTTTTCCATAGGATTTCTAATATGACTAGTTTAAATTTATATGGTAACAATTCAATTTTTTATATTATAAAACTTATTGTTTCAAAATTTTGACTTTATGTTCTATTTAGAGCAAGTACTAAGAAGCTTAGAAAAGGCCTCAGGCATTTATGAATAAAACTTACACCTTGCTTGTACAAGATAGTACTAGAAGATTTTCAGTTGTTTTGGAGGGCTGCGGGTTTTTAGAGGTTTTCAGACTTTGGTAATTTGTCGCACCAGCTGCCTCACGTGGCATAGCAATTGCCATATTATAAAATAATAATAATAATTTAAATTTTTCTTAAATTTTTTTTTTCATTTAAATTTTTTTAGGAAAAAAATAAATTTCCAACAGCAATCATTCTCTGGCTGCTAGTCCCCTAATGGGAGTTTGTGTGATTGTAGTTTCTCCAACTGGTTTTGGTTTTGTTCCGTGAAATTCAAAAAATCTCAATCTGCAATTTGGGCATGATCAGGTAAATGCATATTGCATATGCAGTAGTTTATAAAAATTTACTAGCATGTGAATGAAGCTTCAATTTTCTTCACTTTAATTAACCCTGAACCCCTAAAAAGTCCAAAGTGTTTTTTTCCCCATCAAATGCCACTCAAAATTGCCATTTCTACTGCAAAGAGAAAAAAAACTTAACAAAAAAAATGATTAAAAAAGTAATGAAAAGAGGGAGGCTAAGGTTTTTATAAGGGGTGACAGTGGTGGGCATTACATTAGGGTTGTGAGGGTTTTTTTACATCTCTTTTCAAACCCTACTAAGTAACCTCATTTCTTAAATAACTGAAGTGGAAAATGAGGTGAGGTTTCAAGTTGTGTTAAATTGGTTGTTGTGGAAGTTGTTGTTTTTGGAGCAAACCACATTTTTTTCATCCAATTTTTTTAGAAGTTGCTTGAGTACTTTTTAGTGAATAATATTGCAAACTTCTTTTCTACAATAATACTGATTTTTCTACCAAAAGAGATACTTCATTAAACCAAGGATCACTCTTGTAGTAGATTTTGGCCATTTCTTACTATTTACTCTTGATGTGAATTTTAGCTTTAAAAATGATATTTTTTTGAATTTGATTCCAACTAATGAAATGAAGCTTATCATGTGGAATTTCTTGTCCAATCAAAAAAAATTTTAAATTTTTTAAATTTTAATATTTTATAGCATTATAAGCTTTGGCCTATAACCATGGTTTGTTGATTTTTTATTTTATTTTAGTGCAAGACAATAATTTTGCTTTATACTATTATGTTATACACTAAAATGTAAATCTATGATGCATACTTCAAAATTTTCTAGCATATTTTGTATTTGATATGAATTTTCTACATTTTCTTCTAAAACAATTCACAATAATTTAACATTTTCCTCCAAAAATTTGAAAATTTTAGGACTTATAGTAGACATATGATTTCATCTTTGAAAAATAAATATAATTTTTTCATTAATATCTAGTTGCAAAATGATAGTTTACAAAGTGATGGATAGCGAGGCTTGAAATAAGTGGTCATGGGGTTGTTTTTTAATCCTTAACTACAATGCTTTGGCCACTTTCAGCTAATGGTTAACAAAAAAATCTCTCCATGCTAGACAAAAGTACATCTATCCATCCTCAAAAATTTGTGTGAAAAGGCGAAGTTTTCTATAGTAATTTGACTTCCAATGAGTACTTTGCATTTTTTTCAACCAATGGATTCCTGTGGTATCCAAATGGGTGATTTCTGTGGAAACTAACTCATCCTTTAACTCTTAAATGTCAACGTAGACAAAAAATGTCTAATGAATGACAGAGAAATCTTTTTGTAGGACAAGAGTGCCACTAGTCATCCTTAGAATTTTTTTGAGGAATTGGAGTTTTTTTGTGAAAAGAGAAAGTCTTGTATAGTAGTTTAACTCCCAATGAGTACTTTTGCATTTTATAAGCCAAAGATTCACACGGGTACTATCCCGTCCTTTATGTTAAGGGTTACTTTGGCGTCGATGGTCTTCGCCTGGAGAGCGACGGGGATGATGGACTGGAAGTCGTGCGCAATGGAGAATCGCCGTCGGGGATGCGGAGGTACCTGATTCCGGCGTTCCCGTCTTGGAAGCCGAAGAGGTGTGCATTGCGTCGGCATGTTGTGAGGAGGAGAGCTTGGATTGGATTAGCCACGCTGCGGAGTCTGTCAGCGACGCTCCGGATCCTTCCATGGTTTGGTAGATCGTGGATTCGTCTACGGTGATGGTGGAGGGGGTTATCTCTGCGTCGAGGGCAATGTCCTCGCGCCGTCCCAGGATATCAAGCGACGTACTGTGATCCGAGTATGTCACCCACAAATCCACCGCGAAGCAGTGTTGCAACATTAGCAACGCTAGCAACGCCAACCATTCCGTCGCCACCCTAACGTACACCCATGGCCACAAACCCCGCCACGAACCCTAGGATCGATCTGCACATACTAATAGATGTAATGGCGCGACCAGACCAGATCGACCAAATCAAATCACTACAAGAGAATGTAGAGTTTGCAAAGGTTTTTGCAATGGTTTTGCAATGCCCACGAATTTTGTTTCAATGACTTTTCAATGGTCTAATATGAAGTATTGCACTATGTTTGCAATGAATTAGAATTTGCAACAGTTTAGAAATATAATAGCATGGATTCAGTGTCCAATACTTTCATATTGAATTAATCACAACTTAACAACGGTTTCGCAATGCATTATTTCTTTTTTAGAGAAATAAACCCAAACTAAGTTCCGTTACACATTGAAAACCATTGCAAACGCCTTGCTATTGTGTCGCAGTCACTGCTTTCTGTTGTAGTGAATGGATGCAATTTCTGCAACAGCAGATCAACCAAACACCAACCGATGTGATTTTATCTAAAAGCAGATCAATCGATCAAACACGACAAATCTGAGCTTTCTAGCTTCCCGCTTTGCAGGGAACGGAAAGACTATGGAGCCCACTGTGGAAACTTCTTAGTTCTCAAGCGATCCTTGTCTGTACAAACCATCGATTTAATTTTATAGCAGATCGATCATTTGCCGCAATAGACTTTAAGATACTGGAAATTGATTTCCGGCGTCGTTGACTGAAAATTACTACCTGGAGAGTTTTGTGTCTATTTCGGAATCACTGTGTCTCTCCCTGTGTGGGATCATGCCGCCGGCTGTGTGCAATCGCAGAGCAATGGGAGGACAATTGGTTATTTAGAATAGTTTATTCTGGTGGATCTTTTGTAATTACAGTAAGATTCCAGCGCAGGGCCCTAGTAGGTTGCCATAATGTGCCAATATTAATATGCCATGGTCAAAATTTTCCAATCTTGCAGCTTCGTCTTCAGTTGCTATCAGCGTTCGGGAATTTTTCGGACTTTTACCGGCTATTTTCCCAAATTGAACAGGTTTTTCAAGTACAGAGTCCGCTTATTTTGTCTATTCTTTACTCAAAATAGAAATTTTATAGATTTTTCCGCCGGTTCTTTTTTGGCGATGTTTTCAAATTGCAACCGGTTTATTTTTCCAATTTCATTGGTTGCCTTCTGTGACATCTGAAGTGTAAGGTGTTACCAAGATGCTTTCATTGCTGCAATCGTGTGCCGACGATGGGGACTGTGTCAGTTAAGTCAAGACATTAGAAATTTGTGCCTGTGCAGACTGCCAATGCCCCATTTCATGGAGTCCCATGCTTGTGATGTCCAAAACCAGGATGCTTGTTTTGATCAACTTTCATAACAATATCTTTGTGACTTCGTATTAAATTTCAATTTGGGTCAATGCACTAAAAATAGGTCTTGAAAATCGCCCTCCATCCTTGTGGATTTTTTCCACATGACGACGTTTTTTCAACATAACATTTTCACTGCTGTAGTTCTATTCGCCGCATGGTTCTAAATTTTCTGTAAGTCAGGGTCTCTGACTGTCTGCATGCACCGAATCCTGTTTTCGTCGGAAGGGATCTTTTCGACGTTCTCGAGACCGTTACTACTGCCAGCGATAGCTGCAGACTTTCGCGATCTAGTACAAGTATTTGCCGACTAATCAATCGACGAAATTAGCCGGCCTGAACGTGACATCGAATACCGCAAATTTACACAAGTCGAAGTTAAATGGATAGTGCGTTTCTAGAATTGAATCTGCTCCTGATTGCGTCAATGTGATGAATTTGTCGTCGTCGCAGTAAACTAAAACTAATTTCAGTTAATTAATCCCACGGATATTTCAACTCAGGTTTTTGAATATGGTCCACCTGTTCGCGTAGAATTCACGTCCAATTGAGCTAATTAATTTTCAAGGCCGAGTTATCCCTCATCATAAATATCTTGAATTCCAGCACCTCACTACAAAACAAAATACACTCTCTAGCTTTCAATCGATTTTACTGTGGCAATACCTCCAGGAGTTCCAGCTTTGCTAAACAAGATATTAATGATTGGAAATTCCGCACAAGTGCAGATTATTGAAGTGGAACCTGCTTAATTAGTTGATCGAGTCAAGCATATACTGTAGCTTGCAACTACATTAGATTGGAATATTCAGGCAAGTCCGACTAACTTCGATCAGATTGTCGGCAATGATCGATTGAGTCAACGTACGTCTCCATTTATGTTTGAATCTCAGGGTAGTCGACTCAAGTTGTGAATTGAGCAAATGGAGTACAAAGCCGACAGGGTGTGTTGATTCGATAGCGTACCATATATTGAGCTCCGGTGGAGATCGGAGTCATTGGATTGTCGGAGCTGCATGCTTCACCTGCTTAGAGGATGCCATGCGTCACGAGTTGCTGAACGTGCTTTGTGGCGAAAACCGCTGAGAGCCTTCAATTCCACATGCATTTGCCACAATATTATTCACGGACTGATCGAAATACTCAAATCACTCACTCAGGTTCGTTTCAATTGCAACCCAGTGAGTCGTACTAGCATGCCCAGGCTAGGCCAGGCAGAATCTTGATCTCTGTTTCCCGGATTGCCATTCCTGGTTTACAGTACTGTTACCAACGGGGATAATTTGTGCCACTGATCTCCGTGTTATTTTGCCCCTTTTACTTGATTCTTCTGTTTCTGCTAGCGCAAAATCTTCTGGGGGATTTTCTGATATTTTCGTAAGGGAAAGTGGGAACAAGGATAACCTCCCTGTTGCCTGTGATGGTCATGATCATTACACTGGTAGGTTCTCAGAGCACAAAATTGTAACATTCAAGTGGATAGAGCTCTAAGCGTCAATTTCGTTAAATGGGTGATATTCCATTACTTTCATTTGGCGCGCTTAAGGCCACAACGACGTTAAACCAAAATCTATTCCTGTCCTAGCTAGTTTGTGGTCTGAAGTTTGAAATTACACATTTGTGAAGATATATCAGTCACAATTTCTGGCTTGTGGAATATCGCCAATTTAAGGAAATTAACGTTTCTAATACTAGAAATAGAATACTAGATATGAGGTTTCAGATGGGTGACTGAAATAGTCTGCCAATCTCTTTTATTTGGCAGTTTTTACTAGTATGACGATTTGTGCGAACGCTTGCACTTTTTCGTGGATCGTTATTATGATGAGAAACATCTGCTTTAGTAGCCACCGTGACAATTTAACTTCTGAGTATACTCAACTTGTGTGATGTATTAAGTAATCACCAACTGCTTTTAAGCACGCCAGCAATCGTGATTTGGGTCAATTTCAGTAAGTTGTGAGCTACATCAAGCTTGCTGCGGTCATTTTAACTCAAGTGGGTCTGGCTTATAGCTCCTACATGCAGTAGTACTGCAGTGACGTTTTGATATGAAACCTCATATTCGTTTTTCTTAAGTGGCGAGATTTGTTTAAGTGACAATTTCACCAAATTGGCACTTTACCAAACGGCCATATTTATATTGCGTTCCTTAGATCTACACGTACCAGTCATACTTTTTAGAGCTTTTTGCATTCGAATGTCACCATATGGGAAACTTCGTTATTCCATACGCCATTTTTCCATTCATTTCCTTCTTCAACTCCAAAGTGTAGGACTGTTGTAGGTTTCAGAACGCACAGTCTAAAGTAAAAGTGCCAAGTTTGCGGAATACCGCCATTTTAACGAGATTTTGGTTCCATTTGGGGGCTGTAAATCATACTAAGTATGTGAGCGAATTGGACCCTCAATATATATCCACATGGTATGTCAAATTAAACTTGTTGTTTCTGACCAGTGGGTCATGCATGACTGTCTTCAAGCTTATATATTCTAACACCTCGATCGATCGTCGGTTTGGAATTGATCTGCAGATCATATTAATATCGATACTACTTCGCCTGTTCTCGATTTGCCGTCAGTGGAGATCGAATCTCTCGATCGATGGGTTCCACGGAAATTGTGAACCAAACTTCCCGAGCGATGGACATGCGTATCGGGAACTGTCGACATTTCATCAAAATGGCGACGGTGGCCAAGAACCAAAGCTACAAGGTGCATGTGGACTACAGCGATACGTATGTGGAGTTTTCGTTGGGTCCCGACTCCAGCGGCAAGCCTGCCACTGTGAGCTCCGACGAGTGCGTCGACAACAGGAAGATCATCGTCCGAGAGGTCGACGGCAGATTCCAAGTCGAAATGCAACCCAGGGTCCGGCCCACCAGTTCAACTAGTACCGCCAGCAAGCAAGAGTGTGAGCCACTTAAGAAGAGGCACTGCAAGCTCTGGAGGTTATGGATATTTTGATCGATCCTGCGGTAGATTTTATTGGAAGAGGTCATCAATTAAGTGAATGATCCTTTTGGCTTGTAAATATAGTATTCCCACTCTGGAAAGTACAGACAGAGGCATGTAATTAAACGTCAACTTGAAGTCCGTTAAATTGGCAGAATTCCAGAATCCATATATGCGCCATTTTGACATGCAGAGACGTACATTAACTTGTTAAGCGGATTTGAGCGGATACATAATTATGCAATTTAATATGTAAATTGCTTTTCATTCACACAAATTGTGCACTGCTAAGGTAGAGCCTACAAGTACCGCCCCTAACTCCCATTTAACTCCCATTTAACTCCCATTTAACTCCTCTCTCTCTCTAGCTATATCATTTCATGTCCTATCTTAATTTTCTTGTGGGATAACGTACCCTGCGCCCAATTAATGGAATTTGCGCTAGTTAAATGAAGTGGACGTTATGCGGATTATTTAATTATATTACGTATCGTTTTTAATGTATAATGTGCCTTTACGTTCCACAGGGAGATTAATCCTGCTTTCGTTACAGAACTATCAGAAGTTTCCCTTTTGATTTTGCTCTAGGGACAGAGTTTTGGGGAATAACTAAGCGACAAACAGGGAAATCAGATGGCACAAATTTTCCAGTCGGCTGGTCTAACGGGAATGGGAATCCAGGATTAAATGCAAACGTTGTATACTCGTATTTGTTGAAATGGCGGGTTTAAGTGAAACTTGCGAAGTTCCAGTCACTGGACTACCTAAAACTGTGCGTTAGATCTATATATACCAGTCTGAGCGAAAATGATGTCGCAATTTTGGTGCTCTATAACAGTCATGCACATCCTTTTCAACAAGTAATACCATGAATTCTTGCAGAACGAACATTACTAAGCAATGCAATCACGTGCGGTGTCCTTGGGGTTCCACTGCTCAAGCATGCAAGAGATTAAGTAATCTGTAGTTACATCATCTTTCAGATTGCATGCCAGTTTTAAGCTTGCATTACTGGAAATTTATCTACCGTGCAGTGCAAGGGCCTACTGCATACATGTCTGCATGTCCTTGGTTTAATTACCTTTCGATGAAATGTTAATTAAACCCTAACATTCGAAGCCGAAACATGCACTAACGGAGACGGAGAGCTTTCTCTGTTACGTGCAGAGTCTACAGGGCAGACAAAAGTCACAAAACCTTCCCCATCAATTTAACAAAAGCCTACTCTTATACCAGCTGCATACATATGTGTTTTAGAATGCAAGTCCGTAATACATGAGGGTCGAATTGAGTGGTAGGTGGTAATGGGTGGTATTATCGGTATGGGTATGTCTACCTCAGAGAGCATATCAAACTGCACGAATGGTGATAGTTGAAACCAATTGGCAGTTTCATAGTTGTACGGCACTGATATTTATAACCTGGTATTTTTAGCCTCTCAGGTCTCGACTGGACTTTTTGGCTATTAGGTCTAAACTTAGCTTGAAAGCCTTGAATTCAAAGTTTGTGGTTTCCTTGACAGTTCTAGTACACTTCTGCAAGTTTATTAGAAGATTTTATCTTCACAACTTAGTGAACATGTGTGAACCACGTCCGCATGCTAGGCTGAAACAGCAAGTATGCAGCTCGTTTCATGGAGTAATTTCTAGAAAAAGCTCAGTTTGAAGATCTTTTACATGATCTCCTCCCATTCACCTTGGAGTCGTCGAGTCGATATATCAAGGACCTGATCAACCTTGCAGCATAAAGAATATTTTCTTAAGTTTCGGAGTCAGCTTCGCAAATTGCGGGGCAAATTACTTGAATTTAATTGTCGGCACAGCACTGGATTTGATAGATGCAAGTGTTCCAATCTTAGATTTTACTGCCCTGGAAGTCTGGAAGAAAGAGAATGTCAATTACGTTGTAATGGCGCCCAAATTTCTTTGGAGCTCTGAATTGTCACCTTCAACTGCACAAAGCTGTAAGAACTTGGCCTGTCATAGATTTACGTTCAGCACTCCATTCTTGAAAAGTGATAGACTGTAGTAAGCTTTTTTCCTGCCGAAATCAAAGAAATTGGCGTCAAATATCCCATCAAAAATTGGATGTAACGTCAATTTTGTAGAATTGGCGGATTTCCACAACTTTGTCCCCGACTTTGTCACTTTTTGAGAATCTACACCAGTCCTAGTTTCTGCGGATGCATGAAATAATTTTCGGCGCCAGTTTAACCCGTAGTTTTGAAAGCATTTAATTAAGCCCAGAAAGTGTAGAAAATGCTTTGTTTGTTTCAACAGCGGTTGTACGCGCAGTGGGAAAGAATATGGTTCCTGCGGGTCATACCCGCAATGATGGTGTACACGCCAAGCTTAGCTTGAGAGAAAATTTGATTCCGGATGAACCGGATGGTGTTATCCTTGTTGAAGACCTTTTTGTTGCGACCGCACCAGATTCTTCAGAGGATGACAGAGCGCATGACATCACTTGCGATGAAACTGCGTTTTTTCGACGCAGAGGAATTGAATTGCGTGAAGTCGTGGTCATAATTATCTACTGGAATATCCGAGATCTATCATCTCTCTCCATGAAAGGTGATGATCAAGTCTAGAGAAAACTTGACGGAAGTAATTCCAGACTTTGCGAGCACAAGAACAACTCCCATGGCAATGGTCAAAGGGTCTCCTTGACTACTGTGTGGCAGAACTAGCAGGTGTCCCGGAATCCCATAAGGTAGACACAGTCAAAAATGCCGATGTCACGTCGGAATGCACTCTCATCCTCAATTGTTGAGTAGACACGGCTACTGCAAACCTCGTCGCTTTTCATTGCTGGAGAGTGAAAAATAGCGACAAATTATGGGGTGAGTGAAAATAGTCACAAATACCAAAACATGGGCCTATTTCATTATTGCCTTTAGATTATTTCCAATGAGAAGCGACACAATTCCAGATCTACTCACTTCACTCTAGTGACATATTGAAGTGGTGTAATGCACCACGTCAACACCCACATGTGAACTCAATTGATGAAGTTCTACATAAGTCATTGGCCAAGAGAAAAGAATCCCTTTGTCCTAAACTACTAGGTTTTCAAATATGACTTGTTCACTAGAAGAAACTAGTTCATTAGAAGAAATTTGAGCCTTCAAAGAGACCTTTAGAATGGCCTTGATTGGGGACCCTCAATTGGATTTAAATGCATTCTTGTCAATGAAGGAATGATAATTTTTCCCCTATTTCCACCCATTTTTAACATGATGATGTTTACAACATTGCATGCCTTTAATTGGACAATGGGACATTAAATACTTCTTGTCATTCAAATCCTAAGTACATTGAGGGAATATTTTATATGGAAAAAAACAAATTTGGAGCAACCAAGTATTAATGGCTCATGATGTTTCTACAAATCAATGCTTCTTATTGGACATCCAAAAATTAGGTACTTCTTGTCATTTGAGTCTTTTGTACTATGAATGAATTCTTTATTTTTAAAATTCATGGATACTTGATACTCATGATGTTTGCACAATGAAATGCCTCTTATTCAACAATAAGACATTAGATACATTTTGTAATTCAAGTCCTTGGTACTAAAAATGAATTTTTAATTTTGACAAGTTCATGGGTACTTGATGAAATACATACAAGGTAGCAACACAATTATATACATATTTGTATACTTAGGCTATTGTCTTTAACCTTCGATAAATATCTTTGCATGTGAATTCTTGAGGGGCTTTTTTATGGTCTAAAACTTTTCTAATGGAATATATCATATATGATTTAATAGACAATTGTGAAAGCAAGCTATACAACCATTCATTTTCTTCTAGTAACAGGAGCTAGGTAAATCACCTTAACCCATTTAAATAATACATTGTAATGTGGTTTAACCCTAGATGCTCTATAAATTAAACTATATCACATAAGAAAAAAATTTAATGTATTTTTTTATATTATAGAGTAATTTTGTCTCCAAAAAACCATTCTTTTGTAATATTGAAGGACAAATAAGAGATTGCCACTTGTCATTCTTTTTGTCACTAACTTGTGCCAATAGCAAGTTAGAAATTCATATTTGGCCTCATGTAGTCAATTTTTCATTAGGCAATTTCAAAATATTTCTGTGGTTATTTTGATTTGTTCAAATAATCAAATTTATGAGTCAGCACATGTATGCAAATTTCATTATTCAATCCAATGACATAATGATTATCCTGAGCAAATTATTCATACTTTTCACATAGTATAGTAAGTAGAAATGATCATTTTGAAACACATTTAAGGATAGATGCAAGAAAGACTTGTACTATTTTTTGTCACACTTTGAGCTACTTAGTTTAGTTTGGCCATAACATTTAGAGAATGAAGCCAATATACTTGAATTTTTTATTGAAGAGGACCAACTTGTTCATAAAGAGAATTTTTATTTTTCAAAAAATTTCAAAAAAAATCTATAATTAAATTCCAATATAGCTAATTTAGTACAACTTGTGGTTTAGGAGTTTTTAGCATTGTGGAGTACCCATAATTAGTGATGTAGAGCTTAAATTTTAGTAGGATATTTGCACACTAAAGAGGCATGTGCCCACCAAAAAAAAGTTTAAAAAATTATTTTATGCTGTCTACAAGCATGCAAGTAGGGGTCCCTTGCACATACACTTCTAAATAGTGAAGATGGTTTTGACTTCATTTTTTTGATGAAATCTGATTAATATGAAGTCTTCACAAATTGCCAATTTTTAGATTTTTCTTATTCATAATTTTTTTAATTATTAATTTATACCTCATTGTATCTATTTTCTATAACAATCTGGGTTTTTTTTCAAACAGTACTATTTTAGTACTTACAAGCATCCATAGTACTCAAAACAATGCTCTTAGTTGATGATTTTTTTTATCAACAGTCGAGATTGTTCTATTTCGTAGTACTCATAGTACTTGTAGTACTAAGTGCAAAAACTATGGTCTTTGCAAAACACTACAAAAAACAAGAGACCTTTCTTGCAACCATACTTAAGGCAATTAACCCAATTTTGTTTGCTACTCTATTCCATTGTCCTAATTCTGACCCTAATTCCATCCAAAATAACACCTCAATCCATTCATTTTTTGACAAAATCATTACGTTAATGTCAACAAGGTTAGCATGTCAATTTTTTAATGGTGAATATTTAATTGGAAACATAGAAAGGCAATTATAGGTTGTTTATAGGACAATCATTTATGATTCCACTCTATAAAATGGTTTTGTAATTTCAAGGTAGATTATTTCAAAAATTCACAAAAATTATAATTTTAATTGAAAAATTCTACTTCAAGGGTTTGATTAGTGAAACAAGCACACACACCTCTAAAAAATATAACCTCCTCTTGGAGTTGGCCCCAAGATATTCAAATTGCAAATTAAGGTGGTTATTAAGGATTACTGGTTCATGATCACTAATTTGTCACTATAGTGTGGCTATAATGTGATTGGAGTGTGATTGGAGTGAGATTGCAATGCGATTATACTATAACTCATGGTGCTTCAAACTTCTATGATATGGGAGATTGTTGATTTATCTTTGAGGGACACATGGTTGATATTATTATTGTTTCATTTGAAGTTTAATTATTTTATTGTTAAAAAAACATCTATAATAATTTCTGAACACATATTGATGCAATTGTTCTTTAATTGTTCATATTTTGTATACAAGCTAAAGATTGTTGGAGCCATCAATGAGTAGAAATTGAATTGATTACAATGATATTAATAGTCATTGATGCAAGAAACTTCAATTATATTTTGAGGTTAATTGTGCATCTTGCAATCATTTTTAGTCATTTTGCAATCATTAGAGGCTAATATTATTGTGCAACAACTATTGCAAAAATGACTCACTTAAGATTAAAGATTTTTAATGAAAATGATGCAGTTGTTCTACTATCATTTGTAGTATTTGATGCAACAATTTTTTAATAAAAAAAAATGACATCTTATATTCACTATTGGCAACGTTTCACATATTGCATAAAACCACAACAAAATAGACCTTAAGTGTAAGCCCATTGCAAAAATTAGCACAACTCTATCTAATAATACACCTCCTATTCCCATTCTCTAATACTATGATTTAAACACTACATACTACATCAATAAAGAAATCTACTTTGCACAAAATTCTAGCTTATATGTACTACAACTCTTGTACATGAGAACATACATCTAGAAGGGATAACTCTTAGAAGGCGTCTGAGGGTTTCTCAATTTTAAAATTAGAGAAAAGAAATCTTTACCAACTAGTATTTATAAATTCAAATGAAAAGAGCAACAACCATGTCACAAACTAACAAATCCTAGTATAATATGATTTATGAGCACAATATACTACACTGCAATTAGTCTACAATTTTTTTTATGATCACTTTCTGACTAAATTGTAAGAGATGGAAAACCCTACTTCAGCTATTGCCATCACCTTTAAAGGAATCCCTAAATTTAAAGGACATGTGACACTTCGCTTCATGTCATTCTAATAAATATTGTAAAAGTTATAATTTTTTTTCCTATTTCAATGTCAACGAAGACTAGAAAAAAATACATTTGAAAAATACATTGATTAATTTTGTTTGATTGTTTAAATTGATCCTAACCTATAGAAATATATTTGAACCATTCAAATTTGGAATAATGAGAAGAAAATTATAAGAAGTTTTATTTTTCAAGCAACGAAATAGAAAAAACATATAAAGTTATTCAAACACAATTTTGAAAACTTTCTAAATAGAAACAATGACATAGAATATATATTGCTTATTAGAACATTTTGACAATTGAGATTTACAATTCTCAGTTTTTTTTGGTCAAGTTATTCATCAAGTACAACCTTTCACTTTATAGTTATTTTTAAAATGAATATGGGAGTTCTTTTTAAAAATTTCCTTTGGATCCTCTAATGCATTTTTTGGACACAATATAAATAAATAATGAATTTTCAAAGTGCTGAAAATAGGGTTTATTCTAAACTAATCCTACCTAATTATGAATGGAGGATGTACATTTTAGGCAAGAATTTCTAAGGTCAATTTTAAAATTAGGTCATAAGTAGGTGCTCATACCTTAACAAAACACTCCATTTGTGATACAAAATGACGACTTATATTTATTATTCAAACAAACAAGTGCAAACTCCCAATTGTTATAGGTATTTCAATTCATTTAAAAAAAACATTTGTACAATAAGCATGACTATCATTCAACAAGAAATTTGCAATGTGCATTATCTTAGTGAATTGACTTTCAAAATTTCAATGCCCAAGTAATTTCTGAGTTCTCCAATTCTCCAAAGAAAATACTTCTCTATTTATTATATTATATTAGGTACACAATATCACAACCCCTATCACAACTACTACAAAATCTATCACATTTTCATCCAGGAGAAATATCATCCAATATGTTTCATCTGATAGTCACAATAATAACCTAGACACACAATAAGAGTCTTAGATTGAACGCGTCGTCTTCAAAAAGCTATGATGGAACTCCAGCACTATCAACTTCAGTTGCCTGCGAAGTGCCTGCAATTTCGTTGTTGTAGCTAGTTATTTATCATTCACATGCACCAGGTAACTCACGGAAATTCCACACTGAGAATTCCAATACAAGAATGCAACCTAAACAGATCCAGTTTGCAACAAAAGGGTTTTTTCAGAGTGTTAAAATTTGAATTTGCAGCACATTCAGCTGTGCTTTTCGAAACTGGAGTTTATTATGAAATTCGCATTTGGGACCACTGGTTCACTTGTGGCGAAGCCGGATTGATAAATGGCCGGCCTCTGAAGTACACTACCTGAAGTTGGATGCACAAGGAGATCACAATTCACCCAAACCTCCAGAAGTTGTTTGGAAGTTCTGGCACATTCTCCAAAGATGCTCCACAGTGTGGAACGCTTCGTAGCTCAGTGGTGCAAATAGGATTTCCTCTCCTTTTACTCCAAGAGTAACAAAAATCTAAATATGAACTGCACGAGTATTCAATGCCTGGCAAGAATTCCGTTCAACAAAAACTCCGTTTCTCGACATTACACATGTCGTCTCCAACTCACATTGCCCGTACATCAGACACTAGAAATCACGGAAGCGGGAAATCCATCTTGAATTAAAAAATTGAAAGAAAGTATAATAATGCTGAAGTGACACCACATTCTTCGAATTCAAGTTGGACACTACGAGAGTTTGCATGAACATTTACACAAATTCACGTAAAAAATTTGTATAACATCCTTCAGAGAGGACGTCAAGAATGTCCTAACGCGGCCTTTTATGAACAATTTTTTCTACCAATAAGTCCCGGTAATACCTATGAACCGACCAAGAAGTCCTTACGCAGTTGGATAGGCAGCGCCAGTAGTGGGCTGATTCGGAGCAGGACCACCGGAGGTGGGATTGTGAGCGGCGGCCGGCACAGTTGAGCCTGGCTTCTTCATCCCAGGCACCGACATGCCCGCCCAAGGGGCCTTCAGTCCACCGTTGGGATCAATCTCTCCAACATGTTGCAGCGCAAGTTGCATGTTCTTCACGCCCTTGTCGTAGTTCACAAACCCCATGAACCAGAAATCGTGCCCATCCGTCGTCACCACTTGAATGTACTTCTCCAGAGGCTTATTTTCGTTAAACGACGAAACAACCTCCTTCACTTTGTCCAGGGGCAGCACCATCTTGTAGTAACTCCAGGCTTGCTGGCCAGACTCGGCTTTGTACGCGAGAGGCCGGTCACTGGAAAAGGAGAACTTCAAGTTGGAGACGTAGAGAGTGCCGGCCACGGGACCAGTGGAGGTGGAGAGGTAACAAGCATACGTCTTGCGAAGCTGCTCGCCTTCCGCCATAGGACCGAACGTGGATTTGTATAATCCTTCAAACCCGCCTTCTTGGACCATCTTGATTCCTTGGCTAACCCGGCCCCGGGCTGTGTCTGCGACCGATGGACCAGTCTTCACTGCACCAACATCCCCCAAATCCATGCTCAGTAAGCAACTGTTCGCATGTATGCTCAGCAACTACTCCGAAATTCTAATTCGGTCTGGCTGAGTAATGAACACTTCTAAGGTCCATCATGTAATACTTCTTCCGTAAAAGCAACTCATTTATGGTTGAATAGTTCTTCCAGGGTTAAGCTGTCTCAAATTACTACTTGTGCCTTGCAGCATGCTACGAGATTAAGATTTCTGGAAAGTAAAATGTCGTCCCTCCCAGATATCTGGGAAGCTCACACAGATCTGTTTAAAATAAGTGGGCTACACTTGATAAGAACTGCAGTACACTTAATTCACATGTATGTTACAAATATACAAAAGAAACTAGAAACTTTCAGCATAATTGTGTGGCGGGAAGAGCGTTTGCAACTTACTATGGCCCCAAATGTTTCCTGCGATTCCTTCTGCTTTCGACATGTACTTGTTGAAATTCTCCACTACCGAGTTCGTTGAACCTGGAAACAATCAAGAGAGGAACTGACCATATCAGTTTCTGTGATCACAAACTATTTGAAGCCAATTAATCATCCAAATCAAGAGTACTGCGAACAAGAATCACAAAATAGACAATGTGGACTCGCAGCAAAGCATGAGGAATCAAGTAAGGTAAGTTGCCTTAAATCGAGCAAATAAGGATCTGACTTATCTGCACATAATGGGAAGTAATGTTGTACTTTCATGCTGTAAAACAACTAAAATTAACTTAACCCACGACGTTTTAGAGTTATACTTAATCAGTTAAGAATTTTGAAAATGATTGTGCTGTCTTACCCTAATACATGCCTACATTATGCTTACTCTGACCCTCTCAATACCTTAAAGAGCCTTCCATGAGAAACAACTTCAGTCAATCAAATCTCCTCAAATAGACTCTTAGACTGGCAATTTTGAAAAGTTTGGAGTTGCCATAAGACAAGTTTCAATGATGATTACAAAAGCAGGAATTGAAACCCGCTGTAGACCTTGATTCGGAGCCAATCGGAATTGGTACAACCTCAAGGTTCATTTGCACTTGGATAAATGGCATTAGACAACTATTAGAGAAAATAGTAAGGACGGATTTAGGTTCAATTTTCGACTAGATTCAATTTGATGCCTCCACTGCTACCACCACGTGCAAATAGACCATTACTACGACAACAAAACAGAACATTTCAAATTGTAAAAAGACCTAGCCAGTCCATCAAGAATGAAACAAAGGAATGATAAATAATCTCATAGGAACTTACTAGTGCCTGAAGGCGGAACCTCTTCCGTCTTCATGTAAGGGCCCGTAGGCGCAGCTCCGACAGGAGCACTGGTGGTCTGCGGCGGCACTAAGCCAGGCTGCGACTCCTGGCTCTGAACGCCGGGAGTCGCCATCGGGGTGTTCCCAGCGGCAGCGGCATGAGTTCCACCGAAAAAACCTTTATCAGTCTTGGCCGCCGAGGCGGCATCGTAAGCACCACTAGGCTGCCTGCGCAAACCGCCGCCGCCGCCGCCCAATCCCGTGGCCTTGTCGAACGAGCCACTGGGTTGCCGACCCAAGCCTCCTCCCGTGGCCTTGCTGAATGAGCCGCTCGGTTGGCGTCCAATGCGGCTGCTCGCGGCACCTGGTTGTGCGGGCCGCGTGACTGACGCAGGCGTCTGCGTGGCGGCCGTGATGTTGTCCGGGTGGGCGCTCGGCTCCGAGGGCTCTCCCATGGGCGGGGCTCCGAACGTGCTGGGGGGCATTTGCTGCGGCTGTAGCCCCTGCGGCGATCGCCCCATACTCGGGAGGTGTTCCTCTGGTGGCGACCTAAACAGGGGCTCATCGTCTGGTGCCGTCACAGTCGGCGCCGAGTTGTGGTAGCCGTGATCCATTCTCGAGCTTGTTGATCTCTGCCACACAATGCACCAATTCAGAATCGCCTACTTCGGATTCACTGCACTCTTCTGTCTCTGTAGCTGCATTTCAGCAATTCGTATACTGTACCGATCATCTTCCATCACCTTTTCATATCTAGTGGTTTCCAGACAACAATATCATTCGCTGTCCTAATAACAAGTAGAGCAACCACCTTAAGCATTTCAGAACCCAGAAACTAAGAAGAAAGAAAACAGTAATCTCCCTACCACATATGCTATCGATGTACGCAACCGATGCTATCACACCCCGAAATGCCAACCTCACGAAATTCCCACCTACCAAAACTACCACTGCGACAGGATGCAAAGTTCAGCTCACCAACAAATGGAGCTTGACAATTCAGGTGTCGCAAAACCTGCAGAGAGATTCAATGATCTCACCTGATCAGCTGATCGTCGCGGTTGCTACGATGATTCGTTCTCCCACTACGGTAGTCGCTGCAACGAATACAAGAGTGCTCAAACTAACTGATGGAACTTGAAAGTGAAACCTAACGTACGGAATAAATTGAATGAAATTGTTTTGAGAGTGAATGAGGTGGGCGGGACTAGGAGAGGAGATATAAGTGAGAAGGAAGCAGGAAAGGACGGTGTTACTCGACAGAAAGAAAGGAAAAGCTAAAAGCTGGGATTCGATCTGCGAAGGAGCGAGGGGCTGATAATTGGCAGGCGATGAAGTCGCGTGCGATGCGGGAGGGCGGACGGAGGAGCAGTGGCACACTGGGGTGGCACCGTTGCTTGCCGCGTGGAAGACACGTGGGCGCTCAGGAGAGAAAATCGGAGAGTTTGTCAGGGAGGGTCTATTTCGGTATTGGTAGGAGGACGGATTCGTCACCGATGGCATCGGCATTTGGACAGAATTCGTCCAAAACTTGACTTTCGTTGGGACTAAGTCGTCCGTCTCTCTTAGCATTTATTGACCACTGGAATTCATTTATTTCCTGCGACTAGGTGTGAACTAGTAATCCCAGAATGGGTTCAGGGTAATTAGCCAAATGTTCATTTTTGGAAGATTTTTAAAAAAAATTTACTGTAATCATCTAATGAGATGAAAAATTAAGAAGAAACCAAGCAAAATTTAGCCAATTTTGGGATCAACACTGTGAACCCTTGCTTTCAGCGATTATTCATTGGTTGCCATATTGAGGACTATGGGAAATAATACCAATTCTTTGAATTTGGATTGACGTACTAGTAAAAAAATTAGGTGTTAAACTTGTGAAGGATGTTGAGGCCCAACAATTGCTAATGGATGATTTTTAAGATTATTGTAGAAATGAAGAATATACATCTCTAAATAGTAGCATGCACTAGTTTGTATTATTATTGCAACTTTCATTTTTAATTTGTGTGCCTTGTGGCATTGTCATAATCAAAACAAATGTAGTAGTTTTTTAATTTTCTATTTCATAAGAACTCAACCTCAAAATTCAATAACATTCACACCATAGGTTGAAACATCACAAAACAAAGCCCATGCACCCTTCCTTGTAAAGAACTTTCCGATGATACCAGGAACATAAGGGGAAGGGGTAATATTCCCAAGATCTTATTGCAACAAACAAAACAAACAATCGAACTTAAGGTATGAATTGCCACATGTTTCAAGGAAACCTTATATCTTGTACTTTAAAGAGGTATTTGACAAGTTCTCTCTTGTCTGCATTTGTCAAAATCCCCTTGTCTTCTCCCTTCTTCTCCCATTTGCAATATCATTTATCTATTGGTTCATAAAGGAGATCATTTTGGCAAAGAACCTTGTGATTGGTTTTATTTTTTGAAGGTCAACCTTTGAAAGACAAACTAGTGACTATGGAAATCTTTGATTAAGAAAATGCAAAAGTGCTAATTTGAAATCAAACTCTTGTAGAAGTCCTCTCCTTTTTGTAAAAAAGTTATCAAGAGTAGTTGCACTTCTATCCTACATAGAAGGATTTTTTGTCATTCATCAAACACAATATGTCTGTGGCATCATTTAAAGGTTAAGTATGAAGCAATAATGTCATAGCTTGATGTAAAAGGCTCATATAGACAAAATTTTGAAACCCATATATTAGGCTTTTGACACCAAGTTTTTGACACTATTGCTTGAAGCTCAAATACTAGCTCTTTTTCTACAAGGTGATCTTTTTCCCATTTCATCTCCTACTTACAATAGTACCAAAGTTGTAGGCTAAAATCTTGGAGAAGTGTAGATATATAGGACACATAATTTAAAAGAGGATCATCATGAGTATGTATATCTTAATTGCATGACTTATGGATTTGTTCATCATTCTCAATTCCGATGTCAATAAGAGAATAAAGTGCAAGTGAGTATTATAACTAAGGTAGAGATACCTATAATGAACAAAAATTGGCTCTATTGTTGATTGAAAAAAATTTGATCAACTCACATTTGATTCGGAACATGTTCTAGAGCTAGTTGTTTTAGGTGAATCTATGAGACAAAGATGGGTACAAATGAAAAATCCACATTTATATTAAATAAAGTATTAATTCTTGAAGAAAAATTTTAATCATTTTTTTGCATTCTTCTTCATCTTTATTTTTGCACATATTGAGCTCAAATTTTCAACAAATTCCCCTTATCCTTTAGGCTAAAATGCGTAAGAATCCATCTAGAAATCAAATCTACTCGGTCTTATAAAAATTCACTTCCATTTATTTGTTTTGTTTGAATCATATATTCATCCTTCACAATATTATATCTATCAACTATTAACAATGAAAGTTCCAAAAACTGCAAGACAATTTCTCTAACCTTGAAAATCTATTTGTGTAATTTATAGCCACAAAGACAAGCGAAATATTTGAATAACTCTTACTTATTAACTCTTCGGGACAGAGAAACTCCACCAGATAATGTTTTGTTACAGGATCTTTTTCTTTGGTTGTAACTTACCAAACAATCTTTTTTTAATACAACGGTTATTTTTATTTGTTCAAAAATAAATAAATAAATAAATAAATAACTTACCAAACAAATGTTGCAGCCTTATGATGATGGACACACTATTAATCTCATTTTAACTTAATAATTTCAATAAGCTAACTGCATGTCAACCAAAAATTGATATACAGTAGAAACACCGCCCAAATTACGTCAATATAAGGTAGTAGCACCCATAACCATCAAAATAAGCAATTCAATAGAGTTAAAGGCATCTTTTTTTAGAAAAAATATTTTCGTAGTATGAGCAACTAAAAATCAGGAATTTAAAAAAAAGTAGAATTTTTGGACAAGGTATTTAATTTCTATGAATTTTCAAAGTACAACTCACTAGGGCATTTAAACCACAATTTAGTAAATCTACCTTGATTCTCACAACAAAATCTAAAATATTCAAAGCCTACCAATCACAATTAAGAATGGATGATGGTTTCAAGGTACTCTTGGAGACAATTTAAGGGCACTCTACTAAATATTTATGGATACAATAATGGTTATGGATGTTGCTACCTTGAGCAATTTAACATAGTTGAAGGTAGTTTTTTTTTAAATAATACTTTTGTAATATGAGTAAGTGAAAATTACAAATATTAAAAAAAAATTCAGTGAAATTTTATGTAATTTCTATGATTTTTCAAAGTGCCATCTTCTTAAACTATTGAAATTGTCACATAGGTGAACCTAAACTAAAATCTGCAAAAATCAATACTCAACAAATGAGAGTTAAGTATGTGTCCTTCAAATGCTTCAGCAAATCAAAGTTAAGCATTTGAAGAATACATTAATGGAAGGATAGGGACAAATTTTGTAGTAGTCTATAGTATAAGAATGGGATTAGGTATACTTTGAGAGGTTTCTATCTTACAATAGGATGGAATCCGTAATTGTGTTGTTATAAAAAAATTTCAAAGATTTTTTTGGGAAAATCTTCAAATTATCATGAATTTTTAAAGATAAAGTGAAGCAAATTAATATCAAGTACGGAATATACTAAAAAAATCTGAAATTTTTGGAATAGAAATATATTATATTATAGAAAATTATAATATAAATAATGGTTCAATGACACTCTATATGTAAAAACACGGTCACAAATCTTCAATATCAAACTTCAATAAAATGCTATTTTTCAAGGATTTCTTCAAAAATTTCAAGTAAAGTAGAAACTAAATTTAAAAAGATTCATTTTGTTAGTTTTAGTCAAAAGCTACAAAAATAAGTTTGAATGTCAAAATCAAGTTTGAAATAAAACAACTTAAATCCTAAGCACTCAAGTGACCATTTCTAGTTGTTGCCCAATTTTGGATAGTATTTTGAAGCAAAAAAAAGAATTCTTAAAAGATTAGATTGTCTTTCAATATTTATATTCAAAACTAAGATCACTATGATCAAACAAAATTTTTACAAAAAATAGTATAAAGTGTTTAGAATTTGCCTAGTGTTGAAAAATTTACTACTTGGAAAAAGTGTTGGTGTTCTTAATACTAGATCTTATGCATTTTTTTCCATATCAATAGAAAACACAATTTTGACCAATTTATCATTGTCAATATTGTCAAAAAGTTGAAAATTGCCAAAAGTTACTCTAACATTCATAAAATTGGTAGTTTTTGACAATATTGATAGATAAATTTAATTTTTTTAGATTTGTTGTATCAATTATGTGCCAACATCATGAACTCTAGTCTTTGGACAAAAACATTGAACCTAAAAATGCATTATATGACTAGAAAATATAAATTGAACACATTGTCCAATTCAACAAATGTTTCAAATGCAAAGGCATTAAGATATAACAATGGTCCATATTGCAACCTGTACTTTTTTTACAATGGCTAATTATATCCCATATTATCAATTCCAAAAAAAAATTCAAATATTGTAATAACCATTATTTGCATGTTTGTCAAAATGTTAATATTTTCAATTCTATAAATGACAATTTCCTTGAATTTTTGTGTACAACAATATAAAATGATGTATACCAACATACTAAGGTACAAAAGGTTTTTTCAAAGTTACAAGAAAAAATTGACAAAAGATAAACTGAGTTTTGTTCAATATGATTTGGATGAACTTTTAGACATGGCAAACTTTGAGATTGATGTTTTTTCAAATCACAACTAAGTTTTTCTTCAAGATTCCATAGTAGCATGTACTAACTTTGAAATTAATTTTCTTTCAAATCACAACTAAGTTTTTCTTCAAACTCCGGTGGTAGTGTGTAGTATATTACACACCACAACTTTCTTACATCTACTTTTGGATTTTGTCCATTGATGATTATAGTATGGCTGTTTGATTTTGTTCATCACTAAATAAGATCTCCTTGCCAATGATTGTGTATAAGATAGAAATCACTAAGGTAGAGGGAATTTTTGGCATGGAAATTTGCTATAAGATCTCCTTGCCAATGATTACATAATAGACATTCCTCATTAGGCTTTGCCCTCCTTGTCAACTTGTTTTCTTTTTAAAATTCTCAACTACAAAGAGATTGTCCATCATAAATGCTCATCCAAAAATAGATAAAACATATGATTCATAAATGAAAAATCCATAATCACCAATTACACAAATTTCACACATAGAGAGGAGATTACAAGAAATAATCTACCCACCTTTTGAATGGGGCATTTCTTGGTGGGGATTTACATTCAAAAATGGTCTATATAGGTACAAAGAATAAGGAAAATAATCTAAATCGAGACTCCCAGTTACCGTGGTTGACATCACCAAAATATTCTCTGTAATTCTTCCTTCCAACATCCATTTTTTAATACATATCTAATATCCAATCTTCATCCCCACACATACTAACTTATGCAGAGGAGGCATGGCCATGAGCTCCATGCTCCATGATAACTACACAGACAGGTTCTATTCCTCTTACAAAAACAGATGCAAGTCACATCTTTTGCGAAAGAAAAGTGGAAATGAGACGGGTCAACTTATTAAATTTTCACGAAAATTAGATAAACTACAATCAATGGGATAAGCACGCATGCAGCTTTACAAACTTACTTCCATTGGTAGTCTTTGCACATTGTACAGAAGACAGTCAAAGTGCTATACATCGGAGACTGACAAAGTTTGGCAGTTTCTCTCAAACGTGTTGTAGCGGAATCAGTATCCCGCCTTCTACTCCTCGGCTGGCTGCAAACAGTCACAGTGATACCACGAGGAATTGGGTTAGCATCGTATAACCTCGTTAATGGAGCCCATTTCAACTGTGGACGGGGACAATTCAGCATTAGTTGTGGAGAATATGGTTACAGAAAATATCATAATCTTGTAGTTTACTGCTAGGGTGTCCTTGGCTCTCAATTGAACAAGTTCCAACCATCGTGCGGTCATGTCTGTTAACATGGAATTACAACCTCGTTATACTAGAAATTACATCTCTCGATCACAACTTCCACTGCTCTATATGTTACTTCTCATACGTGAATCCATTTGCCCATTAAACTTGCACACCCCAAATCGACACTAACCTAAAAATGAACCCTAAAATCCCAAACAACAGGAAAAAAAATGAAAATTCTCTAAGCACTCGATTATCTCAAAGAACGTTGAGCTTCGCAACTTTTTGCGTATGGTATCCAAATGACATATTTTTCTTGTGCGTTGAAATCGTCTTTCCTTTGCCGACAAGGACATGTAAAATTTGACCCGTCCATGGAGCAGAAAAACCCAAGGCGTTACAAACCATGAGAGGTTTGCAGATCGATTGCTTACCAGTACATGGTACGAGTTGTCGATAGGGAGGGAGCTTGCTTCGCCATCGTACTTCACTTTGCTCGAGAAATACAAAACCACGGTGACCAGGAGCACGTAGACCATGAACAAGAGGTACAGCAGCGCAATCACGACGGCCAGAATGTACACCGTCCAGGGCGGCAATTTCCCGGTGGCGAGTAAGCTGGCCACCCAGCTGGACCCATTCGAGAGCAGTCCCCCGACCACGACGCTGAAAACGAACAGCGCGAGGGCCACCGGCAGCTTCTCCTCCACGAGCTTGGCGCTTCGCTTTAGCGCCTTGAGCCCGTAATTATCCGGCTCCAACACCGCTACCTCTTGTGACAGGAGGAACAAGAAGCCCACGATCGTGACGGCGACGGAAACGAACACTGATTGCAGGATCGGAAGGATCACCCTGTTTTTGAAGATCAGACCGAGGAGAGCAAACGGAAGGGAGACCGTGATAACGGTGAGGATCGTGAGCAAGAGCACCCACACCGACGTCACGAGCAGTCGGAAGATCGCCCCGGGAAGCGACTTGAAGATGGAGGAGATCACCGACGGATCCTCCTCCTGGTCGGAGTAGATGTATTGTACGACTTTGCAGAAGGACGCGACGGCGAGGCTCCCGAGCAGCCATATCACCACGCTCGCCGCGAGCAATATCAAGTAGTCGCGCCCGGAGGGAGTCGGCGGCAATGGCGCAGGGGCTAATATAGAGTGTGCGTGAGGGCCAGGAGGTAGATACGGGCTCGGTCCCGCGACCCACCAGGCGAGGCCAAGAATCTCAAGCAGCTGAAGGAGCGCCGTGGGCAAAACGAAGGCGAAGATGAAAGGCGCCAGCAGACTGATATACCTGACCTGCAAGCGGCCGCCTTCCTTGAACACGGCCCCCACGCCCCATCCTCCCACTCCGACAGGGTACCCTTCCACCATCGCGATCGATTGATCGACCGATCCTGCAACAAACCTGGCAGCAAGCAACAAACTGAAATCAGACAATGCAGCTAGCTCGCTACCGGAGTGACCTCAATGAGGGATTGAAAGAGATGAAAGCAAGCACCAACTAAAGCTCGGTTAAAAAGGCCCTGGAATTTGTACCGACAAGCGCAGATTGCAGACCTGGTTGTGAACTGATTGCCAAAGTGTTGCCAGAAGTCGCAGTAGTGACGCTTGGATCGATCGATCGGATTCGGGAGTGGAGATGCTGGGGATGGGCTTCGGCAAGCTCGCAGTAGTGGCGTTGGGAGCGAGAGACGCGTAGCAGATGCCACTTGCTGGTGTGCCAGCGCAGAGCGACAGATCGGATGCTTATCTTACAGAACCGGGTCCTGCTTCGTCAGCCGCGCTGCCTCATCCAGTCAAACTGAACTCTGTCAATTGTTTCTTTGGATTGTTCCAGTCCGTCAGGGGATATTTCATATTCGATTTTCGGCAAGGCATGTAGCTTGCGTCCTGAGAGGAATGATGAAGCTTTGTTTTTCATTCATGAAAAATCTTTACCGTACCCGGCTATCAGGGTCAACAAAAATTAAAACAAGAAAACAAAAAGTTGAATTATTACTCTGGGAGGGAGATGGAAAACAAATAAATTAAAATTTGTAGATGTTGAACTATTACAAAATGGGATGCATTCATGATGAAAATTTTCAAAAATATGATAAACGGAAAAATAAGTGACGTGTTATCAATGCACTACTCACAATAGAATAGGGGACACGAGGTTGAAAAAATGTGACTTATGATAAAAAGAGAAAGCCTACAAACACTCACAAATGGATAAGTAAGAGTTGGATGCACTACTCACAATAGACTAGAGGACATGAGGTTGACAAAATGTGACTAATGATAAATAAAATAAAATAAAATAAAAAAATAAAAAAGCGTATACACACTTATAAATGGATAAGTAAGAGATGGGGTGTTGATTGATTTAGGGTCCCTTGCATCCAAGCTGCCATGTGTAAATCTCAATATAACAAATTAGGCACCCTCTTAATGATTCGATAATTGACCCTTAAATGCCTTAGGCACTAAAATCTGGTGTTTACAAAACTTTGAAGTTAAATAAAACCTAACTAAGTTCTATTTTTAGCAATTTATATTTTTGAAAAGTTCTTCTTGAAGTCTAGTTTCAGCATTAAAATTCCGATCTTGAAAATAAATGATAGTGATTTTTCTATTCAAGGTTTTGTGTAAGGGTATCCATTGCAATCTTGACTTCATATAGTGTTGAGAGCTCTTGTAAATGAGCCTCAAATACACTAAGACTTGAAGAAAAAATATCATTCAAAACTCATTTAAAAAAATTGTAGAATAGATTTTGAGAAGCCATAAATTGATAGGGGTTATTTATGCTAGGCCCTTAAACCTCATATCTTTTTGGTCACCAACTTTTTAGTTTTGACTTGTAAAAAGTGAATTGAAAATTTTTCATAGTTTTAACACTCTCATGGTCAAACATTATAATCTTCCAACTTATAAGTGATATGGTTGTGTTTTTCTTACTATATGATCTCTAACATGTCTAGTTTGAATTTGTATGGTTATAATTCAAAAAAATTTGATACAACTTTTCAAAATGTTGTCTTTTTGTTCAATTTAGAGCAAATTTCTAGAGGCTTAAAATAGGCCTTGGGCATTTAGGGGTTAAGGTGGTAAATTCTTTGAAAAATAAGAATGAAAAAGAAAATATTTTGAATTAAAAGTGCCTACCAAACCATTTTATTTTTATTTTATCAAATCTCATTAATTCTTTGACATGAAATGATACATTCATCCAAACGCTTGTGATATTATCTTATATAGAAAAAGATTTTAATATATCACCTATTTAAAAGCTAAAGGATATTTAGTAGAATTTTACAATGTCCTCAACCCAATACAATAATGTAGCAAATAAGTGACAAATAAAACCCTACATCTATTATAGAGTTTTTCCTTTAATTTTTTTTGTTAGAAACTAGTCTAAGCATCTCTTTAAGTGCAACCAATGTTGGGGTGCATATTGATCTCACCAATGCAACTCATTATATTAGCTTCCATCCTATTACAAATCTCATGGCATTGGAAAAACATCATTTTATTATACCAATGTGCTAGTTGTAAAATAAAAGTAGTGTTTTGAAGATTTAAAAAAAATTATTGATGACAAAGAGATCTAAAAAAAATCTGAGGCATTCATTGAACACTTTCATGCAAAAATTATTGAAGGTAAGGGCTTTGACAAAGAGTTGGCAATGCTCTAATCAAGGCTCTAATTCAATTGGGTATATAAACAAACCATCAATAAATTGCTTCATCTATTTCTACTTGGACTAAAGATAGCAAGATAATTGTTCAAAATCATAATAAGTAATGAGGCCCTTCCTAAATGTCTATATTATTGACTTATATAGAGCACTTATTTCCCTTTGTATTGATATACTATGTATTATATAATCTGTTAACTTGAAGCTTCATCATGAGTAAAAACTAGACATGGCATTCATAACACTTGCCTATTATACAAAGCACCATTGACAATTACATTCAAGCAATTTCAACCTCACACTGTAACATCAAAGAAGTTTGGATATATCAAGTAGCCTATAGAAAGAAATGACAATTGAAGTAATTGTAGATAGTGGTCTAGACATAGTTTGGAGTCAACTACAAGTTAAGTTTAAGTTGTTGTCCCTAACAATAAATGCATTGTAGTCCACTACTTCATCTTGAGTTTAGAACTTATCTCATAGTTCTTGTCTAGAGTTACAATTCCTAGTGCAAGATGTCACATGCTCGTGAGTTCTCATAAGTCAAAACAAAACTAGAGACAAAACTCAAAAGAGCTCCATCTTGAATTCCATATCTCCAGTTTTTTAAGTTTTCAACTTCCTCCATCTTGTATTAATTGTCTACTTTGAATGTCTTGTTTTTTTAAGGTTGTTTTGAATAGGTCATATAGAGACTTCCTTGTAGCTAATTTTATTTAGATTGCAATGAATACATGCAATGTTTTTTCATTGATTCTAGTGATGTAAAATTAAAAACCTTTCTTTAACCAATAAACAACAAGCTAGTCATTGTAAAAATCAATTGTTCAGGTAACTTGCAAATTGTTGACCTAAAATAATGCAAAAGCACTCATTAGTAGTCAAACTATTATAGATGATCTTCCCTTTTCACACATAATTTGGAAGATGAATAGTTGCACTATTGTCTTGGATGGAGAGATTCTTTGTCATTCATGGGCCGAAAAACATCCTCAACATCATTCATAAATTAATTATGTTTTTTCACAATATAATCATTGAAATTGGCATAAAAAAATCTCAACAAAACTGTGGACAATTATTTGGGGACGGAAGGAGTACTATTCAAAGGGGAAGAACCCTAGTTTCCTCCCACTTTACAATTAACTCCAATGTCCAATTTTGAATGAGTGGGCCCATTCCTCCAAATAGCCAAAAATGACAGCCTTAGGCAAATTACTAACCTGTGCTTGAAAACTAAACAATATGCCAAGAAAAGAATGCGAGGAACAACCAAAGCAAATCAAAGAGAAACCGAGTTATTTTAGAGAACCTCAGATATTGACTAATTTGGCTTACAATTCTCCCTGGACACTCCTGGTGCCGAGAATCATATGGGGCACAGAAGCAGGAAGCATCACATCGACGAACATCAGGCTCTCGAGTTTCCATCGCCAAAGACAACGCGGTTATTCACATTTCACACCAAGCACTAATCCCAGGCGGTGAGGTATGTTAAGACTTCAACGATCTCATAACATTTTCGAAAGAGCTGCTACGTACAACTCGGACCCGCCTGCTAGTTCAAGCAACAATCAAAGTACTGGTATCCAAGACGTCCTGATCCTCTCACATCGTTTTAAGAGTACAATTTCTGCAACATTGGCAACAACATGCACCGCGTTGCATTTGAAATCGTTGGTAGTGTTTTCTTTATTTTGCTAGGACTGGATCTTAAACTCGATACTGCAGTCAAAATATGGATAGAAATTGGTAAGAACGGAACCGAGACCTTCCCTCTGGATGAGAGCGTGCCCTTGCATCGTAACAATGCGCGCTTAATATAATATATGACATCTTCTTTCTTCAGTCCAGATCCTCACACATCTGGAGTTCAAGAATGAAAGCGTTGGAACCCAGTCACTTATTGTAAGCTATCGTAGAAAATACCAAGATGAGCAGCTATCGCCAGCGAAAAGATGAGCGGCCACCCCTGCTCTACACAGTTCTATCAAGATACACGAGAATTGCCTCATTTGGGCACCAAACAGATCCTTTTTTCCCCATCGAACAACAGGCGCTGCAGCGAACCTCAAAGAATTGTGCACATTGCGCACATGCCCTTGCACTGTTTGCAGGCGATGCGGGTGGCCAGGCGCGCCATCGGGACTCCCACGCCGTGCACGCAAGCCATGCATTTCGCACTGGGCTCGGGCTTCTTCTGCAGTGCCTGCGGCTTGTTCTCTTGGCGGGTGGCGCCGCCGCCGTAGGGTTGCAGATCCAACGTTTGCCCATTGCGGACCTCATAGAGGTCGGGCTCCACATAGGGCCGGCGTGGCCGCGAGGGCTGATACAGCGGTTGGTCGTCCACCTGGCGCTGCTGGGGAATCTCCCGTGGTGGTTGGCGAGATTGCGGTGGGTTCCATGATTTCTCCTCCACGGGTGGCAGCTTGAGGGGCTGCTGCTTGGTCGCCAGCGGCGCTCCGAACACGCGCGTCTCCAGCTCGCTCTTGTCATGGTCGTCGAACACAACCATACTGTCCTCCTGTTTGAACTTGGGCCCTGCTTGGTTGCCTTGCTTCTTCATCCAGTCGTCCAGGGACGGGCGAGCTTGGGGGGCCGCGGTGGGGATGCCCAAGACGAGGGTGGTCTGGTCATGAGGGTCGAACACCGCCATGCTCACATCCTGGAACGCAAGTTTCCCACCGCCCGTGTTGCGGAGGTGTTCGTTCAGAGCGTTGACTTCGGGATTCGACGACTTCATGGATTTCGTACTTCCGTCGCCTTCATTTTCTAGCTTTTGCTTACGACGTTCGGGGTTGCTCCTGCTACCCCCGTCCTCGCGGAGGTCTGTCGTACTACGTGTAGTGGATCCTTCTTGTTCCAACGCAGGTTTCCCACCGCCTGTCTTGCGGATGTGTTCGTTCAGAGCGTTGGCTGCGGGATTCGACGACTTCATGGGTTTCGCACTTCCTTCATCTCCGTTTTCCACCTTTGACTTACGACGCTCGGCATTGCTTCGGCCGCTTCCTTCCTCGCGCTGATCTCTCGCACCACGTGGGGTGGATCCTTCTTCCTCCATTCGGTTGCTTGCACGAGAGTGACGACTGCCTTCGGCATTCACGCTCCGGTCGCTTCGGTCTGGCTTCGATCGACTGCTGCCATTGCTTCGTGCACTCCCTGCTCCATCTGGATCTGCTGAGATCGCTCGCGATGTTACGGAGCTCTCGCCATCGCCCGGGTTTCTACTCTCCATCGACTTCGTCCTCGACGGCTTGCGATGCTTGGACTCTCGCTTCGGAGGGTTTGCGCTTGGCTGCTGCTCTGGAACAACAGCATTGTGAGCTTCAGGGTACGCGTAGCCGTCCGCATAGCCGCCGTGCACTGGCTGGCCAGACGCATCGACCTCATTTTCATAGCCCGCTCTGTGGGGTTCTCCACCAGCGACAACTGGTTTAGGCTTCCTGGACTTCCTTGCTTTTCCTTTGACGGGCTGGGTGGGTGCTGCATAGCCGTAGTCCGCGCCCGCATTCGCTTCGGCACCGCCATAGCCATGTTCCTGACCATAGTCATATCCATGCGTTCCATCCTGACCGTAGCCGTATCCATGTGCTGCATCTTGAACATAACCTTCCTGACCGTAGCCGTATCCATGGGCTGCATCCTGGCCATAGTCTTCCTGGCCATAGCCATATCCATGCGCTGCATCCTGACCATAGCCTTCCTGACCGTAGCCATATCCATACGCTGCATCCTGACCATAGCCTTCCTGACCGTAGCCATATCCATGCGCTGCATCCTGACCATAGCCATGGTCGTATCCATGGCCGTAATGCTCACTAGTGCCATAACTGTAATCCTCTGGGTAGTAGTGGGCGGGATCTACATTTCCATACCCATCACCCTGATGATTACCCCAATTCGCTGCTTCTGGCTGCTGCTGCGGTGGCGTACCACGACCACGATTGCTTTTGCGGATGAGAGGTTGTTGGCCTTGTACTCCTTGCTGGGCACGCCCAGTGGAATTCTGCTTTCTCGGCTTTGGATTCCTGACTTTCTGAGGCTCAGCAGCAGCAGGCACATCCGGTCCTTCCATTCTTCTGTAATCAACTCAGGCTTACAAAATCCACTGTCGTCACTGCCACAAACAACACGCATTAGTAAACATCGAAATGAACAACACGCTAAGCATTGACACCATCACACACCTGCAGCAGTTGCAGCAGTTCAAACATAGCATTCTTGAAATCAGTCCCAACATCTTGGGTCTATCAGGCTATCTAAGATTTACTGATCCTATGGCTTTTACTTCTTGACGCCCTGCTGCTAATATGTCGAGGTTCGAAATTTGCAAGCAAACTTCCTTACTCATGAGTTGTGAGTCGTTATGCTTCGAATACTGCAGCTTTGGAATGCAAGCCACATGGTTCTAAATTTGCAAGATCTTTGGGTCACAAGAGTGTTGAAATTACTAGTTTTCACACATTTAGTGAGGTATTTTCCTTAGTCCTACGTACAGTAGAAAGGCCGCAAGCCCAACCCTACTCAAGAATCACTCCTCGAGATATAAATGTCACTCTGCAACATCACATTATTCAGCTACAAGCGACGATTCAGATACAGCATTTCATCAAAAATCTCACCTTCCCAAGGTCGTGATTGTCTACAAGCGTATCGTTCAACTGCCACTCCCAAAGCCTGTTTCTCTGCATCCTAAGAATCACAGCAGCGCACAAAATAAGAATCAACCAAAAGTAACAAGTTGTCGTCAGGAAATTAAATTCATCGACCCAATCGCCCAGCTACGCATCTGAGGACTTCAACAATCGCATCATAATTTTAAAAAATTCTCAAAACACAAGTTCCTGTTCCATTCAACATGGTTTGAAGCTTTTGAGCAGACAGAAATTTCTGGTATCCCTAGACTTAATCTTTTCAAAGGAGGAAAGCTGCGAGACTATTTAAGACTGTCACTAAGTACTACCGTAATCATTGGTCACCCACATGTATAGTCATGCCACAACTGAACTCCACCAAAACAGTAAGTAACAAATGTTGACAATATCCATATCCCTACCCTAAACCCTAAACCGCACATTGCGAAATACATGTGCGCTCGATAAAACATACCTTGCAACCTCGAGAACCTCCGAAAGAAGAGCGCATTCGGATCCTGTGGCCTCTTTGAGTAGTACCGTATTCAACTTACTTCATGCTGGAGCGTTACCATTCGATCATGCCATTGCGCTACTTAACACCGCATACAACTTGTAAGCTACTGAGGAAAATGGAAACCAAAACCCCTCAAACCCTCCGAGAAAACGGAGAGACGCTTCAAAAAGGGGAATCCAGTCCTACCGACTAAAGGTTTGTGACCACTAGGATTGAGTCCACAAGGGTTCGCCTCAACAACGACGTTGCTTTCATTCAATGCACATGTTGCCACCACAGATACTGACAGGACAGGGCAGATAAGTCACAAACCAAATACAGACACTGACAAGCACCCGCCCGACTTTGAAAGCAGTGTCAGCGACGCCACCGAATTGACACCTACTTCTACCGACAACTTTCAAAGCAAGGCACAAATCGAAACCTGCGCTCACTCGAAGGAACTAAACAACAGGGGCGCAGTTAGCTATGGCGAGGAGGTGAAAGGAATTATCGGTAACACGATGTGCGGCGCCATTGCAGCGGGATCTCTGTGCCAACGATCGGCAATGGAGTTTGTCAGTGCCTTATTACCTGAAGTCATCACGACCCCCTCTGCCCCAACAATATTAAGTAAACTCTTGATTACAAATCGTCCCAACCACGCAAATACTGGCAACAGTGGCAAGTGGCTAGTGGCATTGCAAGGGGCAAGTTGCGAAGGGAATCAAAATTGCTCCGGAGAATCCTAAAACTCCTGTGGCACCGAAAGTCAACCAGCCTGGAGTGCTCACTGCCGTAAACTGAATATTCTACTGCTGGTCTTTTTTCCTTTTTCTTTCTGTTATTCGCCTTGTTCTGTGAATAATCTATCACCGCCCGGTCTTTCTGTGAATTCGCCATACTCTGTGTATCAATCGGCTCGTTTCTTTCTACCGTCGCCTTTTGTTCATTTTGCCGAGTCGGGCGCCGGACTTACGGGAGGCCAGCCCATCGAGTGTTCACGCCAGCCTCGCACTGACATGTGCAGTGGACGACTGGAGAAGTGGAGATCGTAGACGGCATCTTCTGCGGAATAAAACCGGCGAGCCTTTTCGGTGAATGCCCCTGCCGTAGATCTATTGAATCTGTCCTTTGGACAGAAACTAAGGTACCTGAAAGTGTCCCATGGCGTCCCTTTCTAGGAAGGGGCGTCATTTCAGAACATAAATGTACACACACCAAACAGAGCTTACTAATTGTTGACCGACATGACAAGCCAAGTATGATTCACCTAGATTTGCGTTTCAGAATGTCTACCCTTCCTAGAAAGGGATGCCATTGGGTACAAGGATGCCATTGGTTGCCACTACCTTATGGCATCCAATCTTTGGTTTTTGAATCCTATCTACAATCGCATTGACACTGCACAACTTGCTTAAGGTTTGGTTGGAGTGGACAAAGCTCCATAGTCCCACCATTCTTGTTAAGCTTATATCAACTACAAGTCGGTTCTCACTAGGTAGGAGGTTTAGAAAGTGACCTTTTATTAGTTGATTTGCTATTTTGAAGAGTTTGGTTTCTTGAAATGTTTTTCAAAAAAAATTTCTTGAAAAGAATTGGAATTGGTATCTAACGCAAGTCACTTCATATTTTTTGAACCTTTGTGGAATAGTTATAAATTTTTAGAAGTAGGGTTTACAAAAGGCTCTTGAAGCATTTACCCCAAGATATGTTCATTGTTGGTACATTGATGAATATAATTGGTATGTCAAAAAAAACAATTTGTACCTCTATATTAGAAATGCTTTTAGAGCCTAAATTGTTTTAGGGACTCCTACCTTAGTCCCCCCCCCTCCCCTAGAATGAGTGCAAAACATGACCAACTTAATATAGCAAGCTAGAACTTTAGCCTACTTGTAAGGGAGACAATTTTCATAGTAGGTTTTGAAGCCAACTGACATGCAAAGCTCCTTTAGTGGGCCTAAAAAAATATTATAGGAATATACAAAAATGCATTTAAAAAAAATATTGTATGGCATGGAAAACTATCATGCCATTAGGCCAAACTTGACAAAGAGTAGTTTAGAAATACCTCTATAGGATAGCTTCACTCATAAGTATGTGGAAAATATTGAAAAAGACTGTTCGCAAAGTCACTTGACTCGTGTATATATGTATGTATAAATGCCCCATGAATTCTCAAAGTCTAGTTAGTGGAGAGTTGAAAACTAGGGCTTCTGAACAAGTACTAAATGCATATTAATACACAAATGTTCAAATATCTATAAGATGGATGATGAATGTCTATAAAAGTGCACTTTGTTTAATTTAGCTTTGTTCAATATAATTCAATAAATTCATGTAGTAATCAATGATTTTGATATATTAGAGTAGTTAAAATTATATATATTATGATTTTTTTAAGTGACCTTATTATATTCTTTGTAAAAAATATTGTTATGAGAACATTAGATGTGGGCCGCTATTTCTTAATAATGCATGGTGAACGTATTTTTTGGTTGCTTTTTTATAGTCCTTAGAGACTTGTTAAATTCCATTATACTAATGCTTTGATACTATAATTCTTTGAAGGACAAAAATTTAGAGCTCCAATCCAAAAATTTACACTTAAAGAAAAAATCAAGAACACTTGATTTTTTAACATGGATGATAAAATTTGGAAATTTTGAATTCATATTAGTTGAAATCATTGGTGAATAATAAGACAATAGTTGTCATAAAATACAAAATTAATAACCAAAATAGGGATCAAATTATTTATTCTTCTTTTTTAATATTAAGAAGAGGAATTTTCACCCCACCCCCAAACCTCTTTGGAAGGCTTATAGGACTACTATAATATAATCCTAATTGTCTACATCATTAAGGAGTTTAAACAAATTCTAATAATAATGATTTATTATAATGAAATTTGGATTAATTTTGTTTTTTCTTGGAAGTCAAAATTCTTTTATAATTTAAGTACATAGTTATATCAAGGATCTTTAGGCTATTACTTACAAACAATTAAAATTGTTGGAATAGGCATTTGAGCATAGTTATGATATTCTAATTTTTTGTTAGGTCTTGTTGGGAGTCAAAATGAGATTTTAAATTTCTTTAACCCCTAAAAGTCATTAGCACTTAGAATTTACCTATACCATTGCTACAACCAAAATAAAAGTTGAAGTAATTTTTTAATCTTCTAACTCATAAAAACTTCAAAATTCAATATATTTTTTGTTGTAGATCCAAATGGTATGAAACAAAAATCCATACACCCCTCCTCGTTGAGGGCTTTCTGACAGGGTTGACGAATCTCTACGTCCGCCCGAAAAAAGCGTCCGTAATTCAGACGTCCGGACGCCAGCAGACGCAGCATCCCTCCCACCATCGGAAGGCGGACGCCCAAATCGTGCGGACCATATCAGTCCGCGTGTCGATCAGACGGCCGTAACTGGGCGGACGGGCGGACGGGCGAACGCGAATGTCAGTGGACGTTGCGAACACAGCGTCTGCGTCCGGACGTTGTGTCAACCCTTTCTGACAATACCAAATATAAGGCCAAAAGATACACAATCTAGAACAAACAATAAGTGAACCTAATTTAAGGTATGGATTTTGAGCCCAAAAAATTAGAAAATGGTCTATTCCAGATCAAGATTTTTGATTAAAAAAAATATAAACAATGACAATTGTAACCAAACGATCTTAATTCCTAAAAGACTACTATGCGTTTTTTGGCCATGTAGCAATTTTAGCAAGTATATGTGACTTGAGATTTCTATATTTTGGGCCCAAATTTTAATAGAAGGTGGGTACAAGAAGGATCTTTCATATGCACTAAATTTCATGACATTTGAAAATATGAGTAAAATTTTTTGGCTTAATATGTTACTTTTTTTGTAAATAGGTACTCTAGGCAGATTAAAAAAAAAACGTTTTTTACATAAACACAAATTTGAAATTGGTTTTCTAGAATTATATATACATGGAAAGCTTTTAATCATTTGATTTTGATCAATTAGTTAAAAGTTATGAGGATTTTTCTATTTGCGGATAGGTATGGATTCTTTATTCTAAAATAAACATTGAAGTGCTTTATCTTACTCAATTTTCAATATTTTTGGAAAAAAATAAAATCATAGGATGTAGATTGTTCATTACAACATTGCAACCATTGGGATTGGCATTTTTCAATTTCATTATTAATTTTTTAACAGTTTAGTATTTTGAATCATGTTATACTTCTTCCTATTTACTATTTTTTTCCTATATGTGTACAATTCTAAATGATTTGAAAATTTTCAAGCATGTGGACAATTTGTCTAGAAAAAGGAATCCAAAGAAGCACCACCATTTTGGACATGTTTTCATAGAAAAGTAAACTTATGAAGTGAAGTTGTTGTGTTTTTTGCACTACCAAAAAAATAATTTCAGTGAATTTTTGAAAAAATTATCACATGTTCTTAAGTCAACGTACTACAAGATCCTATGGTTACATGTGTCAAAAAAATTTCAAAAATTTGGTATTTATATTAAAAATGGAAATTTTTGAGCGTTTTGGTAGTGAAAACATAGCCTCAAACTTTAGGGGTGAAGCTATTCACCTTTATTTAGAATACACACAAAAGTTTCAAAACTCTAATTCATTACTATTTGTAAGATCTTCAAGCTTTAAATAGAAAATATATATTTTTCATTGCATGGTCATCAAATTCAATTCAATGAAATTAGAATATGTAGAAATTTGTTTGCATCTATTAGTACAATGTTTATTAACTCTTGAAATGAGAAATAGTACATATATAAAAAATTAGAGCTTGAATCAACTTTGTAAAAGACTTATATACAATATTGTATGATGACCCAAAGAAGGCACCCAATGGGAAATATGCTAGCAAAGGGTATATAATGGAGGGCTATAAAATAATAAGAATATTTTACAAATATATGATTAAATGGAATTTAAAAATACATTCCAATAATATCCTAAATACTTTTGAAATTGATTTTTCAAAGGCTATATTGTAACCAATCACTTGTCTTTCTAAGTAGTTGATTTTTTATATTTTCTAAATAAAAAAGCCCTAATCTTTGTTTTCTTGAGGTTTCCAAGATTTTTGCATAGTAAAGTGTCCTAGTATTATAATTCCTTTTTAATAAGCAAACATCCTAAAACAATATTAAGTTGACTAAAACTTCAAAAATGACTTTTTCTACATTACAAATGCTGGAATGTTGTATTATAGTAATATAAATGAAGTGAAAAATTCTTTAAAAAAATTATATAATGTAATTTTTATGCTAGTAGCAATTCAATTACTGGCTTGGCCTCAAGTGCCTCAAGTGGTTAAGTGGCAATACTTCCCTAGTCTTTAAAATTAACAAAAATTTGATTTTCAAAACAAGAACATTCAAAAACTCATAGAAAATGCATCACCGTTGTGCATGAATTACATTTCATGTGTGTGAAAACATTGTGGATCCTAAAATTGAACTTGCTAACAAAAAATACAGAACAAAACCTAAAAAAAACAAAATTTGATTTTATGAATCTTAAAGGTTTTTATTTTTATTTTTTTAACATAGTTTGAATAAAACTCAAATTATCAAATTCTTAAAGATAAATTAGATTAAAATTGTTCCTAGACTCTCATGATTAAAAAATAGATTGGTTTGAAATTGGCCATAGGTTCTTATGAATTGAGGTTGGACATTTCAAAATTAGTAGAACAAATTTGTAGAGGGCAATTTTAGATATAGGAGACACTTGATCCTTTGTGATCAATGCATAATATCCAATCTAAAAATCAACTATAGAATTCCAATACAAAATTAGGACTAAACAAAGCAAAATATTCTACTTTCTACTTACTATTTTTTTCAAGCATGAGTATGAAATATTTTTTGTTTGAGATTTTTAATAGGTATTTCCAACTTATTTCTTCTACATATTACGGAGAGCAACAAGTTGTAGGATCTAAATATTTTTGTGTAAAAAGTTTGAAAGATGAAATCTAACCTTTTGGAAAGAGTTGAAAATACTTCTTTTTGAAATTCAAATGACTTGATCTTGCAATTGATAAGTTTTTTTATTCTGAAATTTTAGGAGGGTGTATTCTAACAAGTCAACCAAAGGATCCTATAGTTGAATTTTTTAATGGATAAATATAGATGAAGATTTTAGCCTTGATCTAGGTTTGAGCACTTTGAAGCAATTTCCTGAACCTGAAAAAACCTGAAAACACAGAAAAACATTCAAAGTTTATACAATAATCCTCCTGTTAAGTTACGTTGTTTGTTTGGTTTGTTTGTTTGTTATGTTGAGATCTCCTGGACCGTGTGTCTCCCAATTGCGTGTTTGGTATCATTAGAAAGCTCTTGGCAAGGAGGGGTGCACGGGCATAGTTTTATGATGTTCCAACCGACTGCATAAAAATTATTGAATTTCAAAGTTTTTATCAATTAAGAAAATTAAAAAATTATTTTTTCTTTTGTTTGACTGAGGCATGGGAACGGGGCACACTGGTGTTTCTGAAATGTGCATATTGACATCATCAGGAGAAGATCGTGACAGATGTCTCATTCCATCATGCTAGTTGCATGGGTGGGGTCGCGAGCAAAGGAAATTTGTGTGAGGCCAATGTTGCTTACATTTCTGGGGATTTAAGTTTTGGGGAATAAGTTTAGTTCAATCATCCTGAGACAAGATCTCAAGTCTTTTTGCACACAACTGGCCCAATATCACATCTCTTGATTATAAATGAGATCACAAACTTATGCACAAGGTCACAAAATTTCTAAGAAATTAGTCCTGAAAGTTTGAGCTGTAGGGAATTGTATGCATGGTATTGTATTTGACTTTTAGAATATGAATAATATTGTATTCAATATTAAGCTAAAGTATGATGTACATTAGTGGACTGATAATTCAACAATTAGCATCTTTCAAATGGATGTCATTTTAACCTCTAAACCTTATCATGGTCACATGCAACACCATATTTGTATAACTATTGGATCATTTTGAAGCTTTTCAAGCATATAAGAGAAGCAATTATGATTCAAATTGGAAGTGTCATGTGTCATTGGATTGAGAACATGAGGACAAACTTATGACACTATTGTATATCTCAATTTGTGCTCTTTCTTTTTTGAATACAAAAATATCATGTTGTATCTAAAACTAGGGTTTTGAAAAAATTAAGGTAAGCGATTAACAACAAAACCAAAAAACTAGGGAGATTGATACTATATACTACAATTTTATATCAAATGTAAAATGAAAATTTGTATATTAAAAGTGTTTTGTTTTTTGTGTGTGTATATGTGTATGTTGCATTGAAGGGCTTCTATTTGTTGATTTACATGTAACAAATGAAGTGATTAATTGTTGAATACTTAAAGGACATTTGAGGTATTGAAAGGGGCACCCAAACTTGGATTTTAAAAGCTTTCTTATGTAGGCATCATGTAGCTTGTTCACATGACCAATCAATGGTGAGATTCCCACCCTCTTCAAGGCCATGGACAAATTCAAAACTACTATTTAAATTAAAATGACCAAATTTCCAATGAAGAAACTACAAGTTCAAATTGTGATTCAAAATCCAAGACTTAGATTGATAAATGCATATCCTAAAGAAAAAGAGAATGATATCAAAAAATTCACATATAGTTGATATCTTCATTCTAATACATTAGTTTTAAATGTTTGAATTAATAACTTATATGGTATTAAAAAAAGACTCCCTAGTTTCTTAACTTTTAGTGATTAGTATTGCATATATTATTTCTTCATCATGGTGTTATTGACTTTAAGAAAAAAGAAGATGTTTAGTCCATGTATTTTAGCCATTTCTTGCTATTTACTCTTGATGTGAATTTCAATCACTAAAATGATACTTTTTGAATTTGAACTCAACTAATAAAATAAATTTTACCAAGTTTAGTTTCTACTCCAATTAGAAGATTTGAAAAAAAATTGAAATTTAGTACTTTATTATTAGATGATCTTTGGACCTACAACTATGGTTTGTTCATTTTGTTATTCAAGACTGACAAGGTAACTTTGGTTTGTACACATATGGTGGAAATTTCAGATTTTTTGAGCATTTTTTCGTATTTGATATGAATTTTCATCACTTGTTCTTTAAAAAGCTCATAGTAATTTGAAATTCTCACAAAATTTTACAACTCATAGAAGAAATGTAATCCCGTCTCTAAAAAGTAGATAAATGTAAATACTGATTGATCCATTTTTAGTTGTCAAATGACAACAAACATTGTGAAGGATTTTGAAGTTTGAATCTATGGTTATAGGCACATCTTTTTAGGGTTAACCTTAGAACATTAGGCTAGTCACATTGGAAATCATTTTTTTGGGTATTATGCAATTCATTTATAACATTATTAACAAATATTAGGAAAGGCCTCATTAGAGGAGATTTACCTAGTCTGGAGGGTTGTAAGTTCCTTGGGGTTCTCAGCTTGTCAGAATTCACGACAACTATTGCTTGATGTGGTAGAATGAATGCTATGTCATTTTTTAAGTATTTTTTTTTTTCAATTTTTTTTTTCATTTTAAGAATTTCATTTTTCATTTTTTCATTTTTTTTCTTCAAATTTTTTGTTTTGATAGTGTTCTTTAATTGCGGGGGGAATTGTGGAGGAGCAAGCCCTGAAATGACCCTCCCACCCCCTCAAAACTCTTCTAATGTTTGCTTTCATTGAAAGTGGGAGCCCCCAACATAGCAACTCCTCAGCCAACTATTGACTCTCTTACAACTTCCCACTCATCCAAGGCACTAGTGTTGCAACTTTCCAATTAGCCAATGATTCTCTATAAATTATAACTGCGTTCACTCCCAAGCTTATAGGGAGGCATTATCCTTCCTCCAAAAGGGAATGATTTAGGCTACTTAATAATGCTATGCTTGCTTAAAAAAAACCAAGATCATTCTCTAGAGGTCAAACTAGTGTACACAACCTCCCCTTTTCACATAAAATTTCAAAAATGAACATTTGCACTTCTATCTTATATAGAAGGATTCTCTATCATCCATTAGACACTTTTAGATGGTGTTGCGTCATTCAAGAGTGAACTTAAGGAATGGAACCAAATTCCTGTCAATGCTTGTTGCGAATTTTGCATCGAAGAATGGGATTGGAGCAAGTTAGATCACCAACCTTTGCAGTGGGAGACACCTTTAACCCTAAAATGCCAAAGGGGTGACCCTCGAAATCATCCTTTTCTATTATCATGTAAATCACTAGCCTCCAAAATTGCAAAAATAGTCAATGCAAGTCAAACTACTAAAGAAGATCTTCCCTTTCCAAAACAAATTTTGAGGATGAATAGTTGCACTTTTGTTCTTTACAGTTTGATTCCATGTCATCCATTCAACACAAAACATTTGCCTTGGTGTTCAAGGGTTAAAGTGTCAAAATTTTTTCAAGGAGTACAAGATCACCAACCTTGAAAGTTAGTTCAGAGTTCTTAAAGTGCACCAAAGAATTGCAATCTGTCTTTCTCCAAAACTGCGGTTCCTCCAGATTCTTGCCTAACTTTTAATTGTTAACTTGAGTAATGAGAAGCATTCTTTACTTGTACTACAGTACTAACATTGATATATTCATAAAAAACAAAGAAGCAATTTGAAGAGGTTCTGATTGTTCTCTCTTATAATTAGACTAGTTTAATATTTATTGGGATCATGTTGCCCACTGGAAGATCTGTACACATATTTTTTTAATCTTCTTACAAATGCTGCTGGTTTGAGGAGTACCTCATGGAGCACGTCAAATACTTCATGGAAGAACCTAAGTAAGAAAAAAAAAAATGGTGGAGTAAGTTGCTTGAATCCATGAATCACCAAGTAATGTATTTTGGCAATTTGTGCTCTTTGCTTTGAATCTGGATTTAAGCCACCCATGTGATCTTTTTTGAATTTGAGACCGACTCGTGAAATGAAGCTTATCAGCTTTAGTTTCTAGTCCAATTCAAAAATTTGAAGAATTCCTATTCTTGAATATTTTATTGCAATTTGACCTATTATCACAAAGTGTTGATTTTCTAATTTTAGAATGACATAGTAATAAGATTTGCATCATGGTGTTTTACAATACAATTCAGTTTTTTTAAAGTAAATCTTGCATTTGATAATAGTTTTTTTTTTTTTTTTTTTTTTTTTTTTTTTTTTTTTTTCACTTTTTACTCAAAAATTCACAATAATTTCAAATTTTCAATTTCTTTTTGAAATTCTTACAACTTGTACAGTAGAATTCATGTAATAACATCTTTGAAAAATTATTTATTTATTTATTTTGTATATAGTTGCATAATGAGAGCATACAGAGAGAGGAACTTCTTCGAGGTTTGGAAAAGTGGTCATAGGCCCGTCCTTCGAGGGTTAGTTTGCATGCATCCTGTGTGAGTCCTGCCCAGTCAGTTTCTAGTAAGCTTCTCAATGACACGTTAAGCTAGCCCACCATTCTATTCTTTAAATTGAAAATCAAGCACTGAGATGCCATGCCGGTCCCTTGAACCTTTTGCGTACAGCTGCCTGTGCTTCTCTGTCTGCTTCTCTGTTAGATCGATAGGCGACGCAGGAGCTCGGCAGGAGCTCGGCAGAAACTCGGCAGAAACTGTAGGAATATGTGCGATTAATTTCTTGGTCTGTTTATTGGATTTCCTGAGGTGATGAATTGCTGTTTTGGAGTGGAACTGGTGAATTGATTCCACAGATCTGTGCAGAGAGTTCAATTGGTTCAGGGAGGAAGCTTGAAAAACGCAGGTTAGTCTGGTGTTTTGTTGGTTATGGACTGTTGAATGGAACTTGATATTTCAGCTTCACAACTAGGAAATTGGGTGATAAGAGGGATACTAGCTCGTCGTGTAGATGGTGATCAACTCCATAGTTCTCTTGTTCCTCATTTCCAGAATTTCTTGAATTTGCTGTTTGGAAGGTTGATTGGTTAAGGAACTTGGAATCTATTAGCCTAGAAATTGGATAATTATGGTACCTGTAATACATACTATAAAGCATTTCTCCAGGTGAAGGGGAGTTTGTTACACAGGAGTATTAATTGAGCCCTTATGATAGACTCTGGGAACAAACGTCTTCGATTAGAACTCTCATGAATGTTCAAAACTTGACATTTAGAAGTTGTCTAGCCTTATGTCTATTCGGACACACAAGGAATATGCAATTACAGAGTGTCAAATGTTATTTAAAGAGGGTTCAGTGTACAAAGAAAATGCATTTCGTACTAGTACCCATTCTGCTAGAATGCTACTAGAAGTTATGCTACTCATTCTACTAGAATTCTACTAAAGTTTGCAGTAATTTCTTTTCTACATTAGCTACTGCGAAGTGGAATATGGAGAGAATTGGAGTAGACATGGACGCCGCCCTGCTTGATTTGATGTCATCTTCATACGACATAGAAACCTCACTGGCACGATTGTTTTGTAGCTTGGACTTTTCCTCAGTCGCGGGCGTGGTCCCTGCTACAATGATGAATCTGAACAGTAAGTAAAGTCTGAAAGATGCTGCAATACAGGTCCAGGGATGTTGCAGTCAAACTTTCATAAAATTTTGATATTGCAGGTGCCAACTCTAGATGTGATATCGATTGCAAGAGTCTGATTGACTTCCCAGTGGTTGGATGAGGTCACGTTTATATCCATAAAAGTTGAAATTAATCATTGGGAAAGCTACAAGGAAGGTAACAAAATTCGTCAATTTCCTTAAATCGGTCGGTAGAATTTCGAGACTTAGACACTTGGTTTGAAACGTAAATTTTTACCGGTCCTAGTTTCTAGAGCTTTGTGCAGATGAGTGCCACAATTTTAGACCCTAAACTGTAAGTTATGGTGACACAATATAAATTCACCTGAAGAGTTTTAGGCTCGCCTTAGTTGTTCAAGTGTCTAGTTGTAGAAACATAATGTCTGTCATATGAAGTGTCGCATTATGGAGTTGAAACCAACCTACTGGGATTTAATGACCGACATGCACATTGACCGACACGTTTCATGACTGATCGATGGCGAATCCTTTGATTAAGCAGTAACAGCCCAGTACGTTTGCGACCTAATTTGAGCTTAGAGGATTTTGGCTCTGCTGGTAGCGGATGTCAAGCAAACTTGAGGGACAGCATGAGCTCCATACGCGTGTGTCTGTGGCTCTCTTCCGAATCGGTTGTCAAATATCCTGGTGAATCAATTCTCACCTTCACTTGTGTGATGACAGTCAGAAATTAGTATGTACTGCAACTGGCAGAAACAAATCATTTACTGTGTAGAAACATCTGAAACAATTGAGTTCTGATCCTGTGTCAGCGAAAGGAGGGTGAGGAAATCTTGGCTTCGCACTACTAAAAATTAAAGGAAAACTCAAGCATGTAATGGGGTCATGAACATAAAACACAGCACGCATTTGTTTTGCTCTGTAGTCAACTTACCTCCTGTTTGTTGAGTATTGACTGTTGGGTTGGCATTCCTTGCAGAATGTAGGCACATAATTCTTCTGTGGAGCAAAAATGAAGCCAGACAGCCTTCGAATTGTAGTACCATGTACGGTCCCGCCACAACAGTTACACTCTGTAGCTACTTGCATTCGCAGCTTCAACTACGCTAATTCTGCCACTAGGCTTTTCCTGCGAACCATCTTCTGCGTTGCAAGTGTTGTCCTTGGCTTCCGGATTTCTCAGCAAACCTCCCTCGTGGTACTCCAATTCAATCGCCATTCCGAATACTTTCAGCACAGATTGAGTACCGCGGCTGCAATTGGTGATAATCACAATCTGAACCCAGCGTTCTCAAATGCGTGGATGGTTCAAGAGACAACAGGGGATGATACTAGGCTGCCACACCCAGACATGCGGCTCCCAGCTGCAACGGATGCTGGAAATGTCACACGTGTAGATATTACTGCCGGGGTTCAAGTTGGCCGCCACCAAATATTGATTCGAAAATGGCCGCATCCAGATCCCACCGAAACGATGAAAGCCTATTCCTTGATTGCCAAAGTCCAGCAGGAGCAAGAACTGTTGCATGGCATTCGAGACTGGATGCCCATCATTGCCATCACTCCCACATTTTCACGTATGTTCCAAGCATTGCATTTGACAGGTACCATGGCTTTAAATCGCCCAATTTGCTATGGAGAGAATATATGAAGTTCTAGAGAGAGACTTGCATAGAGAGAGACTGGCACATGATGGCATGATATGATGTCCAAGAGGCATTTGCACATTTGCAAAATGTGATATTCCAGGGGGAAACTTGCATAGAGACTTCCACATGTCTAAACTATGATGTTCTAGAGACTTTGCACGAGCCCAATATAACATTCTAGAGAGAGACTTGCACATTTGCCCAGCACTTCCAATTAGACACAGATGGCCTTCATTCTATGCCAAAGGGGGATGACTTCTGGCTGAAATGCTTACGAATTGGCAGGCTTGATGCACACATTATCACTCGTTCGAAGGCCTGTGACGTGGATTGTCATTGAGGCGGGGGGCGTATCAAACGGCACAGCAGAGCTTCTTGCTCAAGCACGAGTGCACCAGGTGGTTCACTTAGGATACCCAAGACCTATGCCTGCGGCCTTCGAAGCCCGTTGGATTTTGGAGTCTCACTTACGAGTGGAAGGCTTGAGGTAATAGAGCCCAGAGTCAGGTGCTCAATTTTCGGTGAAAATATTCATCAATTTCTTCCAAAGAGGGTTAATCAATTCGGGAATCAACATCTTTGTATGCATTTATCTTTTTTCCACATTCGATCTAACACGGAATGGCATGCAGATTTGTGAGGGAGAAGAAGCTGGAGGGTGTGATCGTCTTTGCCGATGACAGCAATGGCTACAGCTTGAAATTCTTTGACGTAGTCCAGAAGGTGAATTGGGTGGGGGTCGTTCCAATGGGCATACTGGGGTACGCTGGATATCAAGATGATATCAGCAATAACCCAAAAAGGAAAAGGAAAAGGAGAGGCAGCCTCTTACTTGGAATTGTCCACAAGGGTCAGGTCGCTCCCAAGATTGGCTTGCAAGTTCAAACCCTCGCTCAAGATGGTTGGCACGCCCATAGGCCTCTCCCTTTAGATTGGGACTCCGGGAAGGGAACCGCATTGTTAGACAATGAGTTGCAATGGGCAGGATTTGTAATGAATGCACGAGCAGTCTGGGCTTCAGACCGACCACATTGGCTAAAAGACTGGAATGTTTGGACTCGATTGAAAGAAGGTGTGTACCTCGATTTCAGGTCCATCTTCAAGGACGAGTCTCAGGCGGAAGAATTAGTATTCCCAGACTGGGGACGCAACCAGGTGCGACATTGGTGGATCCGAATGGAAGGTCGCCCAGACTGCAAATTCCCTTCGAGGTGAGGTTTCTTGTCTGGCTTTCAGGTGTTTAGCGAGTTGCTAAGGACAGAAATAAAATTCTCGATAGATGCTGCTAACATCCTGGGCCCATCTGCTAATGTTAACATCAGGGTCCAAGATCCCCCAATCCTGACATTTTCTTGAGTAGGCACCGATCCTTTTGCATCTTGAGTTCAAGAATGAAATGGTTAGTACGCAGCTGACTATTGTAGACAATTGGAACTACTGCCAACCAAAAGACAACTGCAGTGAAAAGGGTGTCCGGTCAACATTGCTCTAGAATACTATGAAATCTTGTTGAAATTCAATTGAATGGCAGGTGGGCTCTGAATTCGCAACCGGAGATTGTGTTGCCCGCAAGGAGCACTCCATGGCTTGAAGAAGTCGTTCCGAAATCCACATCGAACTCCACCTCGCTGCTTTCATCGAGACAGACCCAAAAAATCAGTTCTAGAAAAAAGATAACTATACCTGAAAGGGATTCCAAAACAAAGCGGCAACAAACAATTTCTCAAACAAGCACTGCAATCAATAGATAATAATGGGTTGGATTTGCTTACTTCGGCCATGAATTGCTTCAAACACAACTTTCATGAGGACTGTACTTATCAATTTTAATGAAATGAATCATCTGTTCAAGTCAATTTTCTGGATGTACATCTTTAACATCAGGACAAAAATTTGCATTCATCTTAGGCATGACAAAGCACTCTCCAGATCGACCAGTGCATTTTGATTCATACAGCGCAGTCAAAACTTGTTACATGGACCAACATTCACAGTTCTGATCTTACTGAAATTGTCTGCAGGATTCCAGTTTCAATTTCCAGTAGTTGCGAGTCCAGTATAGTGACCACCTGTAATACAGATAGAACCTTACAAGACCTGTTGTCTTTAAGGGGGGCAACAACCCTCACTGCTGCTATGCCAATTTCACAGCTAAAAATCAAAACCCCTCAAGAGCCCAGCCTACGATACCTTCTATGTAGAAATAAGAGTAGATCGTGATGGTCATCTCCAATCCGTAGATGAGCCACAATTCGCTGGCTCAAACAATGCTTGCATACCAGTTTTCAGATACGCCTGACGGGGTTAATACATGAATGCAAGCAAGACTCTGTTGGAACCACCAGAAGAATGATTTATGATTTATGATTTTACTCTACAATCGATTAGATAGTCGTGCATAATAGACTCTAAATGGTCGGATACACGTATCAGAAAGGCTCTTGCTGACTGTCTGCTTGTGGTCTTTTGCAATTCATGCTTGGCGTCGAAACTTTTCTGTACTTAAGGATGTTGCACTCACTTATCCCAGGAAAATGAAACAAAGTCATCCAAAGTACAAGCTCACAGCAAATCTAGTGGGATTGAATCCTGTCAAAAGAGCTGCAACACATGGGCAACAATCTCGAATCGGTAAGAACCGCAACGTGCCCATTAAAAGTACTGATGACGACATGCTGGAATAATAATAATAAAGCGCCAAATCCCAGGATGCAACAACCCTTCAATTATTAGCCGAGGTGAAACTTCGATTGTCACGAGGTGAAACTCAGATCGACGTGAGGTGAAACTTAGAGTTAGCAAGTACACTACTTATTCCGTCAAAACAAAATCCAATGACGTATGCCCGTCAATCACAATTGAATTGAATTTTACCCCTAAACAATTCAAGAAGCAACCAGGAACAACCACTGCCTTAGGTCAGGAAAGAAGGCAAAATACTCACAGATCGGAAATAGGATGACCAGTACGCAAATAGGGTACAAGAAAAATGTGGTTCTTTCCAGAAAAGGCAGAACTGCAACCAAAAAGAGTGTCAACCACCGAAGTAAGACAATTATCACCGGATAGCTGTAAAATTGGTCAGAGCCAAAATATCAAATTATCCTGGCAAGAAAGGCAAAAAAAACACGTCCAAAGGAATGACGACAAAGATGAGGATTTACCATCATAGCCGAGAAAGTTGAGATAGTGGTAGTAGGATAGCGCAACAAAGTATAGCATATTCGACAGCAGAGTCGAAAAAAACCCATGTGTCAGGAGGAGAGGCGAAAGGAAGTACTGAAGCACTGCATATTAAAACCCAAAACCAGCAATCGTAATCAAGTTATAAACATTGGAGAGTATATTGACTTCATGCGGCTTCATTAAGTGTGCTGGGTATTATGAGTGTGAACAGCAGACCCGAAATGGTAGACAGGCATGCATACATCCTCACGTAGCTGTATACATTCAGTTACTAAATCATTTGCACTGACGTAGAAGACACCACATCAATATAGCATTCATATCAACCAATATATCACTCTTGAAAACACGAGTAGACAAGTAATAGAGAAGAATGCCAATTACAAAGACAGTACCATAAAGAACCACAAAAATCGGGAAGTACGAATTGCAATGGACGTCAAATGCATATAACCTGCTCAAACAAATATGATACATGGAAGTCAGATTCGAAACCCATGTTGTCACTTGAGAGTTGTTCCCTTGAGCAGATACATAAGCCTCTTAAACGAAACTAAAAATGCTCTCCAATGTGATATGTAACGTGTAAGGCGGCAACATCCTACCTGCAAATGTGTTTGCAAACTACAGGTCCGGCATCAGCTTATGTACAAGAAGCCAAAAAATGAAGACTTGGACCAACTCGTGACAATAGATCCATCCAACTCACCATTCAACGCGTTGCTCCACGACATGTGTATGTACAACAATCTCTTCCCGAAGATAGTGATTCGACAGGAACCTGCGATCATGCACCAACAGAGTAAGTTATATAAAATTGAGTCATGAACGATGAATGAGAAACCTAGACCTCAGGTAAAATTTCACAAGGTGATGAACCTCCGGTCAGTATTCTGAAAAGCTTTGCTATCCCATAGCAATAAAATTAACTCAACATCGACAAAACCCTCCAGGCCCCATCCTCATATAGATGCACTAAATGTGTAGAGACCGGGCAAGTAGAAATGCAAGAACATTCTAACATCATGAAGACTATATGCTTCAACTACTTTATTCCATGGGTAGACATATATCATGACTAAAGCAGCAGAAAACATTAATGAAACTTTTGACAAATTGACACAAATTTAACAAAAGCTCACCAGAAGATGGAGGCCAAGGAGATTCCAGCCAATAAAAAATGCATAACGACCACGGATGCGACGGTGAAGGCTGCTTGCACTCCGCTGTGCCCATACCTGCATTAGGAAGAATTACATTGCCTGAGGATAAAGGTAGATTCACACTTACAGCTGTAAAACAGATGTCTGAATAACGGGCTCTTGTCCACTCTTGTCAATCTTAGAAATCGAAAGCGATGAAACTTTGGACACCTTCGATAACACCCATCCGGAAAAAATGAGAAACTGAGATTGAAAAAAAAGAGGCACTGCAGATTGTTCTGGTATCTCAGTAGCATTCTAAGACGTTCATCAATCATCTTCATAAGAAAGGAATTCAAACAAGTTTAAGGAAGTGCAACCTCAATACGTAACACAAGATCAATATTTCGGTTCCAATGCACTTCCACCATATGTTCCTCTTATACGAGACTAGCACTCCGTATCTAATCAAAGACTCATACCACTATTTGAGAAAACTAGCAGATGACTTCGTTTAGTAGAACCCGTGCAGTAATGAGTAAAGTATGAACATAAAATGGAACATACGCAGCACAGAATGCTGAAGCTGCTACTGCCAATAAAAAACTGCAGATAACCACAAAAGCTGGATCATCTCGTGCCCACTGATTTTTTGTCTCTGCACACACAAATCCAGATACACTAGCAGTGTTCAGTTTTTCCTTTCGAATCTTTAAAACTACATTGTCTGAAGTTATGACCATACTGCAAGCTGGGATAAGAGTTGAATGCTCCGTTAAATAGTACACTGTCCTGGGCATCACAGGGTTGCAGACACAACTACAATCAATTCTACTGAAAAAATCTAAAAAAAAAAAGAAGAAATTTTAGTCACTCAATAGACACCTTAATCTCCAAGCTAGCGTATTCGCAACAACGGACAACCCAAGGTTGACTCACAGCTCTGATTTTGAAGCACAATGCTAGAAGACAAAAACTTTGTGAAAAATTGAGAGCACGGATTTTGTTAACACGTACGTTTGTGATACTTGGTTTGCTGATACCTGTAAACATATGTGCAATTCAGTGATAAATCAAGTACAAAAATTGCAGATTGCTATCATCTCACATGAACGTTGACTGCTTAAACATATGAAGACTACAGGATCTTCAAAGCTGTACAACTAACAAAGCACTTACACAACTTTGGGTGATGTGCAGAGGTGAAGCATTTGCCAGAAGGTGTACTCCATGTCCATTTGTTGGTACTGGCGATCATCCACAATCCCAATCAGTTCGCATATTCTTTCCAAGACGTCCTCTCAATAACCAATAACATGCTAACTGTCAAGAAACCCTCATCCATTCACCACAGTCTGCATCCATCTGCTAACCCAGGCAGCGAGTCTAAGCCAAGTAATTCAGTTGCATACTGGTATACTCTCTTCAGTTGCGAACAATCAGGCCTTATGGAAGAAATGGGACGCAAATGGATGCCCTAAAACTTGTGAAATTCCTCAAAATTCACAAGAGCAATCAAAGGCATCTCAAGCAGATGACCCACTTACACATTGCAACAGTAGTTACTTTCTCGAATCTCTAAAGAAAATTGGGTTATTCATGCCCACTTCCCCCAAACGGATGTCCTTAATGCTAAATGGCCTCTAGAACCCACCACAGTCTCAAATCCACAGGAGCGACCTTGCAATCCTAACCCGTTGAGATCATTTGGTAGATTCTCGAGTTAAACTGTCCAGCTCCACTGCATGCTAGCCTTAGCAAAGCAATTTCCTTCATGTAAGGTAGGGACACCCAAAATTGCCACCGACCCCATGCATAGCGACACCTTAAAATCTTAGACGATAGATTCATATAGAAATATAAACCACCTCAACATGTGATCAACTGGTGGCGCCTGTTCTAGATCACCTCCGAATATATCTTCATAACTTCATAACTTTCGAATGCAGCATCCAAATAACGCATTTTTTGTGGCTTTGGAATCCCCTTTCATTTGTCAACTAGAGCATAAGCGAATATGACCAGACTAATAATAGGAAACATGCTCCATAGCAAAGTGGCGAATTTCGATGTCCCTACCTTACCAACTACACGATCTCCCTTCAAAATTTCAAACATCAAAGTGCAATGCCATTGCCAATTACACGAGCTGCCTTCAAAATTAAGAACATCACGTGCGATGACGAGCTGCATTACGCGCCTACATTCATGCACGTGATAGGGCACTCAGTTCAAGCAGACGATGCTCACACTACCAACCGTCGCCGAGACCAATCACGACCCAAAACAAGCAAGAGCGCCATCACCACGTACCTTTACAATTCGGCGCAAGTACTGAGGTAGAGCAGAGTGATTTCGGTGTCCACCGCTAGAGGAGCGACCCCGACGATTCAACGTGTCCAACATTGTGCCCAACACTCCTGTATTGCAGGACCCCGAACCCTACTGCGATCGGGTCACTGCTCTTAACCCTAATGAGAGACACTGCAATCGCACACACGATTAGCAGATGCAGCTACTGATGAAGGTCCCAGCTGATGACACCATAGCCTTGTTACCGCTGTGTGCACGGGCAACGCCAGGAGCTTTATTGTTGTTGCTGTCCACCATCGCCAGAGCTCCGTGAGGACGATTCTCTCACTCCATCATCCCATACGAAGAAGACGAAGAAGAAGAAGACGATTACGTCGACGAAGAAAAAGAATACCGACTGCTCACGCAATTGATCCATGAAAGTATTAACCCTTAAATGCCCAAGGCCTGTTTTGAGCTTTTTGAAATTTGCTCTAAATTGAGCAAAATGCCAACTTTTTGATAAGTTGTATCAGTTTAAAAAAAAAAATTGTAACAGTACAAATTCAAACTAGACATGCTAGAGATTTCATAGGAAAAGAAAACATAGCATTATCACTTATGGAGTGAAAGATTATAATGTTTGACCATGAGGGTGTTAAAACTACAAAAGTGATGTGAAGTCTTTCAATCCTCTTTTCACAAGTCAAATCTGAAAAGTTGGCGACCAAAAAAATATGAAGTAAAAGGGCCTAACATATTTAACCCAATCAATTCAAGACTTTTTAAAATCTACTCTACAATTTTTTTAAATGAATTTGAATATGATTTTTCTTCTAAGATTTCATGTGTTTGAAGCTCATTTCCAAAAGCTCTCAACATTACGGAAAATCAAGATTGTAATGGATACCCTTGTATAAAATCTTGAATAGAAAAATCACTATCATTTATTTTCAAGATTGAATTTTTGATGCTAAAACTAGACTTCAAGAAGAACTTTTCAAAAATATAAACTACTAAATATAACAACTTAATTAGATTTTATTTTAACTTCAAAGTTTTGCAAAACACTAGATTTTGATGCCTCACGCAGTTATGGATTAAGGTAAAAGTACCTATTTCAAATAACTTAAGGATTTTAGGATGATGTGGGAAAGTTGTGAAAAAATTGAGTTCAATGTGTGCAAAAATAAGGATGAAGAAGAATGAAGATAATAATAATAATAATAATAATAATAATAATAATTTCTCCACAAATGAAATTTTATTCAATATAATAGTGGATTTTTCATAAAGATTCATTCCAATTTTATAGACTCACCTATTATGGTTAGCATTGGCACTTCTCCTTAAGCCAAGAAGGAAGAGAGATGAGTAGAGGAGAAAATACAAACAATTAATTTTTTCAATGAATAGTACATTCAACTACTGTCCACAATATGTCATCCTATACAACCATTGTATGGGGTTGTCCAAAATAGCAAATTCTACTATACATCAATCTATAACATACTTTTTTCAATAAATGAGATTTGGGCTACATTAGGTTGAGTTCTAGATAATGGTGATGGAGTGATTAGTGACTATGGTAGAACCACCCATAGTCAACCATTTAAGCAATTCAGCATATGTTCTAAAAGTAGTATAAGGCAATATAAATCTTTTGCCATCTTGGAAGATAGAAATCATGGGGATTGCAATTTTTTTTGGTAATTTTATGCTTTGAATTGAAATTAGTATGAATTTTAGAAGCCAAAAATTAGTATAAATCCATATCCAATATATAGAGTCTTTCAACCCTAATCATTCAAGAATTACTTTTTTGCTCACTATTTTGAGACATGTAACATGACTTTATTAGTCCTAACCTTGAAAAGGAGGAAAAAAAACATTCTCAGTTTGGGTTGAAAATCTACTCTTACTTTGGTTGGAAATATTTGTCCCCTACAAGTTGGGTATAGCTCCATAGTTAGGAATGAGTAGCTCTACTATATAATAGGAACTTCCACTTTTAAAGTGTAAATTCACTACAAGAAGTGACTTTACACTCTAATGGTGTGTAAAGTCACTTCATATTGTGTACATATTATAAAATATTATGACTACTTAAGGTGAGTGAAATGACAATTATGGATATACATTTTGTTGGTTTTAGAATAATTAGTCCAAACTCTTTTGGGTCAATTTGGGAAAATTATAGATGCATTTAAGCCTAGAAATAAATTTTTTAGAAAGAATAGTAAAATTTTACCTTTTAATAAAACATTACTTCCAACATTAACATTGAACAACTTTCTTCAAATCCATAACTATACCAAAATACAATATTTGAAATGAACTTATAAATTTTGAGTAGCCTCATAATATTTTTTTTAAATGGTTGCGTACACTCTAGACAATTTGAATAACAATTAGAATCAAACTAGAAGAGTAGAATTAATTTCTATGAAAAAAAGTGAATTGGTTGACAAAATATATATAATATGATTTTCAAATGAAATGAAAATGTTAATCTTTAAATAATAGGTTCATAAATGTATTTAGGCTTGATTTTGAAAGAATCATTGACAAAAGTGTTTTTTACATTTTGGAATGTTTCAACCTACTAGATTCAATTTTGTAGTGAATATGTACTAGATAACCAATGTCATGCCTCTATCTCCTTGGGGTGCCCAAAGTACCTTAGTGAGCAAGGGGGACCTTGGTGGTGACTCTCCAAGCCTTGCAATAGTCTAAGAAAGGAAAATGAGACACTCCTGATTAAATAGAGCGCAATAGCGCCCGGGATTTGAAAGATATGGTAAAGTTTCATACATTCTTAGAAAGCTCTTGAGTAGATGCATCTAACCGTCCAAATAACGCATGATTAGGACTAGTGAGTCAAAAGTTATAGCCACTCAAAGTTAGAGGTGTCCCGATAACACCAGGACACTTAGAGATTCCAAGGGGGTTGCTTCTAGGCAATAATTTTGAGAATAGAACATGTGACATACCATTGAAAGCTATGAACACAAGAAAATTAGAATGACAAGCATCACGATGTTCTAAGCTATAAGTGAAAGTTATGGCCAAAGAGAGGGGCTGTAGTGAAGGTAAAATGGCCTCATCAGGTGAACCCGAATCTTTAAAGGACTATAACTTTGTGAGAATTTGTCCAAATGGGACGAGTAAAGAGTTCATTGACATTTAATCTTTGTATAGATATCTAAAATGGGCTTGTATATGAGATTTGAAGCTCTCGTTACAAAGTTACGTAGTTTGGAAGTTTAAAAGTCCAAATAGTGACGTAATGTAGTTATTTCGGTTGGAAGTAGGTGGTCTTCCCAAACCCAAGGTGGGCTGAATACCCCCTTTGACATGAGAGGCGGGGGGGGATTTGCCGAATCCCATAGAAAGTACTATAGAAGGGGTTGGTTTCCCTCCTCCCTTCCTCTTGGAGCCTTGGTGAATCCCAGTGATTCAAGGTTAGTGGTGAAACTTCACCATTGGTTCTAAGGCATCATAAGGCACTTGTGTGAAGTATCATGTAGCATCGGTTGGGATGGAATCCCACCTCAAACTAGTCCACACTTAACGTATCATGAGTTGGGAGTCCTGATTAGCAATGTCAAAAGAGTAGCAAATACACCATGGACTAGCAAGGTTGACGAATCTCTACGTCTGCCCAAAAAAGGCGTCCGTAACCCGAACGTCCGTCCTCACGGACGCCAGCAGACGCAGCGTCCCTCCCGCCGTCGGAAGGCGGATGGGCGGGGCAGGGCAGACAGCCCGAGGCGAATGTCTAGATCATGCGGACCAGATCAGTCCGCGTGTCGATCGGACGGCTGTAACCGGGCGGATGGCCGTACCCAGGGTTGACACGACGTCCGGACGTCCGGGTCGTCGGGGTCATCCGGACGCGGACGCTGTGTCCGAAGCGTCCGCTGACATTCGCGGTCCCCGCGGACGCAGCGTCCGCTTGTCACCCCGTCCGCTTTGACGGCCCTATTTCCCTCGACCGCCCTACCCAAACTGCCCCGCGGTCACTCCCTTAATCTTTAAACAATTTAAAAGATTATAAAGTTTGACCATGAGTCCATGATAGTCTTGAAACTATGAAAAAATTCCAATTCATTTTCAGAAGGCAAACTAAAAAAGTTTGTGACTTCAAATATATATATATACTATTTAAAAAATCGAGATCAACACAAATACAAACATAATCAATATGGGCAAAATGTATTCAATTTAATGTAAAATACCATACATTGTGCACATTTGGCTAACTGCACATATAATTTTTTTCATTCCAACTCTATATTTCTAAACTAATTTTTAATGCCTATATAACCTATTCAACTACTACTTCTGCACTACCAATCTAATATAAATGGCGGAAATGTTCATCTGGCATCGGCCAACGATATGTATTAGAAAATCGCGTAATCACATGGGCCAAACTAGTATTTTCATCATCAGTCTTCGAAGAAATGCGCTTCAAGTAAGCATAAAACACTTTTGCAAAGTCATGAAAGGCAAATTGTGTCGCACTAGGTGTTTTAAATAGCACGTTGAAATACGCCTCTGACATGTTGTTTCCATTCATCCGCCGAGCAATTTTTCGAATGGCATACTCTTCCGACTTACGTGAATACATCGGAATGACTTCCACATCTACACCTGCTTTATGCAAATATGCAATACGTGAATCCACCCACCATCTCCTCTGCAAAGTCTGTTTCATCTCATTTGATGATGTAAATGTGTACAAAGACTTCATTGGCTGAGAAGCTAAGGTGATCATGCCTCAATCGCAAACTCCAATGTACACACGTGACTCATCCTCTGGAAAATGCAACAAGATGTTGTCCGGAAAAAGATCATTGTGCAAATGTTCAGCAAGATGCACTGCATACATTATATGCATAAACGCCCATGTCAATTCCGTGCGCTTCTTCCGATATCGTCCTAAATGGTGAGCTTTTACAACCTCCTCTTCAGTTGGATTTGTATACATCAAACGGATTTGAATGTTGTCTGGAAAGTCCTTATCCATATTCAACATTTGTCGAAGAGTTCCACCATTCCACCAATACGCATAACCTTCATACATCGTTCCGTGCACCACAGCAAACCGTATCACACCTGCGTGTGGAATTCGAACAGCCATTGATTCGTTTTGATGTTCTACCTTTGCAAGATCGGGTCGAGTTTGGTGATGAATGGATTTCTTTACCGCGAACTCCCAATGAGGAAGTATTCCTGGACATCCTTCAATACGAACCTTTCGAATCGTTGCATATCCACCTCTCATTGTTCTATCATCAACAACAATCACGCGTGCTGTATCTGGAAGTGCTATGAGGTGCCATCTGGTCCTTTCCGCTTCAGCAACTCCATTATTGCTTTTCCACCAACCAATTGAACCAACTCGATTGTGCGTTTTGGCGAATGGAGCACATCGCCCCCTAAATAAGTTCGCTTTTAGAATCACTTCTTCAAACTGGGCGTCATTGGGTCGATATTCCTTGCCATATTTAACCAAAATGACTTTGGAATTCCACAAAGCGTCATGAACCTTGTTCTCTAAACATTTGGCGAAGTACGTTTTATGCATTTCGTCATGCCACTTCGCCACATTCAATGCATTTAACAACATTTGTGTCATGTCTACCTTGAATTTAGACACGCACTCCTCTTGATATCTGATGTACTTATTGTCTAAAGACAATGTTGTTTCCGATTCATAAAATTGAACGATGCGCTCAATCATGAATTTTTTGCATTCCTCCGAAGGACTTTGGCGAGCTACCTCCAAGTTTGATGGGCCCTCTCCATGTTTAAGCTTTGCAACCTTCTTCTTCCCCTTCGTCATCGTGACAAATGAAATTGATATAGATCAAATTTTTTAATTTGAAATTGAATTCACGCGCAAGTGTCCAAAAAATTGGCAACAAGGGGGCCCCAATAAACCACTCTTGCCTTGCCTCGGAAAGGAGCCAATGGAGGATAAACCACCAAGCTCTCCGCTCCACCTTGCATTCACAAGGGGCAAAGCAAAAGTGACAATGCGGACAGCCCGTCCGCCCCCATCGGATGGCCCTAAACCGTCTGCTCGATCGGACGAGCCGGGGGTGGCGGACGGATCGGCCGTCCGCCTCCCCGAAACCCTAGAGCGGCGTCCGCCCGATCGGACGGTCCGGGGGGGCGGACGCATCGCCGTAACGGGACGGACGGGTATCGGGGCGGACGGGGCGGTCAGGGCGGACGCCGGATCCGACGGACAGGGCGGACGGATATCGGGGCGGACGGGGCGGACGACGGATCCAACGGATAGGGCGGACGAGTATCGGGGCGGACGGGGTCTGGGTGGACGGGGCGGACGGAGGACAGGTATCGGGGCGGACGAGGGTCTGGGCGGATGGGACGGACGGGTATGAGGGCGGACGGGTTCGAGGGCGGATGGGGTCTGGGCGGACGGGGGTCTGGGCGGATGGGGCGGACGGGTACGAGGGCGGACGGGGCGGTTTGACCCTAAAGCGACCCTAAACCCATATTTTGCACAATAAACAGAGGTCTTCATGGCACTGTATAGTTCAACTAACTTTTCATTCATTCAATGTAAAATTTGAAATTAAAAAAGGTAGCCTTCCTTTATGACCAAATTTATGAATTCTTGATAAATGATATTTTTGTACAAAGATATGAGCTAAAATGTGCAAAAATTCACAAAAAGATTGCGACGTTTAATATATGTACCCAAATATTCACGTTGCATTGTGTATAAAGCAATTGTAAGAAGGTAGTTGAATAAAAATTCTACTATTAAATTGAATTAGTTGACGTCTAATCACTTAGTAAACCGCTAAATGTCCAAGTCCTTGCAAGTGTGTTTTGGCTATCGAAAAAGAGCATGGACTTATAGTTATCCCCAATGAAGCAAATTGTTCTTTTTTCAAAATCTAATGGTATTAGGGTTGACGAATTTCAACGTCCGCCCCAGAATAGCGTCCGTTTTCCGGACGTCCGAACGCACGGACGCTAGCGGACGCAGCGTCCCGACCGCCGTCGGAAAGCGGACGGGTGGGGCGGACGCCCAGATCGTGCGGATCAGATCAGTCCGCGCGTCGATCGGACGGCCGTAATCGGGCGGACGGACGGGGCGAACGGGCGGACAGGCGGATGTTGCGTCCGCCAGGACGCAAATGTCAGCGGACGCTGTGGACACAGCGTCCGCGTCCGGACGTCCGGACGTCTTGTCAACCCTAAATGGTATAGATGTTTAGCCCCTATTCCCCTAAAGTTCTTTTCACTAAAAACACTTCAAAACTGCCAGTAGTAGTGCAAATACCAAGTCTTGAAAGAAAAATACTTTTGGGCATATGTAACCGTAGGATCTTGTAGTAAATTAGTTGGAAAAGATGTGGAAAAAAATTTTAGACAAATCCACCATTTGGATTGTAAGATATTAGATATTGAGTGTTTCATTTAAGGGGGCTATTCAATTATGTCTATTAATGAACAATTGGTAGGCTAACAAACCTAACTTAGCATGTATTTTAATATTTGTTGCAATTGTTTTAGGAATATTATAACATAATACTATTATAATATTCTTATAAATGATATAGTACTAAATCATTTCAAAATCAACAACATTTGAATATAATCTGTCAATCTTGTCTTCCATACTCCTTTAATGATATATATATATATATAAATATATATACATATATTAAATATATTAAATAAATCAACATGAACAAATCAATGATTATATATTTCATAGATCTATTCTTCATCAATCAAATAAGAGTGCATGTTCAAATATAGACAAAGATGGTTTCTCCATTTGTTCCCAAAAATTAAATAAACAAATAGAGAAAGATATGAAGTGAATGTTACTTGGAGAATTGAAGGGAAAGAAATTGAAGTACTCAATTGCATTTTATTAAATTGGAAAATTGCATGTGGATGGCATGAATTAATCTTCATAGATGCTAAACTCATACGAGTTGCATTTCAACATTTATGATTTATGCAATTGATTGAATTGAAAGCTCTTGTAATTACATTTTCAAATTTTCGATTCAATCATTCAAATTTGCAAGAGTGATTTATGATAGATTTATAACTTTAAATGTGAAAGGATTCAATGCCTTTATGCGTTTGTTCATCAATATATTAATTTTAAATAAATAATATATATTTTTTATAACATATGCATAAACCATTGCATTAAAAAAACAAAAACTAAGAGCCAAGCCAAACAGGCTGGTCAAATGAAGAGAACAAGAGAACAAGAGCCCTATGAGAAAGCAAAGGAAAAAAAAGAAAAATATCAAAAGGATTCAAAGGAAGGAGCAAGATGCATTCTTGCAAGACTGTAGAATACATAATGATTTCAAAATCCAAACACAAATATATTTTCTATTTCAATGAGAGTCAAAAATGAACTCCCCTGCTCTCAAAGATTGTACAATGTACACGTTATACAAAACGAACATATAACAGAAAGAGTAGAAGACATCGTTTATCATGATTGAAAACTGAAATGATTTTTTCTTTCTATGTAGAATATTTTATGAAATGTAACAATGTATTTATTTATCATAGTAATTGGTAGAAATCTTTGTGCAATACATAGAAACATTTCATTTATGTGGAATTTTTTCATTTATTTAGGATTAAAATTGAAGTATTATACTCTACAAAGTACAAACTGAAAACAATATCATATACCTAAGTTCAAAAGTTTGCAATTGTTTCGTGAATTCATTTTGAAAACTCAAACAAAGAAATATTTTATAATCAATATCTTGTTCATTTGAATCATTTCAAAATTCGAATTCCGAATTCAATTCCTATTTATAATAGAAATTATGTTTGTCAATTTTTTAGATCTTTAAACAATGAACCCTCTTTTTTTTTAAATTAATATTTAAAAACATCTGAAATAAGAATATTAGAATTACCCTTCAAAATAAATATAGCACATGTATAAGTATATAATGTATTCTACTCAATCAACTCAAGTAACGAATTTTTCTATGTTTTTAAGGAAAAATATAGCCATATATGATTTGAAAGTTAAAACATTGATTCTTTTTCTTTGTTTTCAAATCTAATCAAAATTTCATTAAAAAATATGAAAGACTCGATGTTCATTTGAAGATCGTGATGCACTTCTAATTAGAAAACACAACCTTTCATTAAATATCATGAGGTTGAAATCCAGTAAACTGTTATTCTAATTATGTATTGGGGCCTTTTTTTAAAATTTCATTTGCTTATGATGAAAAAAGAATTGATTATTTCTGCAAAACATTTGATTTCCTAATGAACTTTAAAAAAATCCCCACCATCTTCAGATCTTCTCAAAACCTATTTAGAAGGATAATATGAGTAAATAATCCAAACATATTCAACTTAACCACATTCCCCTCATTCGTAAAACAATTTAGGGGAGAAAAAAAAAGGTTTAGGGTAATTAGGGTATAGGGTTTAGGGTTTACATTTTTTTTTTTTAAAATGATAAATCAATTACATTGATCCTCATTTAGTAGTGATTATTAGGCTGTTTTTTTTTGGAAATGTTACCGCTCTTTTTGAATAATATCGACCTCTTAGGATGCTCCAATGGACAGTTGGGCGAACGTTGGCGGCGGTCAGTGTTTAAGTGGGGCGGTCGGCGTGTCCAAAGCGCGGACGGCGTCGGAAGGCAGACAGTGCGGACAGTCCCGTCCGATCGCCCCGTCCGTCGCGTCCGACCGCCCGTACGACCCGTTTGGCCTGTCTGCTCAACCGCCCCGTCCGCCCACCCCCGTCCGCCCACCCCCGTCCGCCCGTCCGCTTCAGCCCCGTCCGGGCCGTTTCTTGTTTTTGAATGGAAACCCTAAAAATGAACCTTTAATTTTTTGGAGGGGACTATAAATGTTAGAAGAGAAGCTTTGGTATTCACTCTCGAAAAACCGAACGCTAAGATTTCCAAGGGCTATGAGCTTCAATTTATTAAGTCTCTTGCTTGGTAATGCATAGTTCGGTGGACGGGGGGGCTTTGATTTTCAAAGCTTTGTGTGACTAATTTCATTGATATTGTATACATTGTCACGTTGTGGGTTTCAAATTGAAAACATTTTATTGATTTCTTTTGAAATTGAGGTAAAACATACACTTGTCAATATGGTGGCCAAACCGACGGGGGATTTTTCTCCTTGGTTTAGTGTGAAAGAGGGTGGTAAAGTAAAATGTAGGCTTTGCAAAGCGAGCATGTCAAGGAAGCTCAGCCATATGTTCAGCCACTTAGGCTATTCTGGGCCTGAAGGTGTACGTGATAAAGGGGTGAGCCTTTGTCCACGATTATCAATGGCAGTTCGAGATTTATTTCGGCATTGCGAAGGAGTTTTTCCAAAACACGTCGTAATGAACAATGTGGATGGCAGCCCTGGCCCTTCAGATGTTCAAGAGTTTTCGGCCGGAAAGGTTGTGTCGCATTCTGACCACGAAGATTCTTGTCCAGCGTCCAAAGAATTGGTATCAATGGTATGTGCCACAACTGAAATGACTTTGAGTACGGAAGCTTCTGGTGAACGTGAAACCCCGAGGGCATCAAGTTCTAGGCCTCAGAGGCAAGACAGCTTAGTAAATGGGTTTGAAGAAGGTCATAGACGCAAATTACATTCAGTGTGGGCAAATTTTTTTTATTCGGCGAACATACCATTTTCCGTGGCTCGAAATCCAGCTTTTAAAGAAGCAGTGAAGAAAACGGCTGCGTTTGGTAGGCCATACATTCCTCCCTCATACCATGACCTTCGGTACAAATTGTTGAATGAGGCGAAGACCAACATTCAGACACAGTTGAATGCACAGACTGAAGATAGCATTTGAAAATTTGGAGCAACATTGTCCATTGATGGATGGAGCTCCGTGACTAATCAACCTCTCATCAATGCCATGCTTGTATCATCCGCAGGTGAAGAATTTCTTGGATCTGTGGATACAAGTGGTTGTGAAAAAAATGCGGAGTACTTGGCAGCTATGTTGAAAAAGTTCATTGAACAAGTGGGGTCCAAAAACGTCGTGTTAATAACTACGGATAATGCTCCCGTGAATCCGTCCGCATGGGATGTAATATCTGCAAAATATCCTCATATTTTTTACCAAGGGTGCGTGGTACATGCATCGAATTTGTTGTTGAAGGATTGGGCTGCACAGAAATGGATTGCTTCCAAATTGGATAAAGGAGTTCTTGTAGCTAAATTTATCAGGAAGAGACATATGCCACTAGCTCTATTGCGAAAGTATTCGCCAAATCTTAGTCTCTTGATGCCTGGGGATACAAGGTTCGCCTCTAAATTTATCATGATGGAGCATTTGACAAAATTGAGAGGAGCATTGGAACAAACGGTGGTAGATCCGCAATGGGTTGAGTATGTACATACTCTCAAGAAGAAACGTGGAGCTAAAGTCCAACCAAAAGACTTGGCCTTAGCGGTGAAGAAAATTGTTCTTGATAACCATTTTTGGAATCGGTCCATCAATTATGTGGAGATGGTTGAACCAATCATATGTGCACTCCGCGATTTAGATTCAAAATCACCATGCATAGGGAAGGTGTTGCATATCATGAGGAAGTTAGAGAAGCACGTGAACGGATTACAAAGTCCACCATTTTGTTTGCTAGAAGAACTTGCAATTCCATTGGTACAGTCTTTTTATGCCCGAAGAAGAATGGTGGACAACGATCTCCAATCAACCGCAGCTCTTTTGAATCCATACCTTCTTCATGACAAAGAGCTAGCGGATGACGCAGATGCAATGTCAGGATGTAAGAAAGTTTTGGAGATAATATGTAAACCGGATGAATATGCAGCAGTGGTGAAGGAATTTATAGCTTTTCGACACAAGGAACCTCCATTCCACAATATGTTGAATCCGGGAGATCAAATGTTGTCCGCACATGCTTGGTGGGATTTTGAAGGTGCATGTGGCAAGTTTATAGCTCCATTAGCGAAGAGGATATTGGCTCAACCGGTGTCATCATCTTCATATGAACGAAATTGAAGCAACTATTCTTTTGTTCACAACAAATCTCGAAATAAATTGAAGCCGGAGAGAGCAGCGGATTTGGTGTACATGTATACCAATTCCAAAGTATTAAACGCATCGAAGGAAAAAGATGAAAAAAAATGGTATAATGATAATGTAGATCCGATGGAATCAGAGGATTCAGATAGGCCGACGTTAGAAGACGATGATGACGATGATGACGATGATGACAAGGATTTGGAAAGGGCCCTTTCAACTGTAGATGGCGGAGATGACTTCAATCGTGCGACATCATGGGGAGATGAAGACGTTATGCAAGACTTTCCCGATTTGGTGAATGATACGCATGATTATCATCTAAACCGCAAGGATGTCATTCCCGACAATGCAAACGATGCATATACCTTTTGTGAAGACGAGGACAATGTAGGGGAAGAGGAAAATCTACCTTCTTTAGCTGCATATTGCAATGGAATGAGATTCTTGAATAGCGAAAACATTCTATCGGAAAAGGCAAACGCTATTGCCAAAGAGGTGAAAATCAATGAGAATGCTATTGGTGATGATGGGAGAAATGAAGAAGTTTTAATTTCTCAATCTCCATCTGTGGCATTAAATGTAGTGTAAGGAAATGACAAAAGAGAAGATGCGGTCATGGAGGTGGACGTTCCAAAAGATGTGGGCAACAATAGTGGTGATGAGAGGGAACCAAATATTGGGGTACAAAAAAATAATGATTCACTTGGGATGGCAGTCACAAATTCGGCAATTGTAAAGAGTGATAAAGGAAAGGAGCCAATGAAGTCAATTTTTGAAGTACCGAGATCTAGTGCTCTTTCACCAATACCGTTGAAGTCTGTTAGCACACGATTGAATGATTCTTAGAGCTTTGGATATGGAAAACGCCTAATGAACATTTCCAAAGAAATTTCTACAGGCAGTAATCTACGGAAAGTAGCATCATCACCTACAAGCCTAAGTGATATGGATAGTGATCGGATGCCATTGGCATCTTTGCGTACTCGCATTTTAGCAAAAGGAATGGCGCAAGAACCCATCAAATCAACAAACGACACTCTATTACTTCAAAAGAAAGCCAAAGTGGAGATAACCGTTCATGGACATGTCGACTCTACATCGAGATTGATGGTTCAAGAATCGAGTAACGTGAAAGCGAAAAGAGAAATGCAACCTTTTGCTATCTCTCCAGTGAAGAATAAGACCCCTCTTGATGAAAATGTTGCTACTTTGTCAAATAGAAAGAAAAGAAAGGTTCCTATTCAAAAAGCCTTTAATCGTTCTGTCAAAGTAAAAAAAGAAAAATTAAATTCGAAAGAAGGGAGTAAACCTACTTCGAGAGAAGACTTGAAGGAGACAACGATACTTGATTCCAACAATGAAGATGACTCCGACAATGAAGATGACTCCGATAATGAAGATTTTGAACGGAGAGCTACAAGAGAGAGTAGTGGGGCTGAGGTTAGAGGAGATGTGGATTGGCGTCCATAGGAATTGTGGAGATGTGAATTTAGATGTTTGATTGTTTAGTTGCTCATGATATATGGAGCTCATGTTGACAAATGACAATGGTTTCTTCAATCATTTTATTATAAAATTGTTTGTTTATTGATGATATACATCTCGTTGGATTTTAAAGTGATTTTGTTTCTAAATCAAAATGAAATTCAACAAAAAAAATTAAAAATATATTTCATATTTTAGCTTTTACTTAAATAGTGATATACAACTCTATTGAATCGCAATTGCAATATAAAAAAAATCAAAATCAAAATGACTTCACTCTCAATCTCTCATTGGTGAAAACAATCAAAACAAAAAACCCAAAACAGGTTTTCTAAGCCGCCCCGCCCGGCCGCCCCGTTTGTCTGCCCCGCCCGGCCCCGCGCGTCCGCCTTCCAACGGTAGGAGGGACGATGCGTCCGGAAAACGGACGCTATTTTGGGGTGGACGTAGAGATTCGTCAACCCTAGCCGTACCGGGGCGGACGGGTATCGGGGCAGACGGGGGGATAGGTGGATGGGGCGGATGGCGTCCGCGAATATCAGCGGACGCTACGGACACAACGTCCGCATCCGGACGTCCCGGACGTCTGACCGTCCTGTCAACCCTGTCGACTAGTTTGGGATAGGGTGCCTTTCAAGGGTGGTGATGACCATGGTGAGTAGTGCCATCATGTACCTAAGCACTTCAAAATGAAGCTCTGCTGCATGTCACCAAGTGACATGCTCGGTATCACATAGGAAGTGCATGTTAGAGTCCTAATAATTGAAACTTAGCAAGGACAACTTGGAAGTGGTGACTAACATTGTGGGTGCGTGGCATATGCAGTGTTAGCTAGTTGTGGCTCGAACAAGGTTGGAAACAAGACGTGGTAAACCCATTGAACAATGAAGTGTGTTTTGGACCGCAACAACCGATAAGCTATGATAGCAGTGAGTAGGTTATCGGACATAACTGTTTGTTTATTTTTCAATCACAACCTTTGATCTTCATAATCCAAAGGTGTAGGAAGCAAGTGAAAAGGAAAGAAGGTTATGAGTTGCAATTTGTATTGGTGATAAGTTGCCAATGGAACGGTGCCATGATAGCATTTAAAAAACAACAACTAGTTATGGCTTGCCAAACACCACATTTAGGCTACAAAAGTCAAAGTACTATTCTCTATTTACTTTTGCATACCTTGCCCAAACAAATTTTGGCCAAGCAACAAGACCCCATGCCTTGCTTTAAGGAGATCTTTGATTTTCCCTTAGGTTGCTTATTAAGCAAGGAAATATCATTCAACAGTCAAGGGAATGTCATTTAAGGATAAAGTAAATCAATGATTACTACCCTATAGTTAACAAGCAATATGAAAAACATGAATGTTGAAATTGAACAATTACTAAAAACCTTCATTAGATTCAACATTCATTAAAACAAATGAATATTGGATGTGATTGTGGTAGTGGGGATTATGTGGAAACTTTTCTATATATTTACACATGTCATGGGAGATGTTTTGAATTGCTTGTTCATTCATTTTGTACTTGAGTCAAAAAATTCTATAACTAGCAATATATAGGACAATTCTTTATCTTCTTATAAAAATGTCCAACAATAAAGTGCAAATTGAAGGATTCATACAATATAAACCTAAGAAATAATATATTTCATAAATTGAATATATTGAATTGAATATGTTCAAACAATATATATTTATGCATAATGGAAAATTTAATTAAAATGGCGGTATTCTATGTGCCGTTTTTACACCTTGACATCTAGGACAAGTATACATTGCTAACATCTAGGTCAATTTTAGATTTCATAAATCTAGGATTAATATAGATATCAGACCAAGTAGTTGGAAAAATCTAATATTATTATAGATTCTAGTATGGGAAAATAGTTCACACTATATAGGTTGAACTACTAAAAGAGCCAAATTAATGGAATACTGCCATTTCAATGAAATTGGCCAAATACTTATTATTAACACAATAATATTGAACTACATATCATCCATTAGTTATGAAAACATTCATCATCATTGTTATGAAGAATGGATGATTTACTGAATTAAATGTAGACTATATATACTATGAATTAGTGTATGTTTGCAAGTAAATAAGAATTTAGGTGGCTTTATACTAATTTTAGTTTAGTTAGTTTAGTTAATTGTTGTAGACCAACCATTAACTAAAGTGGGTGATATGGAGGATTCGATAGGACTAATTAAGAATAAAATTTGGTTTTAAATTGATAAAGAATTACTTAGGACAAAGTTAAAGTTGAAAGTAACGTTGTAATGAAGTACAAACATAAATGATTTAGGAAGTTTGCTTGAGTTCTTTGAAACTAAAAGTAGAGGTAAGTCTCTAAAGCTTGAATATAAGAATTATTGTAATACTTCTCTAATTTTGGCAAAAATTAATTGTTTTTATACATATTGTAATTTTAGAAAATTATAACAATAATTGCGAAACACCTTGAAAATTTACAACACCAATTGTTAAAATCAATGGAAATATGTGAGTATCTATGGTTTAGGAATTCTACCAAAATCATCAAGAAATAAATGACCAAGTTTTTGTAAAAGAAAATATCCTATCCTAGGAAAAAGGTACAGTGGAAAGTCAAAAGATCATTAACCATATTTCCATAAAAGAAAAAAAGATCATCAACCATAAAGAAATTTGTTGATGGAAACATCAAGGAATTTCTTCATTGAAGCTAAGTGGGATTAAAAAATGGAGAGGTTGTTTTTATAATGAAATTCATTTTCTCTCATGAACCCTCAAAGGATATAGGATAATTTGAAGATGAGAATTTGACCTCTCATTGTCAAAAAATAGTAATTGTATTCAAATTAGAATTTTAGACCTCATTTTTGTATACTAAAATAGCATTTTTCAAAAAAACTTTAACCAAAAAAAGTTGAGAAATAAATCTATCTTTCATCTTCAAAAATCCGTTTGTGATTGGAAGGATTGACAAGGAGACCAAATATTTTTTAATCTAACAAACTAGGTTAGGTATAGAAGATTCAAAATATGTGTCCTAATATATATTTGTACAAGCTAGGCATGTATACCCGTAGTGAACTCTAGTCCAATTGCATCTTTATGTATAATAGTTTAGGCCATAAATATTGGGCAAATGTAATTAGGTACGTAATTGGGTTGGGGTCAACAATGGATATGCATACTTTTTAATGTTTTAGTTGTTTATGTTTGGCTATTCAAGTTTGTAGTTATGAACTTCATTTTGAATATTTAAAATTTCTCTCAAGGGATGCTTTCCACCTAAAGATCAAGACAATTTGTTGCATAAGACGTCCCAAATCCTCACTTGTGATTGGACAAAAGGCTGAATTTCTCTTAAGGGATGCTTTACACCTAAAGGCTAGACCAACTTCATGAAAGAGATGAGTCAAGAATGTTTAGGAACCATGGTCTTTGAAGACACGACATTGGATGGTCTCTGTAGGAATTTCTGCTACCCTACTTGCCGTAATTCTCACCCATCTGTACAACTAGGATAGAACCATTTCTCAGGGGAAGGGAACATTGATCCCCTAATCCCTTTATACAGAAGCTCCCAAGCTCCCACAAGAAACCTTTGCTTGCTCGCTTTCTCCCTCCGCGGAGCAGAAAGCCTGCTGACGAGAGGTGTGAGAAATCAAGAAGAGTTGCATACATACATTCATGCTCAATGTCCTGTTAAGATGCAGGGAGTACTCTCGGAAAAGAGGGTACTGTTTACATTCTGGTACATAAAGGTAAACATTGAGCTTCCATGCCCACAGAGGGATTCAAAATTGAAAGATTTCTATCCATTTTTTACCTTCCTTCCTTTTCGTTGCGCACACCTGCTCCGTCGGGGAGATCGACTCTGTGCGCGGGCTTCAACTGTACCGACTGATCCATCCACTGCTATATGCTTGAAATAAAGAGCTGAATACTACTGCAGCACTAATTCTACAAGAGTTTCAACAAGAGTTCGTACTTCTCAACGCCCTATGATCTAACTTATGCTCCTTTCAGTTTTTCATTTTTGTTTGAAATTGTGAAAATGTATATCAATAAGTAATGTACAACATATCATGGTGGTGGTCTATTTGTGAAGCTACCTCACCAGAAATCATTGGCGGGCGTTCAAGCTGGAGAGCGAGCTTGCTTTCGAAGGTTCGTCTGTTTCAAACTTCACCATCTCTAGGTAATTAATTATCTGTGCAAGGTACTGAACCGCCTTTTAGTCTGCATCCGGGATACCTTCGGGATAGAACATCCGCGCATGTCCCCGATTTCGACTGCCCTGGCTGGAATCTGTGTCCATGGTGGCCGCATAAATGTACTCGGAGTTGGGAGGAAAGGAGCCCGTGGAGGACATGGAGGACATGGAGGACATGGGGGGGAAGGTCGAAATGGACGTGTCGTAGTGCACGGCGCTCAGCGTTTTATGCAACACTTGAGCATCTCGGAAGGTGGTGCTGTCGTACATTCTCCCGGCGTCTCTTTTGCTGGCCAGAAAGGCCTCCAGCTCGGCCCGAATGTCGTCCAAGGCGGCACTTTTGGTCTCCAGCGCTAAACTCGCTTCGCCCAGCTTCATCTGCACCCGCTCCTCCCGCCAGACCTCCGCCGTCTGCAACATTCTTCGCTCCTCTTCGAGCTCCTCCCGCACGCGCTTGAGCTCTTCCACCTCGCCGACGCTGCGGTTGTCATTCTCCCGGGCCAGGTCCTGCCAAAGCTCCTCCACCGCCTGCCGGGCCTTGCGCTCGCTCTCGAGCTCTTTCACCAGTTTGGCAACCACTGTTTGGGACTCCGCGAGGTCTTTCGTCAGCCTCCGGTTGGCACTTTCCACTCTCTGCTTGGCCTTCCGCTCTTCGTCTAATTCCTCTTTCATCGATTGCACGGCAGCTCGCACCGACTCCTTCTCTTTCACCTTCCAGTCCATCTTCTCATCCGAAAACCGCTTCATGAGACCCTCCATCTCGCGTTGCGCAATCCTTTGAGGAATCTCCAGCTCCATCACGCGGGAGTGCGCTTCCATCAACTGCTCGTGCAAGGCCGTCGTTAAACTGAGACTGGTAGTGTGCTGCTCCTCTAGCAGGCGGATTTGACTGAAGACTTTCAGCAGCTCCTGGGAAGTTGTGGGAGTGCCATCGATTTCGCCCTTCCCGGTCGTTGCGAAAATAGGACTAGGGATGTGTCTTCGCCTGTCAACCTGCCATTTCCAATATCATTCACCCTATGTGTAATATATATATATGAATTAGTGCTGGCTTAAATGTTACTGTACTGTGCTGAATTCCACACCCAAGAATCGTAGTGACGAATAGGATAAATCGGTGTAGTTAAAATTCACTCTGAGCTTTCGAAAAAGAGTTTAAGACAGAGTAATATTGTATCTGTTGAGGTATTAACAAATTGAACAGATTCGACTCTTGAATCCAAAAATCTCTCCACAGCTCTCAAAATCACACTCCTACGTATGTTCAAATGCTTAAAGTGAATTTTTATCACTATGCATGAATTTACTATGCTGCTTGAAACAGAGACGACTAGAGAACCCCAATGCCATTCAGAGATCGATCCGGGCCATATCCAATTAGCGTTTAGTGCCTTGCTTCCACCATCTGTTAATAAGTCAGACCAAGAGTAAAGAGGGGTTGCTATTGTTGACAGGGCTTAGAAACAAAGATGGAATCAGGTCCGAAACGGCTTTCGTATCCTCCACCTCAGATTTTACGGTTGTCTGCGCCCAAGACGTACTAATGTACTGGGTTTTCGTGAAATTCAAAAGGTGTTCAGACAAATTATCCTGAAGACATTACTTTCTTACCAGAGTGGGAGTACTGGGAGCATGAGCAGACTCGTCGCCAGGATCCACGGCGGTTTTGGTCAACAATCTTTGTAGATGAGTTTGCACGCCTCTGTGTGCTCTTGGCTGAGGCAGCAAACGTCAATTCCGTTAAATTGGCAGTACTCCATTAAAATGGAGCAGTCGACCCTCAAGAAAGGAAGAATTGAAATGATTTAGGGAGCCGGGCGGGGAATGGTGGTGGAAATCCTAGCTTCGCGGTTCACACTATGGTGGATGCAGTGCAAATTTTGCATATCACTTTGCTTATCTATCGACACAACAAGCTAGTGTACATGACAAAATGGCACATGAAATATTGCCAAGTTAACAGAATTGACGTTAACAGCTAATTAAACTGTCTCCATCAATCAAAAGGATCTGAAAATTTCATGGAACTTGCGAGAATGAACAAAACTTGCGTTACATATTCTGTCCAAATGCTTTGCAACGTACGCACCTTCAGTTGGTGATGGGTGTCTGCCTTGGAGCTGCAATGGGTGAGGACGTAATCCGGCTGCGAGAAAGGGCTGTCGGAAGGCGGAGCAGCGTTTCCTTCGGACGGCGAGTTCCAAGGGATCCAGTCGGAGCTGTAGAGGCAGGCAGGCAGACAAACGGGGAGAGGCAGGTCTTGAAGCTCCCACAGCGTCGACGCCAGTTTTCGTGCCGACGGGGGAGGATCTTCGAAAGGTGTGGCCGTCACTAGCCCTGCTTCGTAAAGCTGGTAATCGCTGAATGCCTGCTTCCATCTGTGCACGGGGGTCGCTGGGGTCGCCGATCGTCGGCCGGTCGTTCGCTTGGATAGTTTTTCACGCCTGTTCATTATAATCCTAACTGAGAGTACTCTATCGATCTCCCTGTCCTGTCCTGCACCTCTTGATCAATCTCACACGAGAATTTCGGCAAATTGGTGCACCATTTCCCAATTCGTTGTTGCCATGATGACGTGTATTCTCTTCGAAACTTATTAACTAGGGTGATTTCCTCTGTTCAGAAAGATTGCCCTATCATCAGCCCGTAAGGGTGAGTCAATGTCATTTCTAGCTTGCAGGACTCTCTGCTATGAACTCACCAATGACTTGAAGAAGAAGACGATCAGCGGCTAGCACACCGCAAGGTGATCGCTGCGATCCCAATTTGGCTAATTCTCTCTACTACTGGCAATGGACTAATCGCCGTCTTTGTGAATTATAAGTAGCTGGAAATGAACAAGAGATGGTTACCTAGCTTGACAATTCCATTCAACGAGAGCCCCAACTATGCTACAAACTTGGAGCAGGTCGATCACTAAGTCTCTCTCCTAAGCTGGAAGTAAACCTGGCCACGTCCTGAACCAACGAAGCCTCCAACGTCTTTAACCACCAGGCGGCAGATTAGGATTCTGAGACCACCACTAGGACCGCTGCCAATGTTGACCATTACCCCATTCGAAACCCCTGCCCTAAACAGGAATCTATACACGACATGAAGTCTATCACACTCCTGCGCGGTGGACGAGTGCAAGACTGTAATTTCCAGTCTCAAACTCCCAACCTAGTACTCCTGAATCCTGCGTTTTTCGGGTCCTGAAATTCCTTTCACAGCCCGGGTGAAGGCGCCCGGAATTTGCTTCATGATCCAAAGCAGGAGTAGAAGTGTCGGAGACGGCAATCATCTGGCCACATCAGCCCTTGAGCAGGTTTGTAGGAGCCAGGTGGTAAGTTACTGCTCGTGCAAGTCTATATTAAGCTCAAAAAATTTCTGCTCTCCCTCATCGCATCGCTTAACTGATCGACGAACTCGGCAAGCCTGTGCAAGTCTGGAGACGAAGACTGGTGAAAGCAGTCAGTCCCAGACTTGGTTTGATTCGAATATTCTTATCGTGTGTGTTAGGACATGATGGTTGGTGATTCTCTTGGGCTCTGGGGGAGCTCTCTCAGGAGTTTGGGCTGTGCCGGCCACACCGACCACGATGCCTTTGTGTGATGCGTACGGAATCCACGAGGACATCCGGAATCGTGCGCTTGTCCAGTCCACGGCTGCAACTGAGAGACACTGGAATCTAGGATTCAGAACCTTCAACGCGGGAACTTCAATGGCTGCTTTACTTGGGTAGGCGGGGGATTCTGATCCTGGGCTTTGGCTTGGATTGATTTTCATTCGAGGAGGTGGATAAGTCATAAGTGTCTGTACCACTGTGTGAATTGGTGGACATAAGATGGGCACCCCCAAAATGCCACTTTTTGCTACTGCGTCTAGTTACTATTATTATACTGGGCGACACACTATTGGTCTAGATACTATTAGTACACTGGTCTAGTTTTCATATTTTTTTTGTTGGCAAGTGAAAGGAGGTTCCAGCACATTAAAGAACACAACATTTGGATATTGTATGCAAAAGTTAAAAAGAGTCAAAGTTTATTTTGGAAAAGGTTCTACAATTGTATCTTCCACATAGACCTATATATTGATTTTGGAGAATGTATACAGAGTGAAGATAGCACTCTACCTTTGAAAAGAGGCACCAAGGATAGCACTTGCTACCTAGTAGAACTATCCCCAAGAGACTCTTCATTCATACTAGTCTTACAACCAAAGTTACTCTTCTTTTTATAATGATGATAATGATGGTAGTTTCAAGTTAGTAGCACATTTGGGGAGTGCCCACCATGGTAACTCCTAAAAGCTTCAACACCCATATTGTAGATGATGAACAAAGTATTTGAAGGCAACATTTTGTCCAAATATTTTTTTCATTCATCTAATTTAGATTTCAAAACTTCAAGTAATGACCAATTTAATGAAATTTAAGAAAAAAATATATTTGTACAAAGATATAAGCAAAAATGTGCTAAAATAAAATTTTAACATAGAAATTCAAAGGTTAAAGTATGTATAATCATAATCATCACTAATTACAATTGAACCCAATTACTATTAATTAAATATAAATGATTTTAAATGAATTTTATTGGCAATTGAAAGAGGATTCTACGAGGATTTTCAATACAATATAATATGTCTTATTTAGACATTGAATGAGTAAGTTACAAAATTTTAAAGTATTGTGTGCAATAGTACCAAAAGCCTATACTAGTTCTTATACATTCTTACATTTTGATTTTGTCAACATCTTATATAATCAATGTCTTACTAGTATTTTGTGACTTTTTTTGGTTCAAATGTAGCTATCACATTTGGATAGTGTTGATAAAGGGGGTACATATATTAGTAGTTGTCATAATGGACTAATATCACATGTTTAGAAAATTTATTTAATTCAATAAGTCAAATTATGTTAGTTTATCCTATTCATGAATTGGTGTACAAAATTAGTTATTCCAAATTCCATTTTGAAGAAATTACTAAAATATAATAATATTTAAATATATTCTAATCATATACAAAGTATATTGTTTATAAACAATATAGTTGGTACATTATTTAGAGTTGCACGTACTAATAGGACATGGAAAAAATCAATGATAGAACATATATATATTGACATGACAAATCAACTTCACATATGCTTATAGAACATGTATTTGCAATCTTGATGTAAGATAGAAATATCTATTTTCAAGAACCTATCCAAAAGCATGCTCTAAAAGTCTTGGATGTGAAATATGAAGATGTAAATTCAAAGTCATCTACATTGATCAAAATTAGAACATGGATTCATCAAAAATCTTCTAAGATATATAAAACTTTGAGAAATCATAATGAATTCATACAAAATCCAAAAAAGTGTTCAACAAAGCGATTTGGAACTCTTTCTTGACTTGTTGAAAGCATTTATGACAATTTAATGATGAAAAGTACTTTAAATGGCTTAAGAGTCTAGTAGTAGGCAAGGCTTCTATTTTTAGATTGGAGGCTTCTACTTTTAGATTGGAGACTTCTACAGTTGAATAAGTACTTTGTTTCTTCTGATTGGATGTCAATCATTTTCAATTGCTGCACGGAGGAGTTATCAATGTGTACATTCAGTAAAAGTTTACTTTTGTGTAGAATCTTCAATACATGCTTTGAAATGTCAACTATGCTTATCGTACATTGCAACTGTCCATGTGTTTCAAGAAACAAAAAATGTCAATTGCATTTGCTGTTGGGATGTTCAAAAGGAATAACAGGAATGTACATTTAAAGAATTCTAACAGACTGAGGACATTGAGTGTGATATCGGAGAATTAACCCCTAAAGATCAAAACTGCATTTTTTGGCAACATAACGATTTTGGGTAGCTCACTATGAATGAAGTTTATAGTTTTTTTTGCTGAAATTTTCACACAAAAAAATGGTTTTTGTCACTACAAATAAATATGTAAGGTAGAACTACCCATAGTGGACCACTTAAGCAATTTTAGACATGATCTAGAGTAGTATGAGATAAAAACAAATATTTTCCTATGTACAAAGATAGAAATGACAAGAACCACAAAAATTTTGGTAATTTTATTACTTAAAATTCATTTATTATGAATTTTGGAATTCAAGGCCAAAAAAGCTCTAGACCTATAGCCAATGTTTAAATTTTTCTAATTCTGATCATTCAAGAACTACTTTTCCACTTATTACTTTCCACTTTTTTGTTCACTATTATGAAACATGTGTCATGAACTTATTAGTCCCAACTTTGAAAAAAAAAAAAAAAAAATACATTCCAAGCTTCAATTAGAAATTTGTTTTAACTTTGGTTAGAAATAACTACACCCTCTCGGTTGGGTATGGGTCTCTAGTCAGGAATGGGTGGTCTTACCTTGCTCTTTCCATTTTGATTTAACTCACTCCTTAATTAGAAGGTTGGGTTGGTCACTACGGAAATCATCCTTGTCGGTATCTGTTGTAAATCATTTGTTTAAAAGCATTTATTGGAGGTCAAACTTCTGTGCAAGACCTCTCCTTTCCACACAAAATTCCAAAGATGGACATTTGCAATTTTATCTTACATAGAAAGATTCCATGTCATCTATTAAATACTTTTAGGTGGCTACATTGTTAATAGATTATATGTTTGCATTTTCTATTGAAATGTTTTTATAGTAATTTTATTGATCATATTGTGAAAACCATCATTAAGAAAGAGTCCTAATTTTATATCATAAAAGTCAATGGAGAAGGATTCGTTGCAACTTAATAAAAACTAGTGTACTTCATGCCATTGCCAACGTCATTGCCATAATTAATATAAAAAATAAAAGTAATTTTCAAAATTTTCTAATGAAAAAATAACTCACAAATTTGTAACTTTCACACTATCAATCAAAATGCTAGGAAACAAGCCCGAGAACAAGGCCCTCGCACCTCTATTTGTTGACAACTTTCTGATGGTATCAAGAATTCAACTTAGGAATGCATAATCAAGGATATCTCATTATAACAACCAAAAACCCAAACCAACAAATAGTAGGTATGATAGTAGATAGATAATGGTGTGCCTTGCAATGTTGCCACAATCAAAATCAAAATTTCTAATTATTTTATTCATAAAAACTTTGAAATTCAATAATTTTCACATCATAGGTCCAAATGCCACAAAACAAAGCTTGTGCCCCTACCTTGTAAAAAACTTTCCAATGGTATCAAGAATGTGACCGGGGATGTATAGTTCCAAAAATCTCATTGTAACAAAACAAAACAAATCTAGCTTAAATTAATAATTGGATATTATAAAGCACTAGAAGAAACTTGCATTTTAGGTGACATTTTGTAGTTTCTTAAAACAAATTTTAGGTGACATCCATTCCAACAAACCCATATTTTTATGTCAATATTGATATTATGTCAAATATATTGTTGACATAAAAACATAGATTGTTGCACTAGACATCACCTAAAAGCCATTTAAAAAAATTAAAAAAACATCACCTAAAATGCAAGTTTCTAATAGTCAAGTGTCCATATGCATGCCTCAAAACAATGGCCTTAAAAAAAATCTAAAAAAGACCTTAAGTTCTAAAGTAAACACTTCATTTAAGATAGAGGCAATAACATACATTCCTTTCAAAGTCAAATTTTCATCTAATTTCCACAAACTTTTAAAAAGGTGGCAATGGATATCATAAAATGAATAAGGAAGTTACATCACAAATTTAGATTATCATGCCAAAATTTAAATTTGAAAAATAGAAATTGTCATCCAATAAACTTTTGAAGTTGAATGCCTTTAAGCTTGAAAAGTATATCATTCATATATATGTAAATCAACTTAACCTTAAAGGACAGACTAGTGAATGTGGAAATCATCCCTTTTGGAACCAGGTGAACCATTAGTTTAAAAAAAATCCAAAAGCACTCATTGGATATTAAACTACTATACAAAACCTCTTCTTTTCACACAAAATTCCTAGAATGAATAGTTGCACTTCTATCCTAAAGAGAAGGATTCTCTACCATTAATTGGCCAAAAAACAGCTAGTACATCATTTATGGGTTAAAGTGATGGGTTTAAGACAATAAACCTTGGTAGGCTAAAGATAAGAAACTTCAAATTATATTTGTCAATAGAAATTACAAGATATAGATAGAAAGGAGGAAAAAAAAAATAACACAACTAGGAGTGCCACAATTACAGCACCAATACAAATTCAATTATTCTAGTTTAATTTTTGGACGAACTCAGTTTTTTAATTTTCTTTACCATTTAAAGACTTACTAATGGATTTCCACAATTATAGAGCCAAAAACAAAGTTTTGGATACTCTCAAAAGAAGTGGAAATGCGTCCTGACTACTGAGGTAGTTCCACATGGATTACATCTATCTTACATCAAACGTGGTTTTGAATATCAAAGCATTTCTGAGATATCTTTAGGAATAAACAGGCAAGGTTCAATTGATACGGAGTCCCAAGTGCGAAGCTTCTGAATCGAAGCTCAACGGCAACACTCTTGTATTGAAGACGTACATACACTTGCGGGTCCACTTGATGACTTGATGCAATTCACTACTCACATGTATGGCTGTATCTTAAACTCAACTTGTAGAATTAAATACTAGATTGCGAACGTCAAACCCACTCAGTCCATCACTATGTGCCCTGCAAGCAAGCTACTCTTGCAATTTCCCAAAATTTTCTCTATGAAGCAAAGTTCTTTACGTAACTTTTAATGATAAGCAGGTGGATGCAATGGAAATTCTAACCGATTAGAGATCGTCACTCTGTCATCCTTTTCACTCCTAAGGATCCAAAAATGCACTGTCAGCAATATACAATGGGACTTACGGGACTCTCGTCAATGCGACGATTGAAAGCTTGAATGTTTCAGAAGAAATTTGCAATTTCAAAATCTTTCGAAATTGGCACCACCGAACGTCGGTGTCAGCAATCTGAATAGTCCTTCTGGGTTATCCGTGTGTACCTGCACAAGCAGAGTATTTACCTGTCAGCCCCAAATCCAAATTATAGAATGACGCGTATCCAAACTTACCAGACTAAACGAAGCTTTCAAGATTTGAAACAGAGAATTTGATGCCATTCTAGTATCAAGATAAAAATTACTAAATGCAAGTCTTTCTAACAAGCAGCTACGCTACGAGAGGCTCATAGCGGAGTAGCAACAAAGCTCAGAGAGGCTCAGTGGCTTAATTCATAGTGCAGCTGCGCTATAGATGTCGCTTATTTCACGTTAGGGGCTAAAACCAGTTTCCTGAGTATGAACAAACCCAGTACATAAGAAACTACTCGAACTTTCTCACTTGTGTAGATGCAATGCAACAAACAGAACACAAAAGGGAAACGTACCCAATGTCCTGCATCCTCAAGTACATGCATCTGCACTCCAGCACCTTCAGCAGAGGCAATCTGCTCTGCAACGTGAATCCTATGCACATCTTCATGGGCCCAACGATGCAAACTTCTCTCTGCTCTTAAAAAGTTGATGTGGACCCCCTCTGGAACATCGTCTACTAATGACCTGTCGGTTTCAGCCATAAAAGGATCAGTACTATCCTGTGTGCTCGTTATTTTCAGTAAAAAACATGCACATCAGAAGGTAAGTGGCAGACATTTCAGAAATCTGCACAGCTGATAATGTGCCTGATAGATAGAGTGGAGAGTAGTCTACCACAAGTTTGTATCTTCATAAGATTTGTACATATCAGCTATACCCTCCAGATCAAACACCCATCTATATCCTGGGCTGCCTCCATGACCCTCTACTGCGGTTGCTTTCAAGTTGGTAGTCATCCACTGCAGATACCACCAGAAAATATTTTGAGAACTGGATACACACTAGAGGCATAAGGTAAAGGATAATAAACCATCTCCTATCTGACGCCTGTTACCAACACCAACTCCTCTGTTCATATACTTCGTTGGACTTATTAGTAAACGGTGTAAGCATGACCACTGACTTTTGAATTAAATTGGGGTTGCCTACTGTCACATGTAATGAACAACAACCTCCCATTCTGAGATTGCATAAGAAATTCATAAATAGTGATAAAATTTTGATCTCAACAGATTTCTCATACCCAAAGTTCTCTCCACAGCTCTATCCATCTCCCGAAAGTCACATTCCTACATGTGTAAAAGTGCTTTATGTGCAAATAGTGTCCTCTAGCTTACACACGTCTGTCTACACACTTAAAGCAGGAGGGTTCTCAACAGCAAGGAAGAGTCATTTTCAAGCGAAGAGTAAGGTGAAGCACAAAACCTGGGCAACACCAATAGAAAATCCCTTGTGGCAGAGGGCATCAATCAAAGCTCTTCTTGAGGGAAACTGGATGGTGCAAGCAACCATAGATTTGACATTAGGCCAACAGAAAGAAATTAGTTCAATACCTGAAACTGTAAGAAAACAATCAGACTTAGCAAAATGCTGGAATGCCTGAAGTTGTGAAGCTCACTGAATATTAAAAGGATGTAGTATTACCCAGGACGGCATCTGACGAAGAACTGCGATAAGTTCCCCAGGATGGTCCTCGCCATCTCCACCAGATCGAACTTTGCCAGGTGTGGCATCTAATACCCAGACCTACACCAGACCATTTAGCTTGTGAGATTCTCTTAAGAGATGTGTTGCCTGACCAAAGACTACAAATCTTACATGTCAAAAAGAGTTTATTTCATTTGGGTCACTTGGGTAAAATGAAGCCTGGAACTACTGGTCATTCATTGGGGGAGTACAGAGGCAATTAGTAGTAAACGTACTCGAACAGGGCGTGCGAGAGGCTTGGCTGCTTGATCCACCATGCTCATGGCCACTACAAAGATCCAGGACTCCACATCAGTTTAAGACCATTAAAACGTCTAAACCTACAAGAAAGTCAGAAGACCTAGCTGAAATTCTAGTAGACTTTAACCCCTAAATTAGGGAGGAAAACATTTCATGTGTTGGTCGAAAAAAAAATGAAATTGGAAAATTGGAAAGAAAGTAGTATATGACCTACTCAAAACTGGTAAAAAAATATGAGGCCAAATTTGTAACTCTTGGTTCTTTAAGGGGAAAAACGTCACTAAAGGAGATCGTAACGAAGCACCGCTCTGGATCAGCATAGAGTCGTTCCCGTTTCTTAAAGCCGACAAAGCAGCAAATGACCAATCATCATCACAACTACTGTGCAAACATCCATTGCTAATCAACTTTTTTTCTAGTGGATTCCATTCACCAGAAAGAATCGCACTTTCAAGCAAGGCAAAGTTAAATAGAGAGAAGGACGTACCCTTGCCCCCAAAACTATGACCTATTAGAACACGAGGAGTGAGCCTCAGCTGCCCCATCTGCAATCAGCCCAACATGAAAAAATCAATACAAAGAATCGATAGCAATCACCGAAATGCACCCAAACAGATAAAACGGATAAAGACTCATATCAAGGTAGGGGAAACGATCTTTCAAGAAGACAATGGCTAGTTTTAGCTGCATACCAGCTGCAGAACATCATGGGCCGCAGACACCACAGAATGGGGTCCACGCTTCTTCAGAGCGGCAGACTCACCATGACATCGGAGATCGACTAACAGAAACTGCGACATCCACAAGCACGAACTAAGTATTTGATTCCTTGTTACACGTTTCCGCGATCTGAATCCAAGTCACTTCAAATAATTCCGTCGAGGTGATCAGACTTTCAAGGAAAACCTCCGTTAGGACATTTAACTGCACAATTAGCTGAGAGACCAAAGATTTAGCAACTTAGGTTTTCCCAAAAAAGGAATCCTAGAATTTTCATATGGAATGTTTTTCTGTAGAGTGATTAAAGAGTTTCGTAGAGCAAATTCAGCAACCAAGACGTGACATGGCCAAATAGGCACAGAGTTTCACAATTTCCAACAGTAGATGCCACTCACCTGCCACGTCGGAAATGCTTGAGCAAGCCTCTTAGCGAATGATACTGCGCAATAGGGTAGAAGAAAATCGTCAGAAATCAAGCCCTTGTAAGCACAAGACATGCTCGAATGAACCTAAATAAATATCTCCACAACAGAAAGCCCGATTTTCCAGACAACCACGTCATTCTGTCCTTGACTAGTCAGAAGACGGTTATATTCCATAACCCTTCTGTTCAATGTGACCCTTTTAATCAATCAAAAAGCATAGATCTTCATGATCAAGAATTAATGGGACAACTTGGCATAATGCTCAGGAAGGTTATCTAGACCTTTTAGGTAGAAGTAAGGAGATTATCCACACGCCATACAATCAACTATAGGGAGAAGATCAAATGCAAGAGGCATTGAACTAGAACATACGATGGAAGGACTGGACACAACATATTACCCCAATTTCGATGTCCTCCCAAAATGCCGTGCAAAAGGACCGCAGTTGGCGGCTCAGGAGTTGCTCGGTCTCGTGCCTCGCTCCATCGTGCCTGATTGCATCATTCTCCCAGGTTAGAATGAATCGATGCAGCAATAACTTCAATTCATTTGCACAATAAAATAAAATAAAAATGACCGTATGTAGGCAATCTTAATAACCTTTTCATAGATATTTGATCATATAAAATTAATTTTGTGCCACAAGAATCTGAACCTTTCAGGACTAACAAGGAAACACAGTTATATCATGCATGGATAATATTTTACAGAACATACCAAAGCACCTTGAACGAGCTCATAGCCCTGCAAAAACATCCACCAAAGAGACCTATCGATGAGAGTCCAAACAGTGTAAAGAAAAACTTGAAATGGCGTATACAGAAGAGATATACTACGTCTCCATCGAACAATCTCATCTCCGTTGAATGCCAAAACTACTTATGGGATGAACCATAACCATAAATTCATAAGATACAACATACATATTTTCCTAGGAACTTGATCTACAGTCATTGGAACTACCTCAATGCCAAGTAAATAATATTAAAACACAAGCGCAAATGAAACTTTTCTAACCAATCAGGACTTCCAACCCTTGGGAATCTAACCAAAAACTCTCACAACAAAGTAGGAATCTTTAAAACTGTTACAATTTTGGTGTCACCACACATCTTGGGGACAGGAGTTGTACTAAGAACCTGGCGTGAAGACTTGGTATTCTAGGGTATAAAAGAGACAAGGTCATATCCAAATTGGAGATGACCTTTGCATACTTTAAGGAAACCAAAGGGGATAACCCCTAGAGGACCCCATTTTTATAAATTGCTATTAGAATTGGTATGTGCAAGATGACCTACACAGACCCATTCGGTCTCACAACAAACCTTGCTCTGTTCCGTAGGGTTTGCGATTTACGAGGGTCTTCAAACAGCACCATGAAGTCAGGAATGGGGGGTCTTCATTGTAGGGTCTTCAAAGCATAGGGCCTGGAAGAAGAAACCCTATAACATGCTAGGCTCCTTCCTCCGAAATCCCCTAGGGTGCAAACGACAACACCGGCAATCCCAAGAGAAGGTAGAGAGAGATAGATGGACTCACCAATGATCTCTTAGACTTGTCGACTGGTGGACCTCTCGTGACTAATGGCCTTTCTTCCGTCAACGTTGCTTGCACGGTCGCCAAGCTCTTCCTTTGCAACGCCACGTTCCCTGATCGGGGCGACCAGGAGCAGCTCAGAAATTCGTTCTACAAAACCATCCAACAGCGTCCCACAATTGGTACCAACTATAAACCCAACATAATTTCTAGACTTACAGACTATCCTCTCAAACTTACACATATTTTCTCATTTCCCACACTTTTGACTCCAATAAAATTCTCCTCCAGTTTCTCCTAACAGTTTAAAAGTTCCACTAGCCTCTCCGCACAAACCTTCACATCTTTGATCTTCCAATCAAATTCACAACGTCGTGAATGTCTGCCCATTCAACCCAATGCCACTACGAGTATGATTCAGGGAGTGCAAATTTCTCATCACTTCTATCCACACAATTAAATGTACTTTCTAATTTAAAAAAGCACATATCTTGAAAACCACATAAACGAACCGACACTAAGGTATGTGCACCCAGAATCGCCACCCTGAAATGTCAAGAATGCATTCATTTCAAGTGGCGATTCTGGGGTCACACCCTGACAGACAAGGAGACAGAGAAAGCAAGAAAGCAAGCTCCCCCCCAATATCCATTCCTCGCTCTCCATTCACGGGATCCACTCTTCTATTCCAACAAGAGCTCGATGAATACCTCCAAACGGGTGCGTAGCAGCAGCTTGGCCCCCGTGGTAGTGACCTGATGCCACGCCGCGTGCGAGCCTCGGCTGGTGGTCTGCATGAGCATCATCGCAGCAGAGGCAGCAGCACACCCAGTCTGGGCTTCCCCTTCAAGAGAACAACCACCTCATCACCGGAACCCAAAGCTCGTGCGAGATTGAGGATCTCACTGCTGGGTGGCAGGAGTGCGCTCCCCAGGGCAGGGGAATGTGTCTGGATTGGTGGGAGAGACAGCGAGAGGAGAAGAGAGTGGGTTTGAATGGTCTTGGAGGATCCGCCCTGCCTTCAGTTCGGCCCACCAGGATCCCCCATCAATTTTGAGTCACTCATCAAATCACTGTTGTATATCTCAGTAGGGAGGTGTGCTGCTGTTGTTGGTCTGGTTTTGGGTCGGTTGTTTGGAGAGCGTTGATTGTTCCGCCATCGATGTTTCCGCGTTCTCCTTTGGTGGGTTGAGCAGGCAGCCTCTCGTTTCTTTTCCTTGAGTGGCTCTCCACACTCTGCTCAGGCAGAGTCTCTGAACGCACGTTGGACCCACTGGAACTCCGGGTGGATGAACGCCTTCGTTCGGAAATTCATCCGTTAAGGGCTCCGTCAGTCTGTCGTGATTTTTCTCTCCATTTTCGGTACTGTTCAGACGTTTAGACATCTTTTTAGGGCTGCTTTGCCGCCTTTAGTGTTTATACAGTTGCTCCCAAGCCAAGAAAACAAGTACTGTAGCGACATTGAGGGACGAAAAAAAACATGCCTCTAAGAGATGATCGCATTTGGGGGTAAGCTAACTCCTTGGAATAGTTTTCAGTAAATTTTCCTTGAAAGAAAAATGGAATTTGTATCCAACACAAATTGTTTCATATTTTTTGGACCTTCATGGAATTAGTTATGAATTTTGCAGTTGGAATAGCAAAGGTCATTAAAAGTGTTCACCCCCTGAAATGTTCACCTTTGGTGCATTGACAAATTAAATTGGTACATTGAAGAAAGTAAAATGTACCTCCACATTAAAGAATGATTTTTGAGCCTAAAGCAAAATGTACCTTTACACGAAGGTTTGGAAAGGGGCATTATGTATTCTCTACAAGTACACAAAGCATATATATATTGTTCCATGCATTGCATTTGTGTAGGTCTACTAGTTTTCATTGCCAATCATCATCATAATCATTGTAATAAAATAATAATAATGGTGGTCCAAAGACCATCATGAATGTAGAGTCTATTTGAGATAGTTCAATATGACATGTATCAAGGACATCAAAAGTCAAGAGTTTTATCCTTATTGTCTCTTTTCATAGGTGAAATCTATCATAGCCAATTACAATTCCTACATCACCTAGCACATTTGATAGATGACAACTTCTACACTACTAGAAACTCCATCCTTATAATATTGGACTTTTTTGTTTTGTTAAATAGCTATGCAAATTTCCTCAAGGTAAATTCTATCATTGCAAAGCTTCTTCCCCTACAACCCATAGCCAATAACAATTTCTAAATACTTTCCTTGGCAGGTATGCTAGTTTGTGAACTTGGGAGTATGAGCCTAAGAGTTTGAGAGCTTAAAAACCTCCATTTTTTTAGGTATTTCTTTTAGATTTTTGGTTTAAGACTGATGGCATCATTTAGGATCCAAGACCATGGTTCAGGGATATTTCAGAATTTATAATTAAAGAACAAAAAATAAGTCATTAGGGTATATTATGTGAATGCTTTACAAAAATTAAATAATATCCTCACTCCTAGTGAGAGATCCCTCTTGGGATCAAAATCCCATTCTCAATAGGGGGACATTGAAAAATTCATGTAATTCTCCACCTAGTCCACATTATGGATTGACAATTTTAGGTGATAGCCATGTGTGACATGCAATCAAAGAACATAGAGGTACAATATATTATTTTCCACAATTATAGGTACCAAATGATATTTGGGGACATGGTTGAATTGGGATTCACATATCTATTGCAAACTTTGTTAGGTGCAAGACCCATAACTATATATCAAAATCAAACATTTATTTCTACTTATGATTTTTTTTTTATGCAATTTCAATATAGAAGGCTTAAAAATAATCACAAGCAACTCTATTTTCATATCCTTTTTTTCATTTGAATCTTTTTGGAAATAAAGACAAGATCCATCTGGGAATGAAGATGTATACCAATTTAAAAAAACATGTTCACTTGGCAATAAATTTTGCTCTAGAAATTAACCTTTAACCCCTAAAGGACCTTATAACTATGTAGTCCAACTTGAAAGTATCTTTTATTTCTTCTCTATTTGTGAGTGAATTGTTTTGGTTTTATTTTTTAGAGATGAAATCACATGTCTATGTTTGTCATAAATTTTTCAGAATTTTTTGTGAAAATTTCAAATCACCATGAATTTTTGAAGAAAAATAAAGAAAATTTATATCAAATACAAATCATCTTCCAAAAATCTGAAATTTTGAGAATAAATGTACATTATATTATAGAACATTATAGTGTAAGGAAAATTTCTATGTCACTTCATATTTAAAAATGTGGTTATAGATCTTCAACTTCAAACTTCAATGAAATGCTTACTTTTAAGAATTTTTCAAAATTTCCAAGTAACAAAGAAAGTACACTTTAGAAGCTTCATTTTGTTAGTTTTGCTCATAAAGAAATTGAAATCATTTTGAATGTCAAATGCAAGTTTTAAGGAGAAAAAGCTCCAAATATTAAAAAACACTAGATAGTATACTAGTTTTTTGATAAATCAACCCATCTTTGACCAATACAACAACTAAGTGTCTTGAACTTAAATCAATCATGTAGATATCACATTAGGAACTCTCCCCCCCCCCCCCCCCCTCAATACTCTTACGATACTATTTCAATGGTTTTGCTCCTTTCACAATATAGTATTGAAAGTGTATTGTTGCAATACAAAAGCAATATTGCTTTTACACTACAACAATATACTTTCAATACTATATTGTTAACCCTTTGTAGCAATATTGTTTCAATAGGGGGGGTATTTTCCTAATGATAGCATTAAAGAAGTTGCACACAAAACATTAGATGAAAATCATCCATTAAATATGCACAAAGCCTGTTTGACAATCCAAAGGACACAAAACACTCTTGGCATCCTTCCAAAGTTAGAGTTTGGATAGGTGCCAATTAACTTTTGTCAAGTACTTCAAGTTTAAAGTTCCCTTGTTCACAACCAAGGTAATTGGAACTAGTTGAATCCTATTTTGTAAAACCAATCCCTAGAGTTTCTTGCTGAAATGTGCAACTTCTATTCATGAGTTTCAAGTTTCAAGTCAAATTCGGTTCACTTATTTCCAGCACTTCAAAAATTCACATTTCACTCATTTGGAGTCCAGAAAGGGCAAGTTAAGAGAATCTACAATCCACTAATGACTCCCAACATGACCCAACACAAACGTAGACAGCTTGATAATAAAAGGAACCTTCTCAAATGCTTATTTGGGCTTTAGGTGTAGGCACATTACTGTACCTCGTCTGTAAGCCAAATACATTGCCCAGTCTCTAAACCTAAGTGAGTCCACAGAAAGTAGAGGAGAGAAATTGTAAAACAATCAAAAGCCTTCACAAGCACACTTTCAATATGCCAACTCAAGATTGAGATTCATGAGGCCTGAACCACTGAAATGGTCATATTCATTACATCAGAGACAAAATTGGCGCCCATGGTAAAAGGTTTACAACAAGAAAGCTGGAGCAGTTTTGAGACACCCAACTGAAACTGGAGCAGTTTCACGTTGCCCAAACCTCAAATCGACTAAAGAATTTAGAGTTCCGGGCACATGAACGTCAAATGCTTTGACGCTCCATTTTCATAAATATGACCATTTTAATTAAGAGAAAAAACTAATGCAAACAATGTACACTGAACTCTGGCACCTACTAAAAATCTCATCTGGTGACTGCAAATTCATCAACCAAAATGAGAAATGCACTTATCTGTAGCTTCCCGACCTGGATCCCCCTCCTTTTCGCACAGGTTGCTTCTTCACATATGACGAAGGAAACCAGCCAGATTGACCATTGCAGAGACCCTCCGACCAACCAGAGGATGTCACCTGCCGTACAAGGACCTCATCACCGATTGATATAGTCAATTCCCCCACATCCTCCCCTTCAAAATCATGCGTGGCAGTCGCATAGAAGCTCTTGCCGTCAGTAACAGGAAGAGGCTCTTCTTTCTCCTCATAGCTATAATTATTGTCCTCCAAGCTGTAACTTTTTTTCTGCAAGTTATGATTTCTTTCCTCGAAGCTGAAATTCTTTTCCTGCAAACTATTTTCTTCCGCTTCTTCAACTGCTGCACTTTGAGTGACCTTTTGTGGAGCCATGGCTTTTTTCCCAGTTGGAGCAGGCGTCGGTTGAGGTGGGGTTGGTGGAGGAACAGCTGCTAAGTTCACTTGAGCCTCAATTTCGTGATGAAGCTGGTCCAAAATACCAGTGACACGCTGGAAATAGGCGCGTTCATATTCCACCATTGCAAGGATTTTTTGAAGGGAGGTGTTCTGCTGTTGGGCCTCCACCGAACTCATAGCAGACAAAGCATTTTTACCCATGATCTCCATAGCCGAGGTGATTTCATCCAATTTCAGTTCAGCTGCTTGCAATTTGACAACCTGTTCTGGATTGCTGTCTTTGGACTTCCGCTTGCTAACCTCAATAGACTGAGAATCTACATCTTGGCGCAACCGGTCATACTTTTGTTTCAAAAGCCGGGCATCTTTTAAAGGGGAGCCATTGGCCATTGCCTTTAGAGGCTCAGCCACGAGGGTACACAGAGCTCGGTGGAAATTATCTCTCTCCTTCTCCATCTTGTTCTTGGCCACCCCATATTTCACAGTGGCTTTGGAGAGCTTCTCTTTGACACTGGGGCCTTCTGATCCATACTTTTTGCAATCCTCAGCAAGTTTGCTGGAGATTTCAAACTGCTTCTGACCTATACCGACATAATTTTCCACCCCTTTGACAACATCCTTCTGAAAATGCTTTCCTGCTCGTGTGGAGTTGTACAGCCTTCCGAGCTCCTGGTTTCGTTGCTGCTCCGCTTCATCTAGTGATGCATTGCCGCTCCCTCCACTTGCCCCAAACTTAAATTTGGGTTTCAAGAATGCCATCTCTCTAGCGCATGCCCTGGTGCATCACCCTTCACACCAGCAGCTGTGGAATCGCTTGTTCCTGCAAAATGAACCCCTGAATTGAATCAGGTCATAGATCAATCAAAACGTAACCACTCCTTCACCACCTCTATGAAGAAGGGATAGGTAATTCTTCAGCTAAGCACATCAAATGGAAGACTATAGGTAATTGTATCTAGAAGTAGTGATCTTAGCAGCCACTTCCGGGCCTAACCCTAAGTTCAAGAGAATTAATCCATGCACCTAACCTAAAGCTAGAAACAGCCAAGACGCTTCATGAGGATCAAGTAAAGCATATAATAGATGTGTAAATTTGATACTGCAGCAGAATCGTTACTACTAGTAATTGTCCTTCACTGATAACGATTTCTGGATTTCTGGATTTCTGATTTCTATAGGCAGCAAGAATTTGCAATCAGACAATCAGTCTGCAGAAAGACTGTTTCATCAGGGAGAAATTTTGAATTGCTTCAGATGAAAAGAAACCCAAGACCAGAACTACCTATTTTCCATCATTAGGGGTTACTAACGTCGATTGCGTCTTCACCAGGGGCAAAATTGTGGCTTCCTAGATTTTCACAAGGACCCCTGAGACACATTACTCTAAATGCCCAACAGGTTTTAACCCGCGGCAATGCTACCAAGCTACCATGGTCAATATCAATATCAACACCTGTGGTCATGTGATTAATAAAGGTTGTCACAGTTCTCCATGTCAATTCTGCGAGTTGTTTCCAAATCCAACCCCACACGAATTTCTGTTGTTTGTTTCCCAATCCAGCCCTGCGTGATTCCGAGTCCACGAGCCTAGCCTCAAAGTACTAGAGACTTCCAATCACATTTCCCAAATCACATTCATTCTCCGACCACAAGCCTTGCATCTCTGACACCCCACACAAGGAGTCCACTACAGTAGACCAAGAGAAAAGTAGAGAAAAATCTCATAACTATGAGCTGCCGTTCCCAACGGATCTAATCTCAACATTTCCATGAAACCCAAAGCTCTTCACAAGAATCAAAACAGCATTAACTTACTCACCACAGGAGACGTCTCCTCGCCAGAGTTCCAAACCTGCAAACCTCACAAACTTCCCAGATCTCGGAAAATGTAAGCTACCCTCGGCGTGCATTCCACCCACTCCAGCAACCCATCGCCAACTCCACAACAACCCTCCTGTCCTGCCCTTGCATGCGCGAAAACCTCCCACCCAACAACTGAACAACACTCCCACGAGGCCAAACCGCTTCAACCTACTTGCACGCAAGTGAGAGGCACCAAACTGACACAAGATCAAACAGCAGTGACAGCACCCTGTGCCAAAGAAGCCAATGTCAGATGCACTTCACTTAGGGTTGGTTGACAAGCAGAGCAAGAGCAAGAAATGGAGCAACGGATTTGCGCCTTGGTTATGGCGAGAACGTGGGTGGATTTCTTGAGCTTGCCTTCCTCATCCCAGTTCCAGGGACTGGCTGCTATGGCTCTCTTGCAACCGACGGGAAGTGATGGCCATGGATGTGAGCTGTGGTTGTGACTTGTGCCTTGTGCCTTGTGCCTTGTGAGCTTTCTATTTTCAGTTATCTCGGGAAAGGGGAATTTGTCGTAAGAGGACAGGCAAAGCCCTTTCTCTTCGATGAATCGTGTTTCTCGCCGTGTTGCCAGTCTGGGAGATGATGACGACGACGATGATCTGCGACGTGACTTTCGGAGGAAGAATGGGAGAGTTGGTGAGTTGGTGGGGAAGCCGGGGGAGGAGCAACTTAGAATGTTTTGGTCGTTGCTATGGAGACTTGGGGAAAGGTTGGACTCGGTTGGGTGTTATATGCTATTTCATTTTTAATGAGCACCGTCATGAAAAGGAAGCTTCTTAATAAGGTAGTGCTTTTTTTTTACTGGATTTCGCTATCTTCAGAATTTCAGAGAAATTGAGTCACCACTACCTACTACTGAGCATAGTTACTATTAGTAAGCATCGATTATTTTTATTGGAAGACACCTGAAAGAGGATTCCGACGCACACAAGCATGTGTTATTTGGACACCAATTGAGTAAGTTATGAATTTTTAATCCCTAAATGTCCAAGGCCTTTTCTGGGCTTCTTAGAATTATTTTGCTTTGAATTGGCTGAAAAAAAAAAAAAAAAACCAACCTTTTGAAAAGTTTTATAAAAAGAAATTGAATTGTAACCATACGAATTCAAACTAGACATGTTAGAGATCCCATCAAGGAAAAGAAAACACAACAATATATTTAACTTATATACTGAAAGATTATAATGTTTTATCATGAGGGTGTTGAAATTCAAAAAATGATTTGAAGTCATCCAATCCTCTTGTTGCATACTCATATGTCAAATATGAAATTTAGGTCACCAAAAAAATATGAGGATAAAGGGTACAACATGCTTAAGTCCAATCCATTTTACAATTTTTCAAATTCTACTTTAAAACTTTTTGAAATGAATTTCTAATGTGATCTTTTCACAAAGATGTAGTGTATTTGAGGCCCATTTCCAAGAGCTAGCCTCAAACACTAGAAAATCAAGATGTGCAAAATACACTCTTGCATAAAATCTTAAATAGAAAAAATCATAATCATTCATTTTCAAATCAAACTTTTGATGTCAAAATTAGACTTCAAAAAAAATCAAAAATATTAAATGTTATTTAACTTCAAAGTTTTGTCAACACCAAAATTGGGTGCCTTAAGCATGAGTTAGGGGTTAAAGTATTATCTCTTGGTATACCCCAAACCAACACAAATCTCTCATAGACTCAAGTTTTGATTGTGTACAAATAATTAGAAATCCTCCAAAATGTCTAATATATTATTGATTCATATAGACAATTGATTCTTTTTTCTTTTTATTGATACATAACAAAAAAAAATTTGGAAATTTTTTAATAAACATTAATTGGATGAAGTGTGGCGTTCTTTGCAAAATTCATCATTCACCTAGCAGATCGTTGAGTATTTTTTTTTTTTAATTTTTAAATTTTGGATTATACCTTTGTAGGATGATATTATTTGTCTTAATTTTACAACATTGTTTACAAAAGAAGGGTGTTTTTAGAATCCTATTTGACCTCAAGATAGTCCAAATTTTCAAAAGCATAAGATTTTATTCAAGACTACAATGTGGACAAATTATTTAGTGATAACTTTCAAACAAAAGTTGTAATTGATCTCATAGAGCATATCCATATGGTTGGATTTATAATTATACAATATCAATAAAATTTTATGCAAAAAACAAAAATTGATTATATCTAAAATATGGACTTGAAGGCACTAGGATTAATTTTACTTGTTAGGGATAATTTTCAAGACAATTGAAATTTTGGTTAGATTCTCATAAATTCAATTTTGAATGAATCTTTCTATTTAGGATTTAATGTGTTTTTTGGACATAAGGTGTCGGCATATTTTTACACAAGAATAAAAAAAAATTGATTTGATATTTGGATCAAAAGTTATGTTACCCAAATTAATCTATCATATACTTCTAAAATTTAGCATGCATATATTAACTAACATGATATAAAATGAAAATGTAAAAAAAAACTACATCAAAATGTATTTGTGGGTTTGATATTCTTGGATTAAGATTGTCTTAAGTTTTGTTTATAATGTGTAAGATCTAGGTGCATTCATTTTAAGGAATTAGAGACTTCCTGAACTTTTTATCTTGAAAGGACAGAGCCCATGACAATATTGTCAAATCTCATTTCTTTGAAGAATATATAAAAAAACATTCATATTAAATAGAAAACATGATTTTTTTTTAACCCCTAGAGGATTGGCATGTGTTTTTGGGTGGTATAGAAATTTTGGGTAGGCTACTATGAATGAGAATTTGTATATTTTAACTTGAAATTTTAGTGGAGGCATAGATAGGGAATATCTTTCATATACAATAAATTTCATGACATTTGGAAATATGAGTCAAAAGTTATAGTCTAATATGTTACTTTTTTTTGCAAATGGGTAGTCCGGGTAGATAAAATAAAATCACTTTTTTTCTAAATATAAATATTTGAAATTGATTTCTAGAGTTATATATATCAAAAGCTTTTAACATTATGAAGGTTCTAAGGCTGCCAGTTTTGCATTGTTACAGTGCAATGAGGAAAAAAAAATTAAACAAATTTTAAATTTGACATGGTACTATTGGTGCCACATCAATTTGACTATTTTTGACTATTTTTTTTATTTCTTTAAGTTTTTTTTTCTGTAATTGCACTATAGGGGTGCCCAAAATAAAAAACTGGAAGCCTTTTGGAGGCCTTAGAACTTTCATAATGTCATTACATTTTGATCAATGAGTCAAAAATTATGAGGATTTTTTGTTGCAGGTAATTATGGATTCTTTACTTAAAAACAACTTTTAAGTCCTTTACTCTTTTGAAAAAATATAATCATGAGATGTAGATTGTTTATTTCAACATTTCAACCATTGGGATTGGCATTTTTTTATTCCATGATTAAATTCTGAACAATTTTATATTTTGAATCATTATCTACTACTATCTGCTTAGTATTTTTTTCCCTATATGTTGTACAATTCCAAATGATCTGAAATTTTTCAAGCACATAGACACCTTGTCTAGTAAAAAGAATCCAAAGAAGCACCACCATTTTGGACCATTTTTCATAGAAAAGTGGCTTGCAAAGTGCAGCTACCCTACTTTTTGCAGGGTAGAAAAAATGATTTTAGTGAATTTAAATGCTTATATCTTGCAATCCACACAGTGGAAATGTTTGAATTTTTTACCACATGTTTTTGATACTACATACTACAAGATCCTATAGTTGCATATGTAAAAAAAAAGTTTTTTTTCAAAAATTTTGGTGCTTGTACTAAAAATGATAGTTTTTGAGCATTTTGGGTGAAAACATAATTATAGAACTTTAGGGGTTAATTTAATACTTTCATAATAGAAGTTCATTATATCATGAAGAAAATTTCTATGTCATTTTATATTTAGACAAATGATAATAAGTCTTCCATGGCTTCAATCTTTAATAAATTGTTTTTTTTAAGGATTTAAAAAAAATTCAAGTGAAGTAGAAGCTAGACTTCATAAACTTAATTTCTTAATTTTGCTCAAATTAAAATAAAAGAGATTCTTTTAATGTCAAAACCTAAATTTTTTAAGGGAAAAAAATATAAAATACAAAATTATATTGTAAATGTATACCATTTTATTGATAAACTATCCCTTGTAAAAATAAAAAATAATCATTATGATTGGTAGTCAACTCAATGATGTAATAAACTTTATACTAAAGTTACACACAAAAATATGGATAAAAATCAATTGTCTTTGAATATGAAAAAAGATTGTTTGGCAATTTAAGGGATATTTTTTATCCCCCCTAGCATCAACATTACATAAATTGCCAAGGTAGTCAAGGTAGTTTGTCAGCTTTGCTACATCTTATTGGTAGTCAATAGAAGATTCTAGATAATTTTCGAATGCATTTTTAGATACCATATAAATAAACTATGTATTTCCAAAATGATATGGTAGAACCACCTATTGTTGACCAATAATCCATTCCCAACATTTAGGGTGCACTATTTCCAACCAAGGCTAAAATAAGTCTTCAACCAAAGTTTTGAATATTCTTTTTCTCCTTTTCAAAGGTAAGACTAATCTAATCAAGACACTTATTCCAAAATAGTGAGCTTAAATTAGTTCTTGAATGATCATAATTAAAAGACTCTACATGTTGGCTATAGATTTGGACCAACTTTTAACATCTCAAATTCATAGTAATTTGAATTCAAGGAATAAAATCACAAAAATTTGGCAACCCCAATGATTTATATCTTCCTACATGCTAGAGAAATCACATTGCCCTCTACTACTCTAAAACATGCGCACATTGCTTAAGTGGTTGATAATGGATGGTTCTACCATAGGTATACCTTGAAGTACCTTAGACCCTCATGAATAAATGCAATACATCTTAAGCAAGAATTTGTAAGTGTCGAATTTAGAAAAAGGTCACAATTAGATGTAGTTATCTTAATCATAAAGGATAAATCCATGACCATCAATTCAAGCCATACAATTCTTAACTTTGTTCGTTTCTATTTTGCAAATATATATGAATGAAATTTTTTATATTTTATTTTCAAAGATGAAATTTCATGTCTTCTTTGAGTAATAAAATTTGAATTATTTGTGTAAATTTGAAATTTTTGTTAATTTTTTAAAGAAAAAGTGAAGAAAATTCATAAAAGTTACTAAATATGCTCAAAATATCTAAAATTTTCATTACAAGCATACATTATAGTGTTTAAGATCATGATATAAAACAAAGTTATCATGTCATTCTAAAATAAAAAAACCAACAAATCATTGTAATAGGGCCATAGTTCAAATTGCAATAAAATGTTGAATTTTACAAATTCTTTTATTAGAGTAGAAACTGCATTTGATAAACTCCATTCCATTAGTTGAATTCATTCTCCAAAATATCATATTTATGGCTAAAATTCACATCAAAAGTATAGAATAAGAAGTTTCCAAAATATACTATAAGTGTGATCAATAGATTAAACATCTTCTTTTGAAAAGTCAATAATATAGTAGTGAGGGATATCCAATTCTATTCACTTCAAATGCATTCAAACAACTCTCCAAAAATTAAATGAAAATCTATTTTTTTTATTATACAAACAAACTTGAAAATCTTCCAAAGAGCACAAAATGTTTACATTGTCATTTCAAGGTCAACTAGTGTGTCCCGTGTTGTTGCCATGGTCAAAACAAAAGAAAAAATCATTTTCTAATTTTTTTAATTCATAAAAACTTCAAAATTCAATAACTTTCAAGTCTTAGGTTAGAATGTCACAAAACCAAGCCTATACACTCTTCCTTATTAAGGGCTTTTTGATGATACCAAACATGCAAACAAGAGACGCACGGTCTAGGAGATTTCAATGTAACAAACAAAACAAAGCAAACAAACAACCTAATTTAATAGGAGGATTGTTGAATTAAGATAGAAACAACCAAAACTGGCCCTTTAAGAAATTCAGTATATTTGGAGGCAATTTTTCTTTAAGATAATATTTTGTAGTGTTAGCGAGTGAAAATCATGAATTTTAAAAAAACAATGGATGTGATATGTAGTTCCTATAATTTTTCAAAGCTGTGGGGCTCTAGGGTAGTGGATTTGTTTGGTAGGTGCGCCCCAATCTAAATCCTACAAAAATTAGCTCTTAACAAATTAGAATTCATAATGTGTCTTTCAAATGCACCAACCAATAAGAATCAAACATTTGGAGAAACACATTCATGTAAATCTAAGGACACTTTAATGACACTCTATGGACAAAGGCAAAGGATAGGGCCGATTTGGGGTATTTCTACTTTTCATGAGGGTTAAAAATATACTAGGGTAAAATGCACTAGGGGGTCCTTTATTACTTTACTTGCTGCTCTGGAGTTCCAACTGGAGGCCCAAATAGTTAAGTAGGCCAAGCTGAGGATTAATTCTCCCTTTCGCCTAATCTACTTCTGAGTGGGGCTTGACATTTCCATATTTGCTAGTGAAATTAGGAAGATTGTCTCTACGATACCCCACTTTTGCAATGAACACAGGGTAAGCTTACCTTATCACTCCAACATACCCCTTTGAACATCCCGTTTTCAAAGATTTATTAAATGATTAAAAAAAATCAACCCGAAGTTTTCACTTGTGTCAAAAAAAAATTTTAAAACAGAAAAATAAAAGCATCCCCCTAAAACCCTAACCAGTGACTAACTAGTGACTGCCTGGGCTCCGCTCTATGGACTGTCCAGAGAACACTGCCTGCAGCCCAAAACAAGCCAAGAGACCTCGCTGCTGGCTTGTGAGAGCCAGCGCTGCTTTCTCGTTTTCACTCGCAGCAAAACTTTGTTGCAAACGGTCCGTTTGGGGTCATGTGCGCGGCCCTCGTTTTTGGGCTTTGATTGATGTATGCGGTTTGTGGTGCAATTCATTCCTTGTGGTGCAATTGGAAGAGAGGCGACATGGCGTCTGCTGCATTGGGGTACACCATCAACAAATTGTTGGACCTTTGTCGTGCGCATCCCGAAGTACTGTCAATTTCGCTTACCTCTTGTTCAATTAGTTTGGTTGTGTTGGAATTAGTTTTGGGTTCGTACCCGGGAAGAGAACGAGATGGAGTTTTGTGGGTTTCGGGTGATCAATTGGAATGGAGTGGAGTGGATGATTGAAGGAGCATTTGAAACGGTGAATGAGAGTCTGATTGCCTGTGTGGGCAGATTTTGCTCTTAGCTTGTGGGAGAATTCCTGCCCAGATTGGTTATGAAGGCTTTGGTTGATATGGAGTATTATTGAGTTGGGGATTGGGTGTTGGAAATGTGCAGGGATTGCCTCAGAAAGTAGTTGATGAAGAAATCACTGATTTGGAGATTTTGAGCCAAGCCCTGAACTGGTTACTGTCGAAGGTATTGCTTGTGATGCTCTTGCTTACTGCAGGTGTGCCTCGGCTTGGGTTTAGGGTTTAGGACTAGATGAAAGGAGATGAAGAATTCTATTGTGAGCCGCACCTGCCTTTGCAAACACAATATGAGCTTCAGATTGGGTTCAAAAGGATATGGATTGGCTCACTATTCATCGATCCCAAGGGTGTTCGAGAAGATCCGCAATAATGTTGTGATTAGGGTTTCACAGAATAAACAAATATCTGATCGTCATAATTCACAAGATTAGGGTTTTTGAATTGGATTTAAATTGTGTATGGTGCAGCAAAAGTTGGTGGTGTTTACACAGGGGGACAACATCGTGTACAAGGAGCAAAGTACCGAAGTAGCTGTGAAGTAAGTATGCGTTCTTGATACGTTTAGTAGGTTGTTACAGCGTTGATGAAATGTTACGGTGATTGAAGCGGGAAATCATGTATCAACAACAATATTTTGAGAACGAATCCCAAGAGATTTAGGGTTGAGGGTTGAGGGTTTGTCGTTTACGAATGTAGCGCCGGCAACCCATGGCTCAATTGTATAGATGTGCAGGTTCAAAGGCCTGACTTCAGAAGACATGCTGGTGTACCAATCTATTGAAGCAGCTGCAAATCAAGGTATTGCAGAAGGCTCGCACAGTGACGAAGAGGTTGTGAATTGTCGCATGAGCGGTTAAACTTTCGTAAGCCGATATTATTTTGAATCGAGTTGCATTACACTTAACAGAGGAGATGTAAGTGGGTTGGCCTATTTTATAAGAAATATTAGCTCTTGTTCCCTTCTTCCAGGAATATGGACTGCAGACCTGAAGAGAAGAACTAACTTGCAGCAGCCGCAAATTAACAAGGCCTTGAAGAATTTGGAGGGTCGCAGCTTGGTCAAAGCCGTGAAGACTGTTACGGTACGATTCCGTTGTCTTGCCACATTACAGCGAACCCATTACTAAGAACCAAAGATTCGTGATTATGAAACCTCCAATTCAATTGATCATGCTGTATAAAACATCATTCAGACAGTGACAATTTTTTATCACGAGGATCACTGAAGAAAATTTCATGTGTCGGTCGAAAATTATGTAGAATTGGATAAGAGAAAATCTCTATTTGACCTGCTGAAAACTGCTGAAAAACATGAGGCTCATTTTCAGACTTTTGATCCTTTAGTAATTAGACCATTTGTGGATAGTTCTCGAGTGGATCAAGTGGAAAGTCATTTTAGGTTAAATGCATGCATTGCCAGCACGCCCGTTGAAATTTTCGGTCTGCATTCTAGTATAGATTGTCAGAAAATGTTGCTTGCTCATGGCAACTTTGAATTCAATTGTGTTGGCGTTGGCTTATTCCTCCTAAAGCACGTAATTCTGTGATGCTTTCTACACTTCGCACTGTCTTTAAAAGCCTGGATATTGCTGCAGAACAAGAATCGTAAGGTGTATATGCTATTTGAGTTGACTCCATCTCGGGAGGTTACTGGTGGTGCTTGGTACACTGAGCAAGACTATGATGCAGAATTTGTGGACGTTGTTAAGCAGCAATGCTTGCAATTCATTACGAGGCAGGCAAGCTTCTAAAATCTCTTAAAGCTCTTCAGTGTAAATCTTCCTCATTCTGGGTATGATGTCTCTTCATAAGTCGGAGTCATGTCTAGAGAGCATTATTGAACCTTCGTTCAAGCATGTGAACCTGGTCGGTGCGGCTCTCTACTGCATCTTGCTTTCCTGGCAGCATTTGAGGATTATTTTTTAGCCATCTCATGAGGTTGGAATCTCATTGCAGGGTCGGAATGTGTGTGCATGTAGGGATTGACCGATTTGGAAGCTATTGCAGATGCTATTCGCAAGTCTGGTATTACCCAGGTTGAACTTGGGTTAGAAGAGTTCAAGCAGGTGGGCATTTGGTCTATTGCCGTTCTTTAAGGTTTTAATTAGTCGATAGATATTGGTCTTCAATTGTAAGATGGGAGCAAGAGATTTTGAGTGAGTCTTCAGCCTTTTTACGCAGAGGATTTACTGAGAGGAAAATTGATTTGAAACACTTTTCTGTTTGTGTAGATCATGGATACCCTTGTATTGGATGGAGATGTTGAGGAGACAATGGGTGGTGGAACATTTTCCTCTGTGAGTATCTTTGGACTGTAACTTGGCTATCAAAATGAGTCGAGGGTCCTTAATGCAAGATTTGAACTTCAAGTTTTCCTATGTGCATTAACATGGCATATGTGGTGCAGGAAACTTTATGCTACAGGGTTGCCAAATCGCGTATACCCGAGACGTCAGCACTTACAAACATTCCTTGTGGCATCTGTCCTGTAAGTGTGTTTTCGATCTCGGTGCGTGGTCTAATGTTGTAAATCGTGTCTTGCTCGTCACAGTTTCACGATCTTGGTTTTAGGTAGGGGAATTTATATGGGTCAATTTAATCATGTTACATATCTGAGAGTGTAAATTTTGGGAGACCTATAGGATTGTGTAGAGACCTTGGGGTACAGGAACCAAATCTCTTGGAAGAATTTTTTATCAGCATGTAGGAATGTATTATCCAATTTCAAAGTGAGGTTGCAGACCACTAATAGTGAAAGTAGACATCCCCATTTCCATTCAAAGATCAATGGCCTTACATATTGAGCCAAGTCATGCTTACAATCAGTTCAACCAAGTGTATGCGTAGTGAGTTGTTGGTAACAAGGGTCAGTATAGAAGTGGGGATCGGGTCTCTCATCGGTTTTAGTGTCCTATAACTTGCAGCTAAAATGCTTATTTGTTTAATTTTGCAGGTTTTACACGAGTGTTCACCTGGTGGTCTCATATCACCAGAGACTTGTGTCTATTTTAATGAGTGGCTTTCATTCTAAGAGAGCTTAGAGGATGAGGTTACACACTGTGATGACTTAGCACTGAGGGTGATGCTCTCTGTGTGCCAACATGCATCAATAGCTGAGATGTGCCTATGAGGAAATTGCTTGTGAAGTTTTTTTTGCAAACCCTCATGGTGGCCAGTGTGCATTCAGCTGAGCACTTCGGTGAAGCTTTTGATGACATGTGAGTGTAGATTATCCGGGGCTACATCCCACATACCGTATTCAGGAACTGGCCTGAATTCCATGGTTCATGAACGTTGAGCACTTCGGAAACTTTGTTTACCTATAAAGCATCTTTACAGAGGCCGAAAGTTCGACTCGTGACCTCATTGTATTTCAGTTTGACTCCGAGTGACCAACAGTTGAGTTTTTTATCCATCCAACCTTTTTAGATTCTTGTGTTCAGTTCGTTGTCCTACCTTAACTTTTGATTGATATAGATCATTTGAAAACTCCTCTCTGGCATGTAATATTGAGTTCGAAGAGTTCAAGTACGTTTTATATCGAAAATTAAGTTTTGGGGATTACAAATAGTTCTTCAAAGAACACATTACATACGTAAGGGAAAAATGATCATAATAAGTTGAGCTTTATTCTTAAAAAATGATCATAATTAGAGCTTTGAATTTCGAGCTTAGTGGGGTCTACAGCTGTTGGGTCTTGATGCATCCAGGAAGATTCTTGTTATGTTGAAGTTTCTTTTTGCTTTCGTAAGGTTTTATTCCTTCTGGAGCATCGCATCGCATCGCGATCTGTGTGCACCCTACGGGTGAAGTTATGGATTGGTGTTGCCCTTTACAGTACAGTACACGATTTCGTCTTTCCGGTAAATTAGAATGCCACCTTGTGCCACCTCTGCTTTGACAATATCAACAAAGATGTCAGTCTTGGGGACTGAGAAAGTACGAAGCTGGCAGAGTTTATGACTGAGTCTGCGGACGTGATGCTTGCTTGTGCTTCCATGTGGAAGCGTTGCATTCCTTCCCATCTCAAGCGAAACCCATGGATGCAAATCTCAGGCAAGGCCTGTTCACACTCAAGCCGCTGGCAACCGATAATAGGGTTGTGGCTAAACTCGAACCTCTCTCGAACGACCACCTTGGGATTTTTTTAACCTAAGATAAATCAGCCTATTAGCACCCAGATTTGCTATCTAGCACCTTAGAGAAGCTATTTGTCAACTCACATATTGAAAAGTTTGGGAGAAGCCATTTGCAAATAGTATCAAGACATTTTGATAAGAAATGAATCTCATGTGATTTTTCTAAGTTTATCGGGATTAAATTGGTATAGCATGAATAGACACATGTTAAACTTCACATTGATGTGTCCCTCCTCCAAGTGTATTGTCATGATGCTAAAGTGTTACTAAGGTTGTAGTGATGGGTGGGTCACTAATGCATGAAAGGATTTGGTTGATGTTAGAATTGGGTTGTTCTACCTTAAATTCATGTTGGAGTAAGTAAATGTTTGAGTATAGTTTCTATTTTATTTAACCCTTAAAAGGAACCTTGGGCATTTTTGTGTTGGAATAATCAAAATTGTTGATTTTGGAATATGGATTTTTTTTTATTGGGTAGGAGGGCTTATTGTATTTGTACTTGCACAAAATCACATGCATTGTTTTGGTGTAGTTCAATTATAATTTTTATTGATTTGTACAAAGGAGATCATTTGATGTAGAATTTGGATGATATAAAGCCCATAGACAACACCAATGTAGAGAGAGTAGTTGTGAACAATACATGAACAAAAAATCCCTTTGTTTCATTACTTTAAGATGCTAACCATTCTTATTTATTTAATTACTAATCTACTCAATTACTCATGACCATATCCTCAAAGTTCATATAAGATTCTTTGGATTGTCTTGCTACGAATGAAATTTTTGTTTGAGGATTAAAGTTTTAACTTTTTGTTGAGTCCTATTTTATTCAAATTCTCTTAGGACGTATATTTCAAACTTGATATAAATAAATTATGAATTTGACCTAGAACTATGGTATATAGTGGAATTGGATTGCTTGTGTAGCATCTTTTTGAGGTCAATGCCGACATAATAAAGGTTTGTAGCTCTTTATTCATAATTCTTACATTATTGGAGAAATAAAGGTGTTTTTTTGTACTCCCACTATTTGAGTCAAAGTGTTAGCAAAAAATTTATATTAGTGCCACATCATTGTAGAAGAAAGAATCATGATATAAGCTATTCCATTTTTGCCACTCCAATGAATATAAAGTAGTTAGTACAATGGGGTACCAATCAAAATGTCATTTTCGAATTCACAATGAGAAAAATTTCAATACTGCCAACTTTGAAAGCCTCCCAAGAGCTCAAAAATTGGTATTTTACCACAAAATGCTTACCAAAGAATTATCTTTAAGTTAATTATATGTATGCCAAATTTCAAGGCCAAAAGATTCACCGAAAAAAAGTTATTCAAAATCTACCAACATTGGTAGCTGTGGAAATTGTTTCACTGCTGCCAACTTTGACAGCCTCCCAAAGATTGAATTATTTTTTTTTGCCATGAAATTCTTGGAACAAAAAACTCTTTATGTTAATAACATATGATAAAAATTTCAAGACTAAAAGATTAATACAAAAAAAGATATTAACAATCTACCAACATGTGTCGTTTTGAGAAACAATTGTGAAAACCGTTTCACTACTTCAACTTTGACACCCTCCCAAGAACTGAAAAATTGCTTATTTACCATGAAATTTTTGGCACAACATGCTCTTTATGATAACAACATTCATGACAAATTTCAAGGTCAAAAAATTTATACAAAAAAAAATATTTACAATCTACCAACATGTATGTCCTCCATTTGCCTCAATCACTGCTTGTAACCTAGAGGGCATAGAATGACATAGTTGAAGGAGCTTTTTACCATTGATTAACCTCCACTCTCTTTCAATAACTACCTTAAAGTCATCTAAATTTTTTGGACATATTGGACTATGTTGCACAGCATTTTTCAAAATCTTCCAAAGATTCTCAATTGGATTGAGATTGGGAGAATTTGCAGGCCAATCGAGCTTCTCCAAAAGGTGTGTTTGTCTCCATTCTTCACATACTTTGAGATGTGACAAGTGCACACCACTAAATTTGGCTATCCTTGATTTTTTTTGAGAAGCATTTATGATTAGAGATTGCATCATCTAGAGAATTTCAATCTAGAAGCATGATTATTTGACATACTTCAACAATATCAATGTCTTTAATAAAAGGTATCTCACAACTACACACATTGGTAGATTGTAAATATTTTTTTTTGTATAAATTTTTTGACCTTGAAATTTTTCATGAATGTTGTTATCATAAAGAGCATGTTGTGCCAAAAATTTCATGGTAAATAAGCAATTTTTCAGTTCTTGGGAGGGTGTCAAAGTTGAAGTAGTGAAACGGTTTTCACAATTGTTTCTCAAAACGACACATGTTGGTAGATTGTTAATATCTTTTTTTGTATTAATCTTTTAGTCTTGAAATTTTTATCATATGTTATTAACATAAAGAGTTTTTTGTTCCAAGAATTTCATGGCAAAAAAAAATAATTCAATCTTTGGGAGGCTGTCAAAGTTGGCAGCAGTGAAACAATTTCCATAGCTACCAATGTTGGTAGATTTTGAATAACTTTTTTTCGGTGAATCTTTTGGCCTTGAAATTTGGCATACATATAATTAACTTAAAGATAATTCTTTGGTAAGCATTTTGTGGTAAAATACCAATTTTTGAGCTCTCGGGAGGCTTTCAAAGTTGGCAGTATTGAAATTTTTCTCATTGCGAATTCGAAAATGACATTTTGATTGGTACTCCACTGTACAACCTTTTAAGTACTAAACACCAATTTCAAGTGGCTGTGTGTATAGAAGATGCTACAAGATTTGGTTATTCTAAAAAAATTATCCATGTGATATGTATATAAACCTTTGATAATAAATGGATTTTAGGAAATTAATACTAATTCTTTGATTGAAATCACTTATAGGTTTTCAAAAACTAGCCTAACATCCAATCTTGGCACCTTAACACCATAAAAATGTAAAAAGGTTGCAAGATTCTTACTTCATCCTTTGTAATGACAATACTTCAGGATGACAAATTAGTTATTGAATTCAATCCCACATTTATTCACATCTTGGCATGTGAAAGTTCACCAATATAGCAAATTATTGTGATATAAAGCAATTGCACCTAATAGTACCTCATTTCCAAAACTAACTTGTAGTATTGTCATTTGAATAAACTGTTTGTGATCCATATCTATATCAACTTCTAAAGAGTCTTGCTTGAAATGTACAACTTCTATTAATAAGAGGCTTTGAAAATGATGCCTCCAACAATGCTTAATTGTTCATTTTGACGGTTTCAATAGGTGTTTTCACCTTTAAGTGTAGTTACTTTTGGCACCTATTAGGTTTGGCACCAATCAATTGAATAATTATTAAAAGTAGAAAAAGAGGGATTCGACATCCATTTTCAATTCTTAGAAATTCAATGTGATTTAACTTCAAGCTACAATCACCCTAAAGATGACTCTTTCATTGAGCTTCAAAAGCTACATAATGTTTGTAAATGAAAAAGAAGATAAGTTCTTCATACAAGTGGATTTGTAGGAAGTAAAATAGCCTATGCGAGATATGTAAAGTAGGATTTGTAGGAGCTCAATTGCTCATAATCAAGTTAAATTTCAAAAAACTTTGAATGAAATTAATGTAGAAAATCAAGATAAATCCCAAAACCCATATGAGATTTCAAACCTTCAATCAAAAGTTATAAACAAAGTTCAAAGAAGGATCAGAAGAGACATTTTTGTTGGTTGTTCTAAACATCTTTTTTACATTTTGTCCATAATTTGTTCTTCTTGGAGGCTCAAAATTACAAAAGAGTTTGTAAAAATGCAATTTATCTTGATTTTTAAACTTTTCTTATATCAAATTTTTTGGAAAAAATTATTCTACTATAGCAAAATGAAGTTTGAAATTTTACTTTGAACATAATTTCTAATTTTTAATGATGAGTGGTTAAGCTCTCATCTTCAAACTATCCCATACCCTTTTGAAGATTCACAACAAACAATATATTTCATTATAATAAACGGATTCTTTACTCTTTATATTCACTAACTATCAATGAAATAATTTGTTTATATCGCCATTAGAAAATTTCTTGATAGTAGATGGTCAAATGATGGATTTAGATAATTGACTCAAAAATATTAAATTTTCAAGATTCCTTTACTTCAATTTCCCTTAACTTTAGGCTTTATTGTCATTAATTTCAAAAAGAAATTGACTTCATTTTTGTATTATTTTCCATTGAACCTACTACCACATTTAGATAGTAGGTTTGGTTAAAATTAATTAACAAAAAAATGATGAACTTTTCTACTAATTCTCGGACCAAATAGCCAAATCTACAAATAAATATAAAGGTAGTTTGCCAAAAATCCAAAGAATCCATTGAGTAATATACCAACTTGTCATTTATCCATCTACCATCAAGAAATTTATTTGATGGGATTAAAAAGAATTACTTTATTGACGTCTAGTGAAAATGTAGGATAGAAAAGTCTTTTTTTATAATGAAATCCATTTTTTGTCATAAATGTTCAAAGGATATGGGGTAATTTAAAGATGAGAGCTTGACCACTCATTGTCAAAACATAGGAATTGTGTTTACTTAAGAACTTCAAACCTCATTTGGATATAGTATACTAAAGTTTTCCAAGAACCTTTGTGAAATCAAGCTAAATTTCATTTTTGTAACCTTGTTTGAGATTGTGAGCCTCTAATAAAAAATCATGGACAAAATTCAAAAAGGATGTTTAAAAATGTACAAATAAACTATTCCTTCTAACTCTTCTCAAATGGTTTTTGGAAAATGAAGTTAACTTGATTTCTCAATTTTTTTTTGTTCAAAGTTTTGGGAAACAATTATTCTACTATGCCTAAATGAGGTCTACAATCCTACATTAAATAGATTTCCTACTTTTAGCCTCTAAAGTTCATTGACTATATTTTCACCAAAATTGCTCCAAAATTGCCATTTCTTGTACAAGTTTCAAATTTTAGAAAAGAAAGATTTTTGGACACATGTAACAATAGGTCCTTGTAGTACACTAATTTGAAAAGATGTGGAAAAAATTTCAGAAATTTCCACCATATAGATTGCAAGATATTAGCATTTGAAGTCACAAAAATCATTTTTTTGTCCTAACCTTGCGAAAAAATGGGCAGTTGCACTTCACAAGGCCACATTTATATGAAAAAATGTTCAAAATGGTGATGCTTATTTGGATTCATTCATCAAGGCATGTTGGCTACATGTTTGAAAAATTTTAGATCATTTGAAATTGTACAACATATAGGAAAAAAATAATAAGTAGAGATTTCTAGAGAATGATTCAAAATACTAAATTGTTAAAATTTTATTTATTGAATTGAAAAATACAAATTCCAATGGTTATAATGTTTTAATAAACAATCTTCACCTAATGCTCTTATTTTTTTCAAATAATATTGAAAATTGAATTCAATAAAAGACTTCAAAGTTTATTTTGGAGTAAAGAATCCATAATTGCCTACAAACTAAAACACCCCATAACTTTTGGCTCATTGATCAAAATGGAATGATTGAAAGCTTTTTTGTATACATAAAACAAGAAAATCAATTTCAAATTTGGATTTTTGAAAAAAATTGATTTTTTCGAATCTACCGGAATTGCTGGAGTTGAAAAACAAACTACATATTAGGCCATAACTTTTGGCTCATGTTTCGAAATGTTCTCAAATTTTGTGCACATGAAAGATATTCCTTGTTTACATCTTCTAAAATTTGAGCCCAAAACATGGAAATCTTTAGTCACATGCATCTGCCCAAAATTTCTATATTGCCAAAAAATGTAGCTTGATCCTTTAGGAAATAACTTAACTATGAGTGGTTGAGCTTCTAGTAATCTTCAATTTACATATCCCATATAGGTTGTTTTACCTCCTATCTTGTCTTCACATCTTGGTACTCTCATAATACTAAGTGGTGTTTGAATCTTTGTGAGATGGTTGCGGATTATATAAATTCATTTGAATTCAATGCCGAATATTTACAAAAACAAAACATTCTAGAGTGCCAAATTTTATTTTGGATTTAACTCTTGAATGACGAAGTGGTCATAGTGGAAATCATTTGTTTTGGTACCATGTGAATTTTGGGATTAAAAAAAAATGTAATAACAGTCATTGGAAGTCAAGCTATTGTAGAAGACCTTCCCATTTCACACAAAATTTGGAGGATGAATAGTTTCACTTTTATCTTGCATGGAGAAATTCTTTGTCATTCATTAGCTCTAAAACGTCTGCCGCATCATTTATGGATTGAAATAAACTTTCGGCACCAATGTGCCAAATCTCGGCCTATCAACCTCGGCCTAAGTTATGCAAGGTTCGTTTTTGGCTCAAGCTTTCGGCAATTTGCTTCTGAAGTGGCTCCTCATAAGTTCCCCAGTAGACTCCCAAAGTCCTTCTGTTTTAAATCTCCCGGATAAAATCGCAGAGACTGCCCTATGATGCTCCAACAGATGTCACCTGCTGGGTGGCTGGGTGGCCGAAGAGCATCTCCTTCTTCCACCTCAACTGTCCTCTCCTCAACCCGCAGCTTGCAGGAAACTCCCGCGCTTCCCACAATGGTCTCCGGCGGACCCATCTCAGAATCCGAGGTGGAACAAAAATGGCTGAGTTGGAAGTCAACCTGTCAGTCCACTTGTCAAATCACCTCGTACTCCACAACGAGTCAGTGTCCCCACATCCAGCAACCATCGCTACCATTCAAACGTGACGCTCACCCAAAAAAAAAGGAACGATCAAACGCCATCGCCAGGCACTCCTGCAATCTTCGCATCCTCTCCTCCATTGCGCGCGTCTCTTTGCTCCAGCCCCCCCAAATTCAAGCTCTCAAGTACACAGCAATTGCTCTGGACTCGCTTGTAGATTGAAACAGGAGCTGCTGCCGGCCGTGATCGGTCGATCGACTGGATTTGGAGGGGCGGAGGTTTTGGGTTTGGGGAGGGAGAGAGAGGGCTGGACTAGGTGGGTATGAGGATATCCAATTCCGGAGTCGTCGCTCTGCTGGTGGCTGCTCTTCTAGGTTGGTATCTTTGAATTTTTACCGTTTGTTGTGTACTAAATGTTTGGTGATTGGCTTCCAATTCTTGAATCGCGACCCGGGTTGTGCAGTGCGCGTTTTGGCAGGTTTTTTTGAGGTATTTGGCTATTCAATTGCCTTCTCTTGGTAGCTAGTTCTTTCGAATTGTTAGCCACTACGATGATGATTCAATACCTGGGGGTTTGAAATCGAGGGGACTCTCGGCCATTTACGCTTCAGTTTACCCAGTCAATTCAGAATTGGCTAAACTTCGTTCTTTTGAATTGCTCACCGTTGCTAGGATAGACTCTGTTCTGAGACAGGTTAACTGCACGGGAGTCTTTAGCTAGCATGTAGTTTGGTCTCTTTTACGTTGTGATCAACAATTGGCCATGTTAGTCAGCTAATTTTTACATTCAAACTTTCTTGTGTTAGTTTGCGATCGAACAATTGGCCATCCTAGTCAGCTGGCTCACCAAATTTTTATACTAATATGATAGATTTTTTTATGGGAATTAGAAAACACTGAAGGGACGGTTTTGAGTGTATCTTCGAGTCAATTTTGCCTTGAGTTGTGGCTATTGCCCCCTACTTTCAAATTGTCCAGTCATGTTGTCATAAAGTAGCATCGTAGCATCGATTGGCCCTAAGATCATTGTGAATACCGGTAAAGAGTTGGGATAGTTCGACCAACTAAGGAAGCCACGGACCTAAGTAGGTTGCAACTGCTCCCCTTGATGACGCCTTGTGCAAATAGACCCGTGAATGAGTCAGCAACGGGCAGACGAAGCTCTAGTATCCCTACGTGCAAGCTTACGCTAACGGCTTCGTTCGCCAAGTCACTACAATTTCGTCAGAATTTCTCAAGAGCCTTTGTCGCAGCCTCATGTACCTGACAATTGCTGCAGGAGCGAAATTTCAAACTCTGTCTGTGAAACACGTCTAGACTGATTATACTATTTTAACCTAGACTGCCCTTCACAGCTCCCATGACTGAAATTAAAAACCCTTCGTTGCTACATATCGATTCTAGATTTTAATGCAATTCCTGTGGGTTCCTGGCAAACCCTCCACGCCTTCAATTAATTTTCCTCGTTGTGTACTGTAGATCTCTCGAGGTAATTCTCAGGGTCCCGTCCATGAACGGACTGATCGATACCCATCCGGCCCTTGAATCATTAATTCATATCAGACTAGCTAGTAGTTGGATGCCACCATGGAAGATCGATTTCACTGCATTTATATCCATATGTTTCCATTCGATTTCGCTTATTCTGAGATCAAATTCATTCTGATAATTGAATGATTTGGTTCTTCGCCTGTTCAGGTGCGGCTGTGGTCGTGGAGTCCGCGACCAATTGGTGCGTGGCGAAGCCCAACCTGGCGGAGTCGGCCTACCAGGATGCGTTGGACTGGGTGTGCGGGCCGTTGTCTGGCCAAGGGCAAGTGAACTGCTCGCCCATTCAGAGCGGACAGGGCTGCTACTCCAGCGACACTCAAACCCTGGCGAGCTGGGCCATGAATGCGTACTACCAGGAGCAGGGACAGGCGGCGCAATCGTGCGACTTCCAAGGCACGGCCACCACCACCACCACCAACCCCAGTAAGACATACACACACGCACACATACTCATGTATTCTCTCCGTTCTTCAATTCTCTGTTGCTATCGCAGTTGCGAATTCACTGGTGCTGATGGGAACTGTAGACACTGAAACTCGTCAAAATTAGCATTCTGTGAGCATGGTTCCTGTTACTAAGTTGTCTTCGTTTTGTTTGGGTCTTGTTGGAAGTAAGAGAGGGATTCTACATTCTCGTAGCATGCGTTTTGGGGACACCGGAAGTGTGCAGAGCTAGGCATTTTTTTAAATACGTTTATCCCAGAGTCTACTCTAGTCTCCCATGATTCGAAGCTGTACATTGTAGACAAGAATTTGTACAAATTGTACAAGTCGGTTTTAGAAGCAGGCTATGACACAATTAGGTACATTTAATTACCTTCTCTTGTTTCTGACATGATTGTACGTTTTTATCCAAATTTTACTTAATTAAACAACTCATCTACTTCAGATCACCTGTATGTGCACTCAATCCTCTCTAACGGACTTTGGGACTAGTTGCAAAGAATGATGTTTGAGAATATCCTTGCTTCTAGCTCAGCTTCAATTTGGGCTTTAATTTGCTAATGATCTTCTATTGCATCTGAGAGGTGGCACGGAGCTCAAGAACAGAGGATGCTGAAAAATAAAGATGTAAAACTACGATAGACAGCAAGAACGCAGTCTCAAAAACTCGAATTTGGATTATTAGACCCTAAATCTTCGTAACAATGTTGTGTGTGTGGAGAGGGAGGGAGGGAGGGAGGGAGAGAGCGAGAGAGATGTGCATTAGCGGAAGTCTGTACTAACTTAGTCAGAGTTTATTTCATTTCAACGCATTGCAGACTTTTAGTATCTCTTCATCAAATGACATTCCTTAACGTTCCTCATCATAAGAATACCTAGTACAAATGTACAATGAGAATACTTACACTGACCAGTGTGATTGTACGAGGAAAAACTTGCATCTTGATTCATCGAAGGCTCATTTTAATAAATCTTACTTCTTTACATTTACATACTCTACCGTATACAACTGAAAATCAGATTCTGTTACAAGAATGTTACATTAATGAACCATTTACCAGTGAGATTTTCCTTTTTGTAATAACACAAATAGATGACTTGAATTTCCAAGTTGGCTGCAGGACGTTGTATATTAAGAGACAGTTTGTAACATATAACGTCTAATCCTTTCCAATTTTGCTTATTGCAGGCACAACGACCTGTACGTATGCGTCGCCCAATGGGTAAGACTACCAATCTATCTCGAAATGTACTCAGATTGTATGATACGCTCAGACAGAAGTCTAACGAACTTGACATGATTATTGCATCATTAGATTCGTGACTGCAGGTCTGCAGTTCACTTCTATTTCCCCTTTGTGCATACATGTCAGAAGGAACGTAGCTTTCCAAAGCGAAAGTTCAGAGACAAGAAGCGTAGAGCTCCGAACCAATGAAAAAAAAATCATGTGTAACTATCTTTAATTTTCGTCTTCTTTTGGAAATTCAGAAGCCTTCAATTGAATTGGAGAAATAGAAGCATACTCAAGGAGACCAATTTGAGAAATTATGTGTATCTCGCATTACTTTGATTTAGTAACGTTTATAATGACAAGGGTAGCAGCAGTGATTTTTTAAATGATTCTGTTCAAGATAATCAAAACTGATGTATCCTTTTTAACTTTTAATAGCCATTTAATAGCCATTTAATAGCCATTTTCAGTGTTTAATAAACTGTCTTGTATCGACTTACTGTGTGTGTTACATTTTTATTTATTAAATTTAGAAAAATTTAGAAAAATTATTTAGGGTGGCATGCCTACTTAGAATCAGTTTGATGTGGATTGCGTGCAGGACGAGTTCCACAGCGAATGGACCAAGCGGGTCTATGGGGAACCTCTCGACACATTCCTCGTATCTTTCTGCTGTTGTGTCAATCGTTGCATACTTCACCGCTCAAGCTCTATAATGAAATGAACCTGCTGATTAGAGTTAAGGTGGGTACCCTCAAACCACCACTTCTTTGCAAGTGTGCCTAGTCACAATTAATATTAGACTGGTCAAGTTTTTCATATTTTCTTGTTGGCAAGTGAAAGGAAGGTTCCAATGCACCAAAGAACACAACATTTGGATACCTTATGCAAAAGTTAGGAAGGTTCAAAGTTTTTCTTGGTAGAGGTCTAAAATCGTTTCTTCCACATACTTAAGTATATATTGATTTTGATGATGTACTCAAAGTGATGATGGTGATTTTATGCAGGGTGTGATTATGGATGTACCTAGCTTATTACCTTAGACTAAGGATTATTCCATGCTCAAGGAACCTTCCAATTATGCCTAGTTAGCAATTTTGATTTTGTGCTACAATCTTAAACCATATCCTTGTAAATATTTGTAAAAATATTTGTGAAGGCAAGTATCCCCAAAGATCTCTTCATTCTAGAGGAAGGGGATGTACACTTAGACTTCTATAGTATGGCCTTCTTGGTGTTTTGGAATATCTTACACACTTATCACAATACGATGGATTGAAACAAACTATATTGAAGGCATTTTTGGAGACTTCATATTAATTACAAGAATAATCTTTAAAGGACTAAGAGATCCAATTTGGGCTTTGTGTTTTCTTTAGCTATTTTGAGTAGCTCATTTGGACATATATTTTAGGCTAGTTTTATTTATTTATTTATTTTCTAATGTAGTCTTCTTTCTTGATCACAGTGATATAGAATTTGACCTCATATATGTGAATTATACTTTCACAATATGATCAATCAACTACTTATCATTTTGAAAACCCAAAATTGTTGTACTTTGAGGGTTCATTGATGTAAATGCATGTAGGAGTTCCAATTTCAAGAAACATATAGATATATCATTTATAACTTATGAAGTGAAGCTAATTAAAAAAATATTTTTTTGATGAATTTAAAAAAAAAGATATGAATAACAAACTGTCTAGATTAAATTCACATTGTTGAATCCATCATTGTATAAAGGTATGTACACCCATAATACAATCATCCCAAAATGCAAAACCTACATTTGGACCAAAAAACATCACAATAACCTAAATATTGGTTATATAAGATATATACAATCAAAACATAAAAGTTTGAGAATTGAGCATTGGTTTAGGGTATACTTAGAGGTTATACCTTTTGAAAATTTGTAACAACCACTAATGTGAATTTTGACAACATGGCTTTTTTGGATTGACTCTAAGCAATCATGTAACAAACCATAATCATTGTTCTTCATGAGATGTATCGATGTAATGGGATTGCTCATGAAGAACATAGTATAACTACAAATTTCTTGTCTAAATTAGCATGATTAATAGCCAAGTGTCTCAATTCCTATTGTTGAACAATTTCAAGTATTAATAACCTTCTTATGAGCCAATCCAGTCTATAATTGAGTTGGTACTTCTATTGTTGCTCTACAACAGGAAAACAACTCAATTACAAACCAAATTGGTTCACAGCATTGCCATTATTTAGTTCATATCTTATTCATATAATATCCAAATAATGTATGCTAAAGTGCATTTAAATCCTCGTTCTCATGTCAATAAGATTGAATAAAAAATAAGATTGAATAAAAATGGGATTTAATAATAGTGAGCATTCTAAGTTTGTCATTAGTGACAATTATGGACACTCATAGTAGTTGTATGGTTGAAATTGCCTGTGAACACAAGAATCTTAGGAAACTAAGTTGATCATTGTATGAGACTATAGGGACCTAATGGAGCTTGAATGGTGGCTTGTAAGGACAACTCATTTGAAGTTGATTGTAAGCAATCAAGGCTACTATACATGAAGGTTTGATTATGTACTTGAGTGCCAAAATTGAATTTCTACATAAGATTCTCAAGGGTCCACATCACTTGAACCATTTACAAATGACACGTGGCACTTTTTTTTCCACAAAAATGATTTAAAATTTCTACCCATATTGACCTTTGCATAGGATACCGGGAACTTGAGGTTGAGGTGTTATGTAGATTGTAAACCTCTAAATGAATATATAGACTTTCCAAAATTTAGGACAACGCAGACTCAATGATCAATGTAGTATCAAAACTAAATCAATTACCAATATACATGCCACTATTCTCAATATGAAACTTGGCAATCATGTCTTCCTACTTACCAAATTTAAACCTAAAGATTGCCAATGGGATCTTGATTGGTAAGTTAATGGGTGGATGTCTCAACATGTTTTGTTTTATTTTTATTGTTTTTGAAACAAATGAAACAAAATTTCATTGCAAGTGGCAAAATACAAGACCACCAGCCACAAGTGGCCTCACGGGAGGGAGAGACACCATCCTCTCATGGACAGTGTCTCAAACGGTTGCATCTCCTGAGTTTGTAAACATAAATAACATCCATGTTCCACCATAAAATTGCAACAGGACTGGACTTCTGTCAGTTCCTGGGACTCCAATTTGGAACAAGTTGTGTCTGGCGTCTGCTTCTTCATCAGCGGTAGACGTGCCTATTGCAATGTCATAACTTCTTCCTGTAGTTGAAGAAGTCAAGAAATTGAACAGAACTTAGTGGCCAAGTGTGGGTCGGTGCAATGAAATTATGTTTCATTCAGTTTGTGTAAAAAAAAAAGAAAAAAAAAAGTGGCAGTATTTTGAATTTCCATGATCATAGTCCCCTCATCAAACACATCTGAAGTCTCAAATTTCTTGTTCTGTCAGTGCTTTTGTGCTCCAGCTATTAATGGGGTATGTACGTAAAAGCCATATGAAGTAATTCAATAATTCAAGTGCAATGCAGTTTTTGTTTACAGTTTGAAGAGAAGTGAGAACCATTCAGCAAAAGTTGGGTCTTCATTTCTAGATTGCAGTTCAAAAGATAATCATAATCTTGCTCTGCTGCAGTCACTATGAAGTCAAACCCAGAAATGCATTAAGCTAGGAACACCCAAATGTGCCACTGATCTTAAATTGCCATCTGTAGTACGTGTACATCTCTAAAGTCAGTTTTGTACATATGTGGAAGAAATGTTTTTAGAACCAGACTTTGTTCCTTAATAACTTTTGCATACGGTATCCAAATGTCATGTTCTCTGGTGTGTTAAAACCTCCTTTCACTTGCCAACAGGAACACACAAAAATCTGACCAGTCTAATAATAGAAAATAGTATCAGTAGAAAAAATGGTGGTTTGGGGAATACTTACCTTAACCCCTAAAGGTCCAAACTGCATTTTTTTGGCAACATAGCAATTTTGGACAGCTCACTATGAACGGACTTTTTAGTTTTTTTTGCTGAAATTTTCACACAACATGTGCCTGAGGAGTAGCTTTAAGGCCCAACAATTTTCATAAATTTTGATTACATGATTCAAAAGTTATTGCATGATATGTACTTTTCAATGCTCGGTGGGCAGCCCAAAAATTTCTTTAAAAATCACTTTTTTCAAAAATAAAAATTTGAAATTGATTTTCTAGATTTATATATATAAGAAAAGCTTTGAAGCACTCCATTTTGATATATGAGATGAAAGTTATGAGGTGTTCTAGTTTGTAGGCAATCATGGATTTCCTACTCAAAAATAAACTTTGGAGTCCTTTATTTAACTCAATTTTTAATATTTTTGAAAAAAAATAAAAAGATATGATGTAGATTTTTTATTACTACATTACCACCATTAGAATTGACATTTTTCAATTCCATAATTAAACTCTTCACAATTTAGTGTTTTGATTCATTCTCTACTTTTTTCTATTTACTATTTGTTTCCTATATGTTGTGCAATTCCAAATGATCTAAAAATTTTTAAGTATGTAGCCAACTTGCCTTGAAGAATGAACCCAAAGAGTAACCATCATTTTGAACATTTTTTCATAGAAATGTGACCTTGTGAAGTGCAGTTGCCTATATTTTCATAGGGTCAAAAAAATGGTTTTTGTCACTTCAAACGTTAATATCTTGCAATCTACACGGTGGAAAATTCTGAAATTTTTTTCACATCTTTTCAAAATAGTTTACTACAAGATCCTAAGGTTACATGTGTCCAAAAATGTTTTTCATTTTAAATTTGATGCTTGTATCAGAAATGGTAGTTTTGGAGTGTTTTTGGTGAAAATATAGTCTCCGACCTTTAGGGGTTAAGATAGAGAAAATTTGAGCTCTCAAAGTGCCCTAGAAAGCCAGATACCATGAATGGAAACCTTCATTTCATTGAAATGCATACTTGTAAAGGAAGAAAGTAATATTTTTCCTCTCTTTCATGCATCATTGCCACATCATGATGTTTACACAATTGCATGCATTTTATTGGACAATGAGGCATAGTCAATATTTCTAAACATTCAAATCCTTAATAGATTGAGATAATTTTTATATGATAAAGCTCAAATTTGGTGCAACTAATAAGTATTACCAGTAGTGGCTCATGATGTTTGAGCAATGAAACACCTTTTTATTGAACAATGACACATTAGGTACTTCTTGTCATTCAACTCTTGGATACTTTGAGTGAATTCCTTTATTTTGAAAAGTTCATTGCTACTTGATGAAATTCACAAAAGGTAGCTATACATTTATGTACATAGGCTAGCTTTGTATGTCAACTCTTGATAGGTACTTTGAGAGTTCAAATTTTCTCTAATGTAGTGAATTTCATCAATTGTCTCACTTGTCTCCCATTATGAATTTCCAACCCAATGTTTCAATTCAATCATTTGGAAATTGTGAAAAGCTTGCCTAAAGTTGAAGTTCACCTTGTAGGACCAAGACCTTTTTTCATCAAAAAACACTCAAAATTGTCATTTCTATTGCAAAATGCAAATTTTTTTTCCAAATATAATTGTAGGATCTTGTACTACACTATTACAAAAATGTATGGATTAAATTTTTTTAAGCTTTGACCTTGTAGATTGCAAGATATTTGCGTTTGAAGCAAAGAAAACAAGATTTTTTGTTTTGTGTGTGATTAGATTGTAAGACTTTGAATCTCCTCAACTTAAAACTTTTGCATTTACACCTATTGATTTTAGAATCTTTTATGTTGAAAATTGAGTTGAGAGTAGAATTTGTTTTAAAACATACTTTATTATCTTTCTTTAAAAATTTGTTAAAGGAAGTAGGTACAAGACAGAGGGAAAAACTAAATTGCTAATAGTTCTAAGATGTAGTTGAAATAGTGTAATCCCAATGGTGAGATCTTTCTATCAAGCAAAGAAAAGCTTGTGGAATTTCTTTTGAAAAATTGTAAAAATTGATTCCAAAAATGAATCCAATACATTATTTTCTCTTTGATTGCTCAAAAAAGAAGATCATATTCCATAACTTACATCTCACCAATCCAAATGGAATGAATCAAAACTTTTCATGTAGACAAAAATATAATCTATGAAAAAAAAATATATATATATATTTTATTTCAAGTCTTTTTGTATTGTTGTTGTCTAGTTGAATTCCATTTTGTACTTAGGATATCATAACTTTTGCTTCAAAGCAATATTGAAATAAAGATTATATTTTCCAAAATCTAGTATTTTTCTATTTTCAAATAAAGTTAAAAAAAATAATGTAAATAATTGAGATCTTAGGAACCGACCTAAACTTTCATTTGTTCCCTAATAAGGGGACAATGTCCCTTTAGGAATTAAGGTAAATGCCCCCGCAATCACCACTAATCATAATGTTTTTGAACTTCAAGGTAGGAGCTCCTTTGCTTTCTATGAATCAAGCTTTTTTAGTTTAATAAATCTTAAATGTAAGCGTCCCCATAAGTTGTAGGTTAATGCAACAATAATATATTTTTGTTGCAATGATACTATGAAGGGCCTTTATACTTGCTTGCCTTTCATTCAAAAAATGTTACAATAGGAATTGAATAGGATTGCTACTATTAAATTTAACCCCTAAATGCCTAAATTACGTTTTTTTGGCAAAATAGCAATTTTGGGCAACTCACTACAAAAGGAGGTTTTTTTTTTTCTTAGAAATTTTAACATGACAAGTGCCCAAGGAGTAGCTTTTAAGGCTCAAAAATTTTCATAACTTTTGACTACATGGTTAAAAAGTTATTGTATGATACATACTTTTCATTGCTTGACAATGAGCCCAGGTAGCAAAAAAACTTCTTAAAAAATCATTTTCTTAAGAAATTAAAAATTGAAATTGGTTCTCTAGATTTATATACACTTTGAAATCTTTGAATTGATCCATTTTGATTAATGAATCAAAAGTTATGTGGAGTTTTAATTTTCAGGAGTTTGCACGTCATCATTGAATCTCTATTCTAAGACAAACTTTGAAGTCCTTTATTTAACTCAATTTTCAATATTTTTGAGAAAAAAATAAAAACATTGGGTGTACATTGTTTATTACAACATTACAATAATTGGATTGGAATTTTTCAATTCCACAAATAAATTATTAACAATTTAGTATTTTGAATAATTTTCTACTTCTTTCTGCTTATTATTTTTTTCCTATATGTTGTATAATTTCAAATGATCTGAAATTTTTCAAGCATGTAGCCAACTTGACTTGAAAAATTAATTAAAAGAAGATCTACCATATTGGACATTTTTTCACAAATATGTGACCTTATGAAGTGCAGCTACCTAGTTTTTTGTAGGACCAAAAAGGATATTTGTCACTTCAAATGCTAATATCTTGCAATCTACCTTGTAGAAATTTTTGAAATTTTTGCACATTTTTTCAAACCAGTGTAATATAAGATCTTATGGTTTCATGTGTTCAAATATTTTTTTTTTTCTAAAATTTGGGTTCTTGTACTAGAAATGGCAGTTTGAGAGTATTTTTAGTGAAAATATAGTCATTTACGGGTTAATGCATCTTGCATTTTTTGATTGGAATGTTGAATTACATCTATAAATCTACAAATTGTGGATAAATTTCATTTAATCATCTACATGTGGCAATATTTATCGTTCCTTTTTTAACAACATCTGGATGGATTTTGGATTTTTCATCTATAGAATATTTTACAAAATATATCAATACATTTTTTTAAATTCTAACTTTTCAAGTTATCACCACTAAATAAAAAACGAGTTGTGCACCTACTTTGTCAAAGTAGGTTAGTAGGTATTAAGTTAAATAAGACAGTACTCTACATTATCGAACAAAATTAATAGATATAAAAAATATTATAAAAGTAAGGCACTAAACTACTAAATGTAGTAATTATGTTATTTTATAGTTAAAATCTAAATCTCTTAAAAAGAAGTATTTAGGGCAGTACTTATTTTCTATATTTATATGACAAAATTGATACCTCGAACTATCCTAAAATAATTTAATTTCATTCAAATTGATCTTTAGACCAATGCTATTTTTTTTTATTATGTACTAGATTCAATATTACATTCCTTTGAGACCTTTATACTTCCAATTTGCATCTAAAGATTTGAGTAGGTTTCCTAATAGAGTTTGGAAGGAATAGATGTGTAGATTTGAGACTTTGAGTTAAAATTTTTATATATACAATCTAAAGAGAATATAAGAGAATATAGACATAGGATTTCAATTATTTAAAGTTCTTTTTTTTTTTCCATTAAACCACTAGTACATCAACTAATTCATAATCTTATACAAAGTATGAAGTACTAAGTGACTAAACTAATCATATTGATGAAAATTGACTACAAATGATTTCTTGTAACTCTTGCAATAAGCGCTTGAAACCATTTGTCATCCATCCAATGGATGACAACTCTTTTAGTGATTAAATGCTAATTGATATTAAAAAAAAGAGCCTATTTTTGTGCTTGACTCTATGCAAATGCTAATTAAAAAATACAAGGTAATTGCATCTAATTGTGACTTTTTGCTAGGCCAATCCATCAAATTTCTTGTTTAAAATGTAAAATCTTTGAATATGGGAGTCTTAGTTTGATTTTGGAATATACCTATTTTAGCACTTAACCCTTAAATTCCCAAGGCCATTTTTTTTTGTCAAAAACCACTCAAACTGCCATTTTTGCTACATTCACCTAAGAAAATAAAAAAAACATTTTTTTAAGAATCTAACCATAGGATCTTGTACTTCACCTGTCTTAGCTTGTGTGCTAAAAATTTCATGAAGTTTGATTGTATAGATTGATAGATATGAGCATTCAAAGTTGAAAAATAAAGTTTTTTTGAACATTGGCCTGCAATTTCAGATGACTTTGACCACCATTTGTGAAATTTTTTTGCACTACAAAATTTAGAATTCTTTATGTTGAAGAATTGAATTGAAAGTCTAGAAAAAAAATTCACAAAAACACACTTGAGTTTCATTCCTTAAAAAATTGTTAAGTAGAAGTAAGTTCAAGATTGAAAAACAAACTAAATTGTTAATAGTTCCAAAATGGGATTGAAAAACAATAATTCCAATGATGAAATTGTTTTATCAAACAAACACAATTTTTTCAAAAAAAATTGTGAAAAAATGTGAAAATTGCATTTAGAAATGAATCTTACAATTTATTTTTTTCAAGAAGATGATTAGATTACCCAAAGAACAAGATTGTCCTCAACTTTCTCATTATTAGTCCAAATAGAACAAATCAAAGCTTCAGATGTAAACAAAAATAAAAAAATTTAGGAAAAAAAATTAAAATTTATTTTGATTTTTTACAATGTTTTTTATACTGCCTACCAAGTTTAGTTCTAGGCTTTTTGTGGTATAACTTTTGCTTATGGGTACCAATTGAAATAAAAATTATATTTCCACAAAGCTAATTAGAATTTCTATATTGTGGAAAAGTTTCAAAAAATTCACCAGAAAATTGAGGTCACAGGAACTTGCCCGAAATCCAATTTGTCCCTCAAGGGGACAGTGGGACTTTAGGGGTTAAAAATTTATAGTTGATTTATACGATGTCCAAAATATGCATGCATCAATCTTCTTTTATCTGCCAACAAGATCCATCAAAATTTACACAATTTCATTTCAATCCGTTAGTCACCTAATTTGACATCTATTGAACACTCCCAATGTGTCAATCATCCATCAATTACCACAATTTTATCAACCCTTGAGCACCATGACAAAGCACTTTAGAAGGTTAAGGTGATGTTAGCATGCGGATTAGCATGGGGCTATCTACACTTCACTCATTGAATCCCTACAAACTTTAGAAAAAATACAAAAGATTCATTTATTGTTGAAATGTCTTGATTCTACTTGCAAATAAATTCTCTCAAACTTATCGGGCTTTGAAAAATACATTAGTTGACAAATAGTTTCTTGAAGATACCTAGATAACAAATCCACTTGGCAATAGGCATGTTCACCTTTCCATGAATAATTGGAGCCACTTTCAAATGCTTATTGGGACAATTTTGTCACGTGATGAAGTTCCCTCAACTGAATTCGTTAACCTTTAAAAGACGAGCTGGTCACCTTGGAAATCATTTGTTTTGGTATCATGTGAATTTTTGGTTTAAAAAAAATGCAAACGCATTGATTGGAAGTCAAACTATTGTAAAAGATCCTCTTTTTCCACACAAAATTCCAAGGATGAATAGTTGCACTTATAACCTACAAAGAGAGATTCTTTGTCATTCATCAAGTGAATAATGTCTTTTACTTTGTATATGGGTTATGTTCAATAACTTTGATTTCATTAACCTTTGAAGGATGAGCTTGTCACCTTAACCCTATAAAACAACCATGGACACTAAGTGTTCGATGGATGAAAGAGAATTCTTCTATAGAGGACAGAAGTGCAACTATTCATCTTCCAAGATTTGTTGTGAAAAGGGAACTTCTTCTACAATAGTTTGACTTCCAATGAATACTTTTCCATTTTTTTAAGCAGTTAATTCCCATAGTATTAGAAAATGATGATTTACTGAAGACTGGCCCATCCTTGCAGGGTTAAAAATCATTTGTTTTGGTACCATGTGAATTGTTGGCTTAAAAAAAATGCAAAAACACTCATTGGAAGTCAAACGACCGTTGAAAACCTCAATCCCCTTTTCACACAAAATTCCAAGGATGAACAGTTGAACTTGTGTCCTATATGGAGAGATTCTTTGTCACATTCACCATGCAAAAAACATCCGCCGCTTTGTTTATGGGTTAAACTAAGTTTTCATTATAAAACTTGGATTGGATTGAACTCTTATCAATGCAACCTTGTTGTGCCCTCCGTCATGCCCAAGCAGCGCTTTGTCATCTATCTGGTCTGCTGTGCAAAGAATGGCAGAGTTTGTAGCTAGGAAGGCCAACATGTCTTGACGGAAATAGTGAGGCTTCTTGAAATTGGAGCTTGCAGGACTATGGGGCATGGTGCAGTTTGTCTTGGCAAAAGAAAATGTCTCATTAAACTCTTACAGTTTCTTAGTGGGACACTTGCCTGGTCTCTGCAAATGAACTAGGCAGGCACTGTTATTACTTTTGGCATCTCATAACTATGATACAAACATCCGTCCTCAATGCATCTGGCAACAGTGTTTGTTTGTTTTCAAAAATTAAAAAAATTATTTAATTTTTTATATTTTATGCAGTGCAGAAAGATTGTTCACTGGAACTAACTTAGTGTGCCCTGTGTCCTTGCCCCCAGTCAAAAGAAAATGTAAAAGTAACTTTCCAATTTTTAAATCCATAAAAACTTCGAAATTCGATAACTTTCACACCATAACTTAGTTTCAAACGTTAGGAAACAAAGGCCATGCATCCCTCAAAGAGAGAACATTCTTGTTTGTGAGCTTTGGAGATGGGGGATTAAACCCAATCTATCCTTCATCACCTATGGGGCTCTCAATTGATCACTGGACTGCATGTGAGAATGGATTTTGCTGAATGTGTCTCTAGTTCTTTGATTCCCACATATGTGTTTCTAGTAAAATTTTGTTGAAGATCTTTTTAAAAGGTCATTCCTTATAATCTTATGTCTAGGGCTATACTTGAAAACACACTTGAAAACTCACTTAAAACATCCCTTTCTCTTTTAGAAGTTGGCCTTTAGATGTCACTCAAAATTCAATGTTGGAGGCATTTATGGACTCAAGCCGTGCAACACAATTGAAGGCTCAGATTTTAGCTAGACACTGTCCACAAAAAGCATCTTCTATTTGGATCAAATTCAGTAATATTTGGCTCAAATCCCCGGTGCTTGCTATTAAAATTGACAATTGCACTACTTAGAACAAGAAGGGTCCCCCTTCTTGTCTCTTTATTTAGTTCTCTTTGTATGGTTGGTTACAATTGTTGCTCATATCTCTTCATTATTCAACCTTCATGGCTTGGGCATTTTGTGATTGGTTTCTTTTTTTAATGCAATGGTTCTTTCCATATGTTCAAAAAAAAAAAGAGGGAGAAAGAATATGATTTAGGGCCCCATGGTCTTGCAAATCTCAATATAACAAACAAACCAAACCAAACCAAAAAGTCTAATTTAAGGTATGGACGATGTAGCTATTTACATTCATATAAATGGATGAAATTACAATATATGAATGAAATTTTATTTATTCATCCAAAAGAGTGTACATTCATCAAAATAGAGTGACATTGTCCCCAAGATTTGGTAGCATTTTGCAATTTCATCCACTGAAAAAGGAAAAATACTTTGTCAAATATTCCCTATAAAAAAAATTGCATTACTTTTTAGCAAAAATTAACTCAAAAAAAACTTGCCTACCAAAATAGCTCATCAAAAAATATTACGGATTTTTTTTATTAATGTAGAATTTAACCCTTAAAGGATGCAATCCCCATGACCAAGGCAGTAATCAAAATGCTCCTATTATTGGACCAATAGGTGCATTCTTGGATTCTATAGTGAACAATGAAATTATCCATCAACCTTTTTCAACAGGTCAGGGTCCTTCAAGGATTTTGAATACTATCATTAAAAGTGCATTAGAAACACTTAACCCCTAAAGGACCAAGGCTTTTTTTCTGCCAAAAAACACTCAAAACTGCCATTTCTAGAGCAAAAGGTAAAAAAATTAAAAATTATTTTTTTTCACATCTAAACAAATGATCTTACACTTAACTAATATGAAAATGTGTGGAAAAAATTTCAGAATTTTTGACTGCACAGATTGCAAGATATTTGCGTTTGAAATAGAAAAAACAAGTTTTTCAGCACATTGCGGGACTAGATTTTTTTACTTTGAACATTTTTAACTTTAATTTTTTGCACTACAAAGTTTTGAGCTTTAAGTCTTTATAGTATAGAATTGAGTTGAGGGTCTAGAAAAAAAATAATAATTCAAAAAAACTTAATTTTTATTCTTTAAAAAATTGCTAAGTAGAAGTAGGTATGAGAGAGAAGGAAAATCTAAATTATTAATATCTCTAAATTGGAATTAAAATGCACTAATTCCAATGGTGAGATTATTCTTGCTAGAAAGATAAACCATGTGAAATTATTTTTTTTCGAAAAATTGTAAAAATTGCATTCAGAAATGAATCCTATAAGTTATTTTTTCAAGAAGATGCTCTAATTGCTCGAAAAACAAGATTGTCCATAACTTTCTTATAAAGAATTCAAATGTAATGAATAAAAGCTTTCTATGTACAAAAAAAATATAATCTATGAAGAAAACTTAAAATTTTAAATTTAAAAAAAAAATTTGCCACCCACCATCCTCTATTTTGAGCTTATTTAGGCATAACTTTTGTTCCCCGGCACCGATTGGAAAAAAAATTATATTCCCAGGAAGCTAATCAATTTTCCTATCTTAAAAAAATTCAAAAAATCAAGAAATAATTTCAGCCTGTAGGTACCTGCCCAAAATCCCATTTGTCCCTTGAAGGGACATTGGTCCTTAAGGGGTTAAATTGAAAAAAAATTCTTTTTTTTGCCCTAGGAAAAATAGGATAGCTGCACTTCACAAGCTCACTTTTCTATGAAAAAATGTCCAAATTGGTGGTGCTTCTTTGGATTCTTTTTCCTAAACAAGTTGTCCACATCCTTGAAAAATTTCAAATCATTTGGAATTGTTCAATATATAGGAAAAAAATAATAACTAGAGAGAAGTAGAGAATGATTCAAAATACTAAATTGTTAAGAATTTAATTATGCAATTGAAAAATGTCAATCTTAATGTTTGTTATGTTATAATAAAAAAATCTATATCCTATAATTTTGTTCTTTTATCAAAAACATTGAAAATTGAGTAAGATAAAGGACTTCAAAGTTTATTTTAGAACAAAAAATCTATAAGTAAACTACTTGCAAACAAAAATCCTCATAACTTTTAGCTCATTAATCAAAATGGAATGATTCAAAGCTTTCTACATATACATAACTCTAGAAAACCAATTTCAAAATTTTATTTCTTAAAAAAGTAATTTTTCCTAATTTGGCTAAACTGCCCATTTATGAAAAAAATAACGTATTAAGCCATAATTTTTTACTCATATTTCCAAATGTCATAAAATTTAGTGTATATGAAATAAATATTCCTCACTCCCACCTTCTATTAAAATTTGGGCCAAAAATATGGGAATTTTCATTCACTTGTATCTGCCTAAAATTGCTACATAGCCAAAAAAATGCATGCTAGTCTTTTAGGGGTTAATTGAAAATAGTTTGTAATGGATTGATGCAAGACTTTAACTTGCCTAAAAGATAATGTATATTGAACAAATACTTGAAAATTCAAGTAGGTTCCTACAAAGTCGATTGTGGTTGGATGTTTACGAAATTTTGATACAAGGTGTGAACATTTATTCTCAGTGGAAATATAGGTTTTTTCCAATTGGGTCTCCAAATCAAAAGTTATATTGCTCTAAAATTTTGAGGCATCTTTGAGGCATCTTTTGCTAAAATCTTCATCAAATTCTGAAATTTAGCATATATATGACTAATAAAATAGTAAATACAATTGTAAGAAAAATTATTTAGTTCTCAAATCACATTCTAAGATGAGCTAAATTTTTGATAGCTTAATCAAGTGGTTTCAAGAAAAAAAAAAGTCTTTTAATTTCAAGCTTTATTATCTTGTAGTCTGTAAAGTCAAAGTTGTAGAAATTTTTTCAAATATTCCAAATGTTTGTCTCTAAATTTTCACCATTTGAATTTCAAATAAAATTTTTCTCATTGCACAAAAAATCATCAAAAAATTGCTAGTGTATTGCCAATTCATTTGAATTCTTTAGATTGTAGGGTGATTTAAAGTAAGTTAGACTCCATATTTGCTTCTGAAAATTTTCATGAGTGAACTTAAGATAATAACATCATATACTTACCAATGGTGAAAATCTTCATTTTTGTATAAATTAATTAAAAGCTGAACTACAACAAGGCTTGAAGTCTATTGACTCTATTTATAAATAATTAAATTAATTTCCTTTTTCTCAATTTAAACATTATAATCTTGCAATCTATACGGTCAAATTGGTTGAATAAATTTTCTTAATTCCTTAAGTTCTTTGACTATGTTTTCACCCAAATTCCCAAAATGATCTAAAACTTCCATTTATAGTACAAGTACCAAATTTTAGAAAAACAACAACATTTTTGGACACATCTAACCATAGGATCTTGTAGTACGTTGACTTGAAAAGATGTAGAAAAAATTTCAGAAATTTCCACAATGTGGATTGCAAGATATTGGTGTTTAAATTGTTAAAAATCCTTTTGGAGGCTTGGCAAAAAAACAAGGGAGTTGGACTTTACAAGGTCACATTTGTATGAAAAAATGTTTAAAATGGTAGTGCTTCTTTGGATTCATTATTCAAGGCAAGTTGGCTACATGCTTAAAAAGTTTTAGATCATTTAGAATCGTACAACATATAGGAAAAAAATAAAAAGTACAAAAAAATAGAGAATGATTCAAAATGCAAAATTATTAAGATTTTAGTCATCAAATTGAAATAGCCAATCAATATTGTTGTAATGTTGTTATAAACAATCTCCATCCTATGATTTTATTTTTTTCCAAAAAATATTGAAAATTGAGTTAAATAAAGGACTTTAAAGTTTATTTTAGAGTAAAGAATCTATAATTGCCTATAATCTAAAACTCTTCATACCTTTTAACTCATTAATCAAAATGAAATGGTTCAAAGCTTTCTAAGTGTATATATAAATCTAAAAAACCAATTTCAAATTTGGGTTTATAAAAAAATGATTTCTTTATTTACCCAAAATGTCCAACCGCAAAAAAAAGTACAATAAATTTTTAATGATTTAGTTAAAAGTTATGAAAATTATTGAACCTTAAAGAAAAAACTCATCCCCGTGTTGTGTAAACATTTCAAAGAAAAAAAATAAAAATTTCATTTATAGTGAGTTGTCCAAAAGCACTATGTTGCCAAAAATGAAGATTGGTTAAAAATATGATGGAAATACATTGCTTGACTTGTTTAACCTTCAAAGCACAAGTTTGTCAATATGGAAATCATTTGTTTTGGTATAGTCTGAATTTTTGAAAAAAATCCAAAAATTACTCTTTGGAAGTGAAACTACTACATAAGACCTTTCCTTTCTACACAAAAACTTAGAGGATGACTATATAGTTGCACATCTGTCTTGTATGGAGAAATTCTTTGTCATTAAGAAAAATTTTAGCCCTCGGGAGCTTTATGAGTTTTGAACCCCCTAGTGCAATTAAAGAGGAAATAAATTATTATTATTATTATTTTTATTATTTTTTAATGAAAGCATTTGATGTAGCACTATTGTGCTACATCAGTGCCACACAAGGTTTACTATTTTTTTTTTTTTTTAACTATTTTTTTTTATTTGTCGTGCACCATGGGGTGCTCGAAAATGAAAGCTTAACGGCCCTCCCTAGGGTTCAGATTTTTCCTAATGTCATTCATCAGCCACAAAACATTGGCCACTTTAATACATTCTTCTTTGGTTGGAATTTAAAACAAAACAAAAAGGTTTAATTCTTTAGATTTCGGACAAATCCATCATAAAATCAGCGGACTGACTTTTCCTCTTCCAAAACACCCTCCGCCCTTTAGGGGTTCTTGAGTTTATTAGTCTTCTCCTTCTCTCAGTGTCTATGATGGCGCCTCAAGTTGGCTTGTCATAGGCTGGTTTACCTTATTCGCCGGGAGGGGGGGTCGGGTTGGTAGCTGGGAAAAGGAAGGCGAGCAGAGCCCGAAGTGGATTCGGAGGGCTAACAATAGTGTGATCTCGTTATACCAGATCTCAATGCCCACAACGGGTAACTCCACTTGATTGGTGGAGAGCAAAAGAAAGCGCCCGGAAGGAAGCGCCCGCACGTGGGAGACGGGAAAGCGACTTCCCCGGTTCCCCCTTGTCCCTACGGGCAGCGGGAGCTTCGGGCTACGGCCTCCCGGAGTTCCGCTCCGGCTGCCTGGGGAGGCGCGGGGGGGGCGCGCTCGGACTTAACGCAGCACTGCCCTGCCCGGGTCAATCGACGTCCAGTCAGTTCAGTTCGCCCCTCCCTATTGTCACACTATTGTTAGCCACCTAGGAAAATAGTGGCACCACCACAACTACATTCATTTGGCAAGAATGGGGAGTTGGGGACTCCAATGCGGCAATAATATTTCAACTTGCACTAATTTCATATGTCTCTTGTACTCCAATCATATGTGTGGCTCAAGTTTTCAACATGCATTATTATGCTTGCTAAAGTTTCAACAAGCATTATGTCCACTAATAAGAGTTTTTTTGTTTTTTTTGGGGGTTTTACGCAAATGAAATGGAATGCATACTAAAGTTTCAACATGCATTATGTATGCTAATAAAAGTTAGTTTTTTTGTGAGACAAATGAAATGGAATGTACGCTAAAGTTTCAACAAACACTATTGTAAATTAGTGGCACATACTATTAGAAAAAAATAGTTTAGCTGCTAAAGTTTTAACATGCATATTTTTGAATTAGGAGAGTCAACCCATATACTCAACTCGGGTCCCAAGGATGGAAGATTCTAATTTTTAGTTTATCAAAAATGGTCGAGAGAATGGTGATGTCGAGTTTATATTTGGAATTAAAAAAAACCAATAATAATATAGAATAGGTTTAGGGTGCAATGAGAGATTTTTGTTATTATTGTGTAGTATATATATTGGTCACGTTGTGGAACTACAAAAGTAGAAGGAAACTTAATGTGACAATTTAGCAACTATTGGATTTTTGTGGACAACATTGTAAATTCTATTGCTCATTGAATTGTGATAGTGATCTAATAGTATTGATTTCATTAGATCTAATTACATAATTTTGACTATAAGATTCTTTTATAGGTGTAGGTGTCTTTTTTGCTCAGATCATATGTACAACTATTTTTCATAACGAAGCAATAGATGGTTGTAGAGGTCAATGTTGTTCTTTCTTTTGGTAAAGGCATCATAAGATGTTATTCACTTTTCCATGTGTTGAACATAATATGAGATTTTTAACATTTTCTTGACCATGATTGGGAGAGTTGAAACCATAGAGGATTTGCAAACATTCCTTTGTAATCACATAAAGGATTTATATGTAGTGATTTTTATTCATTATTTTTAAGTAGTGCACAAAGCAATGCATATTGGAATGGTGAAGCTATTTACATCTTTGGGTACTTTACTAGCATCTACTTTGGAAACAACATGAAATGTACTATAGTGCAAATTTTAAATGTTGTAGCTAATAATTAAAAAAAATATTCAAGTTACTATAACATCACTTATTTGAAGCACATTATATTACAACTACTAAATAGTACATTATAATTATCCATAGTATATAATTTGTAAATCTATACAAGGGATGGTTTATAATTGAAGAGCTTCCATTCTTTTATTTGCAAATAGACAAAATAATGAATATATCATAACTCTCATTTTGGATTGAATATGTGCATTGTGAGGTTTTTTTCCAAGTAGGAGCTATTGTTGCACTAGATCTTGAATCCTAAACTCCTAAACCAATCTACTTACTTGCACAATTTGTAAGATTTAAGGACCTTAAACCATTGCATTTGTAAATGTATAAGTCATGTTAAGTCAATATACTATTACTTGTGGGCATTTCACTTTCTATGGGATTTTCTTCTATTTTACATTTATGATTCATTTGTATGAATTGTTTGATATATGTTTGTATATGTGTTTTTTGTATGGGACATGTTTAAATGCCTCAAATTTCAGTTTTAACCACCATAGTATGTAGGAAAATGGCAAAAAATAGAAGTAGAAAAAAATAGGGACATACTTATTATAAAACACTAGCCCTCATAATAAAAAATTTCAATGCATATATATATATATATATATATGTATATATATACAAGGATTACAAGGTATAGAAAAGTACTTGGGTTTGCATCCATTGACATGAATGAAGCATGCTAAATGTAGATGGAAATACATAAATTCATTTTAAAATGTGTAAAGTCATCTGTAATAAAACTATATTGGCTTTAGATTACATCGCAATTAAAGGAATCTATCATTCAATATTCCCTCTAAAAAAACATTGTGCATATGTATTTTTTTGTTAAGATAAAGGAGATTTAGACTTCTCCAATGCATCTCACTATCACATGGGTGCATGATTTTTCATAATCATTCCCATATGTATGTCAACACATGCCTTGGATGCACTCCCCCCATCCAAATTTTAAGTGTTTACATGTTTGTTGAAATTTCTTAATATCAATTTCAACAATCATATTGTGAAAAACATAATTTAGAAAGGTTCCAAAATTTAAATAACTAGAATCAATGAACAACATTGCATGTATTATGTATAATGTATTCATTGCAACCTAAATAAAATTACACACAAGAAAGACTCTAGATGCTTTGCCCAAAACAACTCAAAAAAGAAAGTTTAGACTTGTAATGAGCTCACATCAATAATGACAATGAAATTGACTATTTTTTACTCCATTCAAGTTGCCCAACTGTCAATGGATGCTTAACCCCTAAAGGTTTCTAGTTATGTTTTCACCAAAAATGCTCCAAAATTGCCATTTTTATTACATGTACCAAATTTTAGAAAATAGACATTTTTGGATACATGTGACTATGCAATCTTGTATTACACTAGTTTGAAAAGATGTGAAAAAAATTTCAAAAATTTTCACCTTGTAGATTGTAAGATATCAGTATTTAAATTGATAAAATCCTCTTTTGGGCCTTGCTAAAAATAAGGCAAATGTACTTCACAAGGTCACATTTGAATGAAAAAATGTCCAAAATGATAGTTACTCTTTAGATTCATTCTTTAAGGCAAGTTGTCTACATGCTTGAAAAAATACAAATCATTTTGAATTGTACAACATATAGAAAGAAAATAGCAAGTAGAAAGAAGTAGAGAATGATTCAAAATGCTAAACTATTAAGAATTTAGTTATGGAATTAAAAAATGCCAATTCCAATGGTTGTAATGTTGTATTAAATTATCTACATCTTATAATTTTATTTATTCCCCAAAATATTAAAAATCGAATTGAATAAAGGATTTCAAAGGATATTTTAGAATAGAGATTCCATAAGTGTGTGCAAACTAAAACTATTCATAACTTTCATCTCATTAATCAAAATGGAATGATTCAAAGCTTTCCACTCATATGTAAATCTTGAAAACCAATTTCAACTTTTTATTTCTTAAAAAATAATTCTTCAAGAAATTTTTGGATTGCTCAAAGATCAATAAAATTACATATCATACAATAACTTTTTAACCATGTAGTCAAAAGTTATGAAAATTGTTGCACCTTAAAGCTATTCCATGGGCACATGTGTCAAAATTTCAAAGATTTTTTTTTGTTTGTAGTCAGCTAACTCTGTTTCTGATCAAGTAGAAATGTGTGTTGATTAATTATAGTACAATTTATGATGTAGTTGTGGCACATCATGATTAGCTGTAAGATTCTCAATATTGCAACCTACCCTTAGTTGATTTTGCAACAAGCATGTTGTTGGAAATAGGAAGACCTATATGACCAATATAGGTCAAATAGAATCTTCAACAAAAAAATTAATAGTAATTATATTTTGAGGAATGAAAATTTGAAAAATTACATAATCCTTTCAAACTCTATTGGAAAAATTTCTACACTCAAGAAACTTGCAATCCAGATACGCATAATTGCTCAAGTGGTTGGAAATGGGTTGGCTACCTTTAGCTCTCAAGGACATTTTAGTAACAACTGTAGTTTGTTTGTAGCATTAAGTTAACCCCTAAAGGACTAAGGTGTGTTTTTTGGCAACATAATTTTTTTAGGCATGTGCATGTGAGTGGAGATTTTCATGTTTTTGGCCCAAATTTTAATAGAAGGTGTGAATGAAGAATATCTTTCATGTGCACAAATTTCAAGACATTTAGAAATATGAGTAAAAAATTATGCCTAATATGTAGTTTGTTTCCCAACTCGGTAGTTTGGACAAATATGAAAAAATCACTTTTTTCGAAAACAAAAATTTGAAATTAATTTTTTTAGATTAATATATACTTAGAATGCTTCAAATCATTCCATTTTGATTAATGAGTCAAAAGTTATGAGGTGTTTTAGTTTGCAGGCGATTATGAATTCTCTACTCCAAAATAAACCTTGAAGTTCTTTTTTGGACTCAAATTTCAATATTTTTAGAAAAAAAAATATAGATTTTAGGTGAAAATTGTTTATTATAACATTACAACCATTGGGATTGGAATTTTTCAATTCCATAACTAAATTATTAACAATTTAGTATTTTGATTTATTCTCTACTTCTTTCTACTTACCATTTTTTTCCTATATGTTGTACAATTCCAAATGATTTGAAATTTTTCAAGCATGTAGCCAACTTGCCTTGAAAAATTAATCCAAAGAGTTGCAACCATTTTGGACATTTTTCATACAAATGTGACCTTGTAAAGTGCAGCTGCCCATTTTTTCTCAGGGTCAAAAAAAGACTTTTTGTCAAATGAAATGCTAATATCTTACAATCTACATGGTGGAAATTTCTGAAATTTTTTCTACATCTTCTCAAATTATCATAATACAAGATCCTACAATTGGATATGTCCAAAAATGTTAAAATTTTTTTTTTAATACTTGTCCTAAAAATTGCAGTTTTAGAGCATTTTTGTTGAAAACATAGTGACGGAACTTTACGGGTTAATAAGTTCATCTGCAAATCTATGCAGCCCATGAAGCTTCTTACTTGGGTCAAGACATCCCAATGGGACATTCCTCCCCAATTACTGTATGATATGCTCGCACATTCTCCAATGCAGCAGATTGGACTCATTGCAAATAGTGAATGATAATTATAGTATATTGTTATTTGGAAAAAAATAATTAAAAATGCTCAGTCAAGTGCTCAAGAACTGAATCATGACATGATAACATGAAAACAATGTATATAATCAATTACTCCCTCCATCCCCAAATAAGACTGGAGGTAACAGTACCTAGTCTTGTCCACAGATCCAACACATTCAATATCCAACATTGAAATAATGGATGTTTTCAAGAGCTTATTTTGGAAGCTACATGAAATGGAAATGGAATTGAGTACTCAAGTCAAGGTTCTAAATTCAAAAAAATTCAAAAAATTCAAATATTATCTATTCTTCAATGATGTGTTTGAGTTTGATCACCTATTGCTTCATGATTTTTTGGAATGTTCTAAATTAGTTCATACAATATACTGTAGTGATGCAAAGAGAAAAAAAAAGAAACTTGCAAAAATGAAGATCTTACATCAAGCAATAATTTTTGGAGTACTTTGGTTTGAAAGCTCTGTACCTAAGGTACGTTCCCCATCTGATCACTCAGGCTCCCCAAGAAGATCATAATGAGGCCAGCCGAACTACAAGCAACTGATTTCCACCTTTCTAGGCAATTTGCCAAGCCAGGACTTCTAGGACTTCACCAGAGAATTCCAGTTCTTCAAGTCTAATTCTTGTGCATATGATTGTCACATGCAAATAAATTGAAAGAAGCGCAAAACCAATTGCAAATTGCCTGAAGGCAGCATAAACCCAATTGAAACAAAACTGACTTATGACCAATTTCATTAAAATGGTGGTATTCCGTTAATTTGGCAGTTTTAGCAGTTCAGATCGCACAATAGTCTGAACTGCTTTTTTGTACTGGAATCTATATTGATAGTAGTTTTTTAAAATCTATATATCTTTTGGATACCTAAAATCTATATCAATCCTAGATTTTTCAAATTGCTTGGTTTGATATCTATGTTTTTCCTAAATTTCTAAAATCTAAAATTGACCTAAACGTTAGCAATGCATACTTGTCCTAAATGTCAAGGTGTATAAATGGCACATGGAATGCTTCCATTTTAATGAAATTTGCCATACTTGTACCAAACTCCTCATAAGCTAAATGATGAAAGAAACAATTTTGTTAAATTTGCAGTACTGTATATGCCAACTTTTTTGATGTAAATCTTTGCAAAGGTCTAATTTTAGACCACAAATTAGGACAAATATTGATTTTAGTTTTAGCTTAACTATACCAAAGTAATAGAATATTGACATTTCAACATAATGCCAAGCCTCATTTTCAAGGTAGATTTGTCACTGTTCCATTGGATAGTTAGGAAAGTGGTATATCTCATAATGTTGTCTTTCTTTTTAGACCTTCAAATTTACAAAAAAGTACAAATATGGATTGGACTTTTGTGATGAACTATTAGGATTGGACATTATTAGTCTCACAATGTTCTTGGACCTCCAGACTTTTAAGCACTATCTACTCAATTATAGAAAATTTCTAGATTCTAAGAGTTGCTTCATAGTGACATGTTTGGTTATTTTCATATCATTGTTGTTAAAATTAATGACATGTTTTTAACAACCATATCATGTGACTTTTATGACCCGAGGTAGTCCATGAGACTTTGTTCTCACATAGATTTTGTCAACATTACAACATACACAAGGAAGAATGCATTATGTAGGAAAATTTGAATCAATGAACAATTTCCTTCAAGCTCATTCCAATGGACCACACTAAATGAACTCCTTTTTAAGGCTACAAATTTTTATATTGTTGGAAATGTGGAAACTACACTATAGTAGTGTTACATTAGCAATTTGTTGTAGCCAAAGTTTGGCTACGTCACATTAATAATTTTTTAATAAAGAATTTAAAAATAATTCAAAAATAGTTTAAAATTTTTTAATATCAATTTTTTTGACAATGCACTGTACATTCACAACAAGGGGAACATGTTTGAAATGGTCCTCCACTCGCTTCAAATCTCATCTTTAATCTGAAAGGCCTAAAATTTTCTATAGTGCCTAAATTGAAGTCTTGATGAATAGAAGATAGACTAGATAGGAGATGTCACCCCTTTACAGATAATAAAACTAATATGAAGAATGAGAAGGTATACAGTGAAAAGAAGAGCCTATAGGAGCCTTTCTCCATGAAGAAGGGACGACACTGCTTTTGTAAAAGTGAGACACTAATATGTAGAAAACTTCAAGGTTTAAGTGGGCAAAGTGAGAGTGAGACATTAGTGTGTTGAAAACTTCTTTATGACCATTCTTCACTGCCAAAAGAAAAGAAAAAAACTTCTCAATCTTTAGAAAATGTGTTCTCCACAATTCAAAGAGAGAGTGCTACATCCTCATTCTATGAAGATTCAAGATTGATAAGAGATGAAAAGGATTGCAACACTTGGGGTAGTCACACCCTGACAAATGAAGTTCTATGAAGTCAAAGAAGTTGTTGAGGGAAACAAGGATCCAATGGAGAGCCATTTTTAGTGAAGACGGTCTGACACCCCTTTTTGTTGCGGTAAGCATGGAGAGTGGATATTGCAAAGAATGTTTAATCCTTGGGATAATTTTGATGAAATCATCAAATGGGTGATGTGTACAACCATGCGGTGGTGAAACAAAGGAGTGGAAGGTTGAAAATTCTGTTAAGTTTGAAAATGAAGTGTTGTTTCTTCACCTTTGAAGGAAAAGAAATGACAATCTTTGAGGTTGGAGAATGGGAGGTCTGCAGCATCTGGAACACCAATCACAAAGTGCCACATCTCAATTCTCGAAGAAGTGAACTCAAATTGAAGAAGCTGTGACTACCCCCAGTGCAAAAAGACCCAGCAGTGCCAGCTTGAAGCAGGCCGGTCAGCCAGCGAGGCAGTGAAATGAAGTTAATTTACTGCGTGAAGAGGAAGTGAAAAGCAATGCCAAGCTCCCGTCAGCAAAAGGCGGTATGGGCACTCCGGGTTAAGAGGCCCGTCCAGTGAACTTGCAACTACGACTTGAGTGCTCTGAACTCGAAAAGACTCTTCCATCGGCACTACTTAAGTGCGAGGCGTTTAGCATTTCAAGCAGTCCTTCAACGTCTGGTGCCCAGCATCATTCTCGTTACTGTGAAATTGCTGCATGTTGCTGCTGCCGTCTGCTGCGCGAAGGTACGATTCTGTGGAGGAATGGCGTTGCAAGGAGAGTCAGCTCCGTCCAACAGTGACAGGCCAGGTGAGTGGCGGGGTTTCTTGCCGTAGTGGGATGATGGGCTGACAGTGACGGCAGGGTTGGCGGGGCGGGGCGAGGGTGGAGGTATCATTGTGGTTGCCGTGTCAGTCGGAGGGAGTGGAAGTGACAGAAGAGAGTGAGCACAGTTGAGTATGTACCTGAGGAAATGGTACCTGCTCATGTGTGCTCACCCTCTTCTTGTCGCACCCCTCCCTTGGAAGGATTCTATCGTCGTCAGTGTGCACTGTGCAGGTGTTGTGTGAGGCTAGAGACGACAGAGGCGTGGCGAGCATGTGCGGTGATCCATGTATGGAGCTTGGCCGCTTCGAATTTTTAAGACCAGAAACATTGGTTACGAACCCGACTTCTGGCAAGTACCTGACGAGATACGTCGTTAATACTGCGACGGCATGTGATCCGGTGTGTTCCTGCAGCGAGAACTTGCCTAGCAGGCAACTGCTAAGCCTGTGTAACTTCAAAGCCCCTGGTGTGCAACTTCAAAGCCCTTGGTGTGCAACTGTCTGAGTGTCTGTCTGTCTTGCTGCATGCTCGGCTGACGTCACTGCGGAAGAATTTTTTCTGACGGCATCAAGATATCTCGGGAATGTTCTCTACTTCTCTATCGAACGGTTCTGCGGTTCTCGGTTCATTCATTGCTTCAGGAGGCGTCGACGGTGAACAAGAGACTACTGCGAAAGTACTTTCGGTGGTCTACTTCAGTTTAGAACAAGATTCATGCATGTGCATCGGCATTTCTTGAATCGTGATTAGGATCACATGTGTCATCGGCTGCCGCTTGACACAAAAATGTATTGTAAACCAAAACTTCATAACAAGGCTCGCTAAGTGGATCATCTTTCATTATTATCTGAGCAGTCTCAGACTCTCAGGTATAGTGAGTCAGCTGTCGATGAAATCCGTTGTGTAACCAAGAGCAGTTCGTTTCCACATGAGCAATTGGTTTTCCAAAATTCAGTTTAATTATGAGTAGTGCTACGCTTAAGGCCACGCTCTGCGAAATCACATGATATGACCAAGTAGACTCCGTCTGAAGGCAGCAAATCCTGCTATTCATTCCCTAACAAAAGAGCAGTGTTTGCCCATCGATCGTCACCGGCATGCAGTTCTCTACTTTTAGCTAATCTTGATGCCACTCATCTTACAGGATATGTAGCCTCATGAGAGAGTGAACAATCTGATAGATCTTACATGATGTATGCTTACGTTCAATACTGATTTGTTTTCATGCATCACGTTGTAGAAGATTGCTTTGTGATACTAATCTTTTGGACGTTAACAGATCTGAGGCTACCGAATGAGACGTAAGTTGCGTAACATTTCCCTGGAACGCAGATATCAAGTCAAGTTTCCTCTAGCCTAGCTTTGCTATGGATGGAGATGTTGATTTAGTCTGTCTAGCCTTCAGAAGATCGGAGGCGCTCTCACTCTTAGCGGTTTGCTTATCTTCTTGTATTGTGTCCTGACAGAAATCCATGATGCAGATTGATACGAAGAACAAGGGATGGAAGACTGGCCAGTCTTTCTAAGATTTTAGTTACTGTGCTAGCTGGCGCGCAGACTCGAGATTTAACCAATGTTTCTCTTCTCATTGCAGCATCGCACAATACTCTGACGTTAGACTGAGGTTGTCAAAGTGAATACAGAGAATAGTATGAACTACTCGAGTGGAGGCGGAGCAACGTCCACGCTAACTCTCACAGCCCGTATGAGGAATGTTCACCAGCAAGACGACAAGAAATAGAGTTCCTATGTACGACGCTACAGGAACACTCAGGTTATTCCTCTTTAGCATCTTTCTGGACCTCTAAGAAACTAGCAAACAGGAGTGAATGCTCGTATAATTGTTATGTTTGGGAGAATTTAAGATTATTTAACATTGATGAAATCTAGCTGAGACTGCGTCCGTGAATGTCCCTGTATAGTGTTCGTAAAGTGTTCGAGTTGCTCGAGCATACATTTTTTGCTTCCTTTGGACTCGACCACATCTCGCGGAAGTGAATGCTGAGTATAAAGGGAACAGAAATTCCAGTTAATGCCGATCGACCAGACGGTTTCAACTGTAGAGATCGCGAACTTGGGGAAGTAATATAGATTGTTTGTCAGTTATCTTGCGACTCAATTTCTCAGTCAGAAGTCGTTTGCCATATCATTGCAAGAATAATTGAATATGGTGAACCACTGATCACATTGCTAGTCCTCACTATCGGTCCTATCGAGTTACAAAAAAGATTTATAAACGAGAGCTTTGTTGGAAAGCAATAAGATGAGCATGCGTGGTGAATTAATGTTGAAATTTCTTCAATCTCATAGAGCCTACTGTTTAAAGATTATTTCGGTTGATGATATATAGTACCATAGTCAAGTCGCAGTGTTGATGCATGTATATTTCAAAACAGATTGATATCACTTTCAAAGTATTGACTCGTAACTATTCAACTTGCATTCTTGACTGCAGTGCTCTTCGTCTGATGTTTTTGCGCGCGATTCCAAGTTCTCGAGACCTCTTTCCTGAACTTGATGGAAATGACGCTACTGGATGTAGAAGTTTTGCCTTGTACAGATGTCTTTCAGATTTGATTTTCTAATATATCTGATTGCCCCAAACGAATCGTAGAAACGGTAGCTTGAAGGCCGTTTGATGTTAAATTGTGGTTAACGGGAATCCGTTACATAGTATACATAGCGCTTTTGTTACATCCTATTTTAGACTCTATGCTCGTGTTGAGCGTTGATGGATGAGACCTACGAGTGGGTCTACATGTGCATTTTCAGGGCTAGATTATGTAGGCAAATTTTTGTCATGCACATTGGAGTACGGCATGTGCTGTGATTGATCTCTGGGCAAGGCGTGGTGCATTTAGTGCTGAGGAAATTGGAGATGTTGCTCTTTCTCCAATATGGAGGCTGTAAATCTGGTTTTCAACCAGTTCACTTAAGAAGATAATTTTTTTCCCCATTCATATATTGTGGGTAATTAAGTCACTCACGAATGAAGAGTTATGCTGATCATTTGTCTGATGCCTTATTGTTGTCGTGTTGCAATTTGTGTACAAAATGAACCCTCGAGTTCCGCTCTTAATTATTTTGCTTTCCTTGTTTAATTAAGGGTCAAGTCCCTGTCGCATACTGTGTGTTGTAGTGGTATGCTTCTCGTCGAGAGAAATCACCTGCGATGTCCAAGATTTCAATTGCTCCAATCCGGTAAGCATATTTACGTTGGAGCTCCGAGTAAGACCGGCTACCTTGTTTACTCTAATGTTACTGAGTAATCAGTTTTTATATTTTTTTTGGCTGTTGCTACGTTAGATACGTACTTTGATATGAACGTAATCATTTCTTTGGAGTTCGTCTATGTAGTATTTAATGCTCAGAACTGAGTCTGCTATAGAACTTCGCGTGTATTTAGCCTATGAACATTGCAACCACAAGAAATCGACATGGTTACGTTCTTTCTCAACGGTTCTGAGTTTTAGCTCGTCTTGTTTTAATCAGAACTTGAGGAGAAAAGCTCCTTTAAGAAGGCTGACCTCTTGTCGGTGGAGCTCGAGAGAGATGCTGGTGTGACATTCATTAGAATTCTTGATCCGACCTTACTTGTCCAAGAAAGACCAGGACTCCAGAAGTATGGATTGACGTAAGGTATTCTTGCGCTGCACATGTTTTGTCAGTTGCATCTCATGAATTGCTTAAGTCAGTTTGATGAATGTTAATAGAGTTTGATTCTAACCTTTAATTCTCAATATTGAGTTCTACTGTATGATTCATGAAAAATATTATAGAATAAGCACTAAATAAGTCTTTAGTTTGATTCATAGGATCCATTGCAAGGGATACTATAATGTTTTTGAAGATCGAGGGCTATGTAAAGAATTTAGATCGAAATGTCAGACTAGAAGAACAGCCTTGAAGTATTTAGTCGTAGTGCATGTACCGGTCATTTAGATGAACTGAGAAAGCACTGTATGATGCCATGACCTAACACTGACGGTTTGGATACCGGATGCCACAGGATCTGGATCAGGACTTACGAAATACGAATGCATTGCATGTTGTGGCCAATTCTTACAGCGTTTATTAATTACGTGTTAGTTTAATGGTAGTTTTTTGCTGAGCGATCACTTATACGTACGTGCCCTCACGCTAACGGAAGCTTTCGTGCGAGTACTGGTTTGATTCTCAGTCGGTTGACAATATCAGAGTTGATATTTATATTCAAATAACATGAACCAACAAGTCCATGTAAGAAGGATTCGCAGAGGTCGGGTCACAGTGCCACACATATGTGTGCTAGGTTCATTCTGTTCATGCGAACCATTTAGCAATATTTGAAATTCTTCACTTCGGTGAGCATTCAATCTGCAGTGATTGATCGAGGCCCTCTGTATCCCCCAGGATGACTCGTTGACCTTCACAGGACGTCAAATCAGCGGCAGCACATACTATATTATCGTCACTTAATTTCGCTAAATTGGCGATATTCCACACACCAAAAATTGTGACATGTATCTTCACAAAGGTCTTAATCCAGGGATTTCAGGCCACAAACTAGGTGACAGGTATAGATTCTGATTTCAGGCGGCGCGGCCTGAATCGCGCCAAAGTTATGAAATATCGCCAATTTAACGAAGTTGACGTTATATATATATTCTTGAAAAGATCATTTACCCGCACACCTGTGACATCTAGTTAATTTGGATCGTCAACATGCCGGATCGGAACAGAGCTATATCGAGCTTTATCTTCGGAACAGAGACTCCAAGGTATGTATTCAATGAGAGCAAAGTTTATGACTTGAAATCTTGTAGGAGGTTGCATGCTATATCTCGTCTAACCGCTACCGTGCTTTTTCCTACGTCTATTAAAGTCTGACCATTCAACATGATGAAGCATGCTGCCGAGTGTAAGCCTTCTTCAGAAAGTCGTCTCAAAGCATTGACAAGAATGATATCCCCTTCAAGCTGACCAGTGATGTTAACGGTAACTTGGTAGAAGGATTGCTGAGTACATCTAGTTGAGGTCACTTGTAAATTAAGTCCTAATGTGTTGGATGCAGCGGGTGTCCATGTTGACTGAAATGATGTTACTAACCAAGGCGATCTTCACTTTTCAAATCTTTAAAGAATTATTGACTTGATCAAGTGGAACCAAATGATAATTGGTAATTTAGGTAGTGTTGGTGTCTGGACGACCCAATTGATCATGCAAATAGTTAGGTAACTTAGGTGCCTTGTGCTTAATGAAAACCAGCTTTTAAAATATTGGCGGCATGTCTGCGGACGTTGACTTGTATTGACAGGTCGCAATTTGAAGTCGAACGGTATCTTCTGAAGTTCATCTAGACTTCGTTTGCTTAGCTTTCTTTTCTCTTGGGAAAAAACGGGCGAGCCCATTGCTTGAAGGACAAATACAAGTCACCGCCTGAGGACCCCAGGGCCAGAAATCCACAGGCAGGTGAGAACACAAGACGTAGGTGAACGTTGTTCATTGAATTTTTCAATTCATTACCAATTGAATTTGAATCAGTTCTGTTAATAATATCTCGTTTTCCTGGAAGCAGAAAATGTCATCAACAGTACGCGCGTCATTCACATGATTGTTTAACGTGCTCTGTGTTTCACTGAATTTAGTAAGCGATCTGCGACCCCTTGGCAACATAGCTACGCTGACACAATCACATGAGCTTGTACTGGTTCTTAACTTGCCATGGAAACTGATCCGACTGAAGCTAGCTGCTTACTTGACAAACATGAGGTGCCTGATCAGTTTACTCTTGCAAGGAGATAAACAGACTTTTCGGTGATTACAAAACAAGCTGAAGTTTCAGCGACCTGCGAGTTGTTCTGGTGGCTTGTATCCAGCAAACAACTTAATTTAGGATGTACCAAAGAGGCTTAATCTCATTTCACAGTTGCCATGGTGTTTGCACCAGTGAGTGTTGAAACCTCTGCTTGTGAAGCGTCATTTAAAATCGCACTTTTTTATACCATTTGGTAGGTGGTACATAACTCTCCCTGCTGAGAAATTGCGTTCATTTTTATCAAAATTTAAATTGAAGTATATATCATTGATTTTGAATGACTCAGTGAAGGCCTAGATATCTGGAAGATTCCCGCATGATCCATGGCTGGGCGCAAGGATCAAGCAATGCGTCTTTTGCAGGTGAGTTATTTAAGCTAAAGTGCTTTCCTTGAACTTGCCTGGTCAAATTCTCTTATTTTAGGCTCCTTGCTTGTGGAGTCAGTTGAGGAATGCTTTTGTCCAACTTGCCAGATCAAAGTCAAAGCCACTCAGGCGGATGAGTCATCATTCCACTTTTGATATGGAATGTTTCGTTAGTGGACCTAAGCAAACGACAACAATGGCTTTATTAGCTGTTTGTGGAATTCCTTCCTTTCGACCTGATTCTATTTCGTAAGCGGAGTAATTGTTTGATTTATCGAAAATGAAGACTAGTTTTTGGTTCCAAGTAACCTCACAAACAAGCTCATTGAGCGGATTCATTGAGTCATTGAGGCCAGACTAATATGAAAATGAGAGCACTGAAAGCTGAGTACCGATATGTGGTTTAAAATGGAGGATAAAACCTCAATCTCGTTAAATTGGTGTTCATCCAATACTCTGCTCTTTTAATTTCAGGACGTGCGGCCTGATATGTGAATCTATAACCGTCGAAGGCTTTAGAGCATTGACTAGGTGCATCATGTATGTCACAACTTTTGGAGCCCGAATTATTGCCAATTTAACGAAATCGACGACATAATGTACTACAGATAACGTGACAGGTTGTTGCGGCTGCTACATGCGATAATTTAGAGACTGAAAAATGATCGTATTAATTACTACTGCCTAGTATGCATCATTGGAAAGAAATTGAAATACTTATACGAGGCACTTGGATTGCATTTTTGTTGCGACGTTACGTGCGTTGGAATTTAGACTCTTGACTAGAGTTTTGAAGAGATTCTAAATCTTTTTCACTGGACTCACTTCTAATCGTCTGCTCAAGACTTCAGGTTATATACAGATCGACGTCACAGGATGCTGTTTTGTGGAAACCGGAATTAAGCTTTGAAAAATGAAACCGAGGGACCTCTAAGATTGTTGGACGACTCTACTTCCAGTCCATTATCGTTTTTCAGAGGTCACTTTTCAAAGCAGCTGAATGCAACCTGTAATTGAGCACCTGGATCTATTATTTCACGACGTGTACAAGTTGTTATCCCGGTTGCAACATACATATATATATCACAGTGGAAAGATGCATCCACCCGATGTTTAATAAATTTCAGCTCTTTGAATCTATACACAGCTACGTTTCAATTTCTCTTCAATTAAATAATTCGCATGGATTTCACAACTTCGAACGTTGTCGCAGGCAGTTTGGAACTCCAAAATCAAGGAAATTATCGAGCCAAGAAAGAAACAAGTGAACATTCACGTACGTACTAGCTCTATTAGACTCTTCTCAGATTTGGAGTGTACTAGCTTTAACTGTATGTTAGGGTCAGAAAGAATATCACTGACAAAAGCTTCCTAGCCTGCATTGGATCGAGGTTGCGGGTAAGGACAACCGTTCTTTGATCGCATATTGTTGGAGGGGACCAAACTCTGAATTTGTAGTCGTCCGAAATGGGGACAGGTGTATCTTTGCGATCAGATACTTTACTTTTAGTGTTACGTGCTTCTCCGTTGTCTTGTGTGCTTGAAGATTGCATGAAAGATCAAGTTAAGTAGGTGTGAGTAGGGTAAATCTAAACGGCAAGATTTTCGTTACATTGACGGTATTGGACTTCTTGGCACTTTCAGGACGGCCGACCTAGCAAGTAACTCTATGGGCAAATTGCAAGAAGCACATGTACTATTTTTTGTCACATGATGTGCTCATTTGTTTTTTGGTTGTAGCTTTTGTGATATGGCTCTAAAAGACTCAAGCTTCATAGATAAAGTACTCCTCACTATTATACACCTTGGTTAAAAAAGATTTTTTTTTTTTACTATATAAAAATAACCCCTAATTTTATGTCACTTGCCAATCTCAAATACGTAACTCTTGAATTATACACATAAATCATTAGATGGTGAATTTCGTTAAAATGGCGGTATTTCATATGCCATTTTCACACCTCGACATCTAGGACAAGTATACATTTTTAACATCTAGGTCGCTTTAGATTTTAGAAATCTATAACTGGCATAGATACTAGACCGAGCAATCTGAAAATCTATCACTAATATAGATTTCTAAAATCTAATATTCATGTAGATCCTAGTACAAAAAAATGGTTCAAACTATGCGGTCTAAACTGCCAAAATTGCCAATTTAATGAAATGGCGCCATTTTAATGAAATTTCCCATATTGACACTAAAACAACTTTGAGGACAGTTTTTAAAAATTAAATTAGATGAAAAGAACCAAAAAGTCAGATGAGAAGAACCAAAAATTTAGATGAAGACCAAATTAAATAAAATGAAATGTAGAAAATGCTTTATTGCATATTTATTAAAAAGACTTTACAATTTATATGAAGAATTGAAACACCTATTTTGTTAATCTTGTAGAGTGTTGGAAGTAGATGTTGAAATAGTGTTTATTAATATTAAAGAACCTTTTTGAGTTTCAAGGTCTCCCTTTTTTTGAAGGAGATACCAAAATTATAGATATGGCTAATTGCAAAAAAAAAAACATTTTTTTGTAGTATTTTGGCAAAATCTACATTTCTGCCTAAGAATAGTATGATTACTACGTAGCAAAACAATTTCAACTATTGATTAGAAAAGTCAACAACAGAAAATACCATTGCATGTTTTATAGACTACTTGCAAGTACTGAAATAATATTTTGTGTAAAAAAAAACAAATTGTCAAAGAAAATAGAAACAATTAGATATAAATTAACAACAAATAGAAAATCATGAATAAAAAACCCTAATACTTAACCATTCGAGAGGACTTGATGGCTATAAAATTCCACCCAAAAAAAAAAGTTGATACCATCTTCAATGTTTATAAGTGCTCATGCAAGAGAGATCTATTTGCATGGACCTAAAAGACTTAAATAATATACTTATAGACGTCTTTTGGTAGGCGTGTTAACATATGCTCACTTAATGTGGAAATAGAGTAATAGACCACCAAAAGTTCAATTCTAGATTAGAGTAGTTGTAAGAAAGGGTGTCCATTTTTTATAGCGTTTTGCTAAAAATAAACTTTTTGTAGTGCAGTCATATAAGTACTACAAAATAGAACAATCTCAATTGTTGATCAAAAAAATTGACAGCTAAGAATACCGTTTTGAGTACTATGAGTACTTGTAAGTACTGAAATATTATTGTGTGAAAAAAAATCTAGATTGTCTTAGAAAATAGATAGAATGAGGTATAAATTAATAAAAAATAAAATATCATGATTAAAAAAAATCTAAAAATTGTCCATTTGTGAGGACTTAATGGTAATTAGAATTCTTCAAAAAATAAAGCCAAAACCAACTTCACTATTCAAAAGTGCTCGCGTAAGGGACCTCTATTCGCACACATGTGGACACTATAAAATGATTTAAATTTTTTTTTTTTAGTAGGCACATGCTTCTCTAGTGTGGAAATATACTAAAATTTAAGCTCTGCATCATTAATTATGAATACTCCATAGTACTAAAAAACCCTAAACCACAAAGTGTGACAAACTAGCTAAATTGGAAATTAATTATTAAAAAAATTTTGAAATTTTTGAAAAATAAGAATTCTCTTTGTAAACAAGTTGGTCATCTTTAATAAAAAAATTCAAATACATCGGCTTCATTCTCCAAATGTTATGGCCAAACTAAACTTCACAACTCAAAGTGTGATGGAAAATAGGACCACCCTTTCTTGCAACTACCTTACTACCCATTATTCAATTTGGATAAATCAAACATAGTAAAAACTCTTAAACTCAAAGTGTGACAAATTATTAATATTCAATTATAATTTCTCAAAGCTTTATTTTTATTAAGAAAAATAAGGGATATGAACACCATTAAGTTAGACAAGTCTACTAATTATTTTGTGCTTTTAGAACTTGGAAGAGAAAAAATCACTTCAATTGTGACAATTTGACGGAGAATGGAATTGGTATTTTTTGCAATAACTAGCTAGGGTAAACCACTCGATGTGTCATTTTCACATACTTCTTGACATTATACAATCCCACACTCTCGTCGGCTCATCTTCCCATCCCAATTCAACTGTGTATAATGGGTCTTTCCAATTTTTCTAATTGAAGTCTTGGAATTTTTCCTTTCAACTTCTTTTTTTGGTGGTGTATATTTTAGCATGATGAAGTCGATGAGAATACAATTAATAGATTACAAAATTGAAGTTAATTTTAACAACACACAAAGAATGTGCTTTGTAGTTAAAATGAAATAAACTCAAGCACTTTAAAGCTTTTCAAAAATCTCAAATGATGTAATGATTTGTAATAATGCAATATTCAAGCACAGCCATCCATGCAAATTTCCAAAGGCACTTGTCCACTCACTTCGGAAAGGAATGATTGTGAAGAATGAGCCAATTCCTACTTCATTTATACCTTTCGATGGTAGACCAACCAAGGCAGATGGCCCTTCAAAGGACGACCAAATCTTGCAAACCAAATGAGTTCATAAGTTGATCTCATGGACAACAATGACGGGCGTTGTCGTATTAAAAGGAGTTTGCTTTGGAAAATCACGGGGATTTTGGCTACTATTAAAAATGACTTGAGGGTAAGGATTCTTGCTTGATGTCCACTCGAACCTTGAATCTTGAATAGGATGTCCCTTCGAACCTTGAATCTTCAACAAATCTTGAATCAATCTCTCTTTGGCCTATCCTGTTATAGCTCTAGGGGTTCAAAGGTTAAAGAGGAGATAAGAAGCCACAAGATACGAGACGGGTAGAATGGACGGCAGACGATGAACTGAACCGTTTATGAATATGGCTCCCAAACTTTCAAATTCACGGTCTACTAGTAATCAATCCAATCTCACCATGAGAACAACATAAGATTCAATCATGTAAGTCATTAACCCTATTTCGTTGCCTACGACACAAAATGAAGTAAGATCATGTACACAATGTCAGGCCAATCCGCAGACAGAGTTTACAATGTAAAAATTTGAGAAAACCACATGCTCACAATACAAAATGACAACGAGCCTCCAAATCCGGCTAGGAATAACAAAGCCATAAGCCACAACATAAAATAGGTTCTTGCAAGGTAAATCTTCTTTTGAGTCTTCAAATCTTCACTTGAATCTTCAAGTCTTCACTTAAATCTTCAAGTCTTCACTTGAATCTTCGAATCTTCAAGTCTTCAATCTTTCAATCTTCTTTTCTATCCTCCTCCAGATTAGCAGCACTATAATGGGCACCAAAAATGTTCTAAAGCTCCACTTTAAGTAACTGATAGCTTTTTTGAAAGCTAAGACAATAAACTTTGATCTCTCAAAATCTCATTTGAAGCAAAGCTATTGCCTATAACCTATGTGCTTTCAAAGATTCCCTATAAGAAATTTGAGCGGCAGTACTTTATTCCACATTTCTATTCATAACTTAAATTGTACGAATGATATTGACAAGTGTGATAGTTTAATATAAAGCTAACAATAAGATTTATATTCTACTTAATTTTCACTTTACTCCAGTAAAATTCGTAACTTTAGGAGAGGTACAAAGTCTTTTTTTCTTTTTTTGAGTACCAGCACACCACTCTTCATTCAAAGACTCATAAAATTCACATACAAGCTTGGAATCAAATGAAATTATCGCCAAAAGAAGCGCAACACCACCAAGTGTAACTCTATCAAATTTTATATTAAAAGTTTTTTTTAACAACACACAGCATCCGATATTCCGATCAAAGTTTCGATTTTCCCGCACTCCACTACACCACACACATACACACCCCAACATCGACGAGAAGAAGGAGAAAATCTCCCCCCCTTCTCCTTCTACATGGGCCATATCAGTCCATGTGAGCATCTTTCATATTATAGGCTCCCTAAAATATTACTTTTTCAACATTCTAATGCTTCTTTGGATCCACAAACCCCAAAGTCAACTAAAACGAGGTAAACAACTTACTAACTTTCATCCAATCTAAACGAAAACTAAATGGTAGAAGTACAAACTCAAAACATAAGTAAAAATACTCTATCTTAGTACCAAAAATCCAATTTTAAAACCATTTATTTTACACACTTAAGAACTCCAAAATACGCAAAAGTATAGTAGCAATGTAGTTTGCTCTCCGTTCTGCAATCAATAGATTGAGTGATTTTTGAAGCCAAAAGCGATGGCCTACTTCACTGAAAATACGGCTAACCATCTCTTCTTCACTGTTGTTCTCAAAGCATTGCTCAAACACCATTTGATAGTTTTCGGAAAGCGTAGGTTCAAATTCCAAAACGATCACCAAAGCTTTATTTTCCAATTGCAAAATTGGTAGTGAAAATTGTTAGGTACCTGGTTCAGTTTGTGGTTGAACACAACGTTTAGAAGGTCCCACTTCATTTCGCATCCGTCGACTTGAAGTAGATGGTTGAATTGAATCAATCAGTAATTGCGATAATGGCAATTGCCAATCGTCAAAGTTTTGTGAATCCATCACTACATATACTAAAATCTAAACTAGAATTAACTTAAAGTACATCATAAGAAGCAAAACTACTAAATTCTCTTTATTCTATACCTAATAGCTTCTTCGAGAAGTTTGTTTTCTCTTTATATACTTCAATCACATCATACTAGCTATCTTTATAATAAAACCAAAATGCCAACAGTCAACCTATAGTAGTATAAAATCGTCACGGGATCAACAACGGTCGCTAAGTTGCGGACTTGGTTGATTGAAGAAATCCTTGGTTAGCTATTGGTCGGTTCTGGGTTTGAATCTTGTTGAATTCATTGATTCAGTTTGAGCAATTGCAACTTGGCACCGCTAATAAAAGCAGAAAATAAATAGCCAATCAGCCAACCACCTTGTCCCTTTGAGCTAAGTGACAAGATTCAGTACAATCCAAGACCGTAGACTTCTCCACGACCCTACCTTTTCTATTTCAACCATTTTCTTGTATTAGGGCTCAAAGTTAATCCTTTGATATTTTTACATAATAAAGTTATTTACAATAGGATAGCGTACAATGTCGCGGACTTTCCGCTTGGTAGACAAGCAGTTGGAACAGTCAGAACAAGTGAGTATACAAGTGGATGGGACAAACACCCTCATTTGTCTTTCCATGGATGGAAATAGGTAATAAAGTGGTTTATTTATTATTTCTTCCTTGGCTCAAGTGAGGTTAATCCAAAGTTACATTTGTCATGTAGTAGTAGCTAGTAGATAATAGTTATACTAGCCTTTTTGTAGAATAGAAATTAAAGGCATCACTTTTTGAATCCACTTTCTGTACTGTTATGTATATTTAAATGAATCTTATACCATGTGGCATACTTTTGGCAAAATAATCAAAATTCAAGGCTTTTCTAATATTTAATTGTAGGTATATTTGTAATCCATCCAATGAAATTGTATGATAAACTAGGATTTATAAAAACATTACACTGTAAAATCATAACCTCTAATATTGTTTTCATTAGAGTGTGATGTCAATATCACCTACGCATAGAAGAGGTATGGTTTATTTGAATTTCTTTGCATTTTTTTTAGCAAAAATATTCATTTGCATAAATAAATATGTAGAAAAATTTGATTTATTAAATATTATGGTTTAGAATATTTGTAATACAACCCAAAGATGAATTTTTGAATGGGGCATGCATTGAGGGGTATTGCAAAGTAATCTTGGGATTAGATATAAAATGGAATATGAGTCATGATGGACATTACATGAGGTACTGTAGGGATTAATTTTCAAATGGAGCATGCATTATGATGGATGTTGCATAAGGTAGGCTAGGGATTACTTTAGAAATAGAGTATGTGTAGCTACCATCATTATCCAAAATACCATTCTAAATATGAGACATTTCCTAAAATTTAGATCAATTTTCTACTCCAATATGATAGCTATCATTGTGCCATTGTGCCATTTTTTTGAATGTAACATCATCACTACACTTTCTGATTACATTCAAATGCTAAGAAGCACTATTAGAACAACCAATAAGTCTCCCATTTGGAAGGTTAATGACAAAAAATATATCTACTAGAGAAGTGAGATAATCGAGCATTGAATGTAAATAGCATAGCTATATCTCATACTCTTATTGTATCAATTTAACATTAGCGCAAATCCATTCCATTGGCACTTTTTAAGAAGGCTTGGCAATGTGAATCTATATAAGTTTTAGTTCTTTGAGCTTTATACAATTGAATGTTATATTTTTGAGATTTAAATAATGCCAACAATACAGAATTGACATTTCGTCCTCAATTAACAATACAATGTCCTTGTCAGACCTTCAATTGAGCATGATTGAACAAGATCCAACCACTGATCTAATTTCTAATAATATAAAAGTGCAACACTTCTTTCAAAATAACATCCATTGCCAATCAATGACCCATCGTGTTATTTCTCATTACAAGCTTCTACATACTATCATGCTGTCTAATGCATTATCATAATAGCTAATCTATTCTAAAGAAAATTAATCCTTGGCCATGTTGCAAGTTAAAGAAGGTTGCTTAAAAGTGACCTCTAACAAATAGGTACATTTTTTCTTTTTTCAATGTAACAATAGTCTACATTTCAAGAAGGGATCAGTTATAGGGGTTGCCTTTAGTAAGTAGTGCATTTCAACTTCAAAAATTCAAAACTAATTCCATAGAGATCCAAAAAAAATTGAGCAACTTGGATTAGATGCCATCCCTTTTTTTCCTACACAAAAAATTTCTGAAAATTATTTCAAGAATTTTGTTTAAGATTTGAACTATAATGTACATTTCGAAAAGGGGTCGCTTTTAATGACCACTACATTTCAAATTCAAAACTTCAAAACTAATTCCACGTAAATCCAAAAAATATGAAACAACTTGAGTTAGATGCAAATTCCTTTTTTTCCCATACAAAAATTTATTGAAAATTACTTCAAGAAGTTTTCACTCCCCTCCTCCCCCCCAAATGAAATAAGCTCTTGATACATCACTTTATTTAAGATCAAACCTCTTTAATATGTGATGTCTCCCATGCTTGGTTACCATAAAGGTTACCATAAAGGTAATCACAAGAGGGGATGGCCCCCCCTTGGTATGTGCCTCTATATGGGCCATCTGTATACAAGCCTACAATTCTCACACTTTATAAAGTGGGTACAGTAGTCTGTTTTTAAAAGTAGTTTTTTTGCCTTTTCAGGGAAGCTCAACTCCTTGAAAACAATTTTCAGTAAATTTTCTTAGGAGGGAAAATAGAATTGCCATTTATCTCAAGTCGTTTCATGTTTTTTGGAAGTTCATGGAATTAGTTACAAAATTTTGAAGTTGAAACACAACAATGAAAAGTGACCACTTCTTGAAATGTATTATTATACATTGAAGAAAGAAAAATGTACCTTTGTGCCACGTTCACTTTTAGAGCACAGTTGCTTTTACACTAGACCACCTTAGACACCTAAATTCACACCCTACCTAAAACCGCCATCATCATCACTTGGTGTACACATACATCTCCAAAATCAATACATGTATGTATGTCTCTTTAGATTTTAGAAACCTCCACCAAAAAGAATTTTGATTCTTCATAATTTTTGCGTATGATACTCATGTGTCTTATTCTTCAATGCATTGGCATACAATAGTAGCCCAAAGTAAAGTTGAAATGCAATGATTAGTAAAAGCAATCCCCTCTTCAAATGTACACTCTTTGGTACATTGAAGAAAGCATAATGTATCTCTATGTCATAGGTGCTTTAGCTAAAGCACATGTGCTTTCAAAGCAAACTATCTTACATCCAAAACCACTATATATCATCATTCAATGTACGTCTTTAAAATCAATATGTATGTATGTGTATATCAATTGAAGAAAATATTTTAGAACATCTACCAAAATTTCTTCTAACCCATCATAACTTCTACATACAATACATATGTTGTGTTCTTTGATGTGTTGGCATGTCATATTTTTTGATGCTTTGGCACAGACTAATAGCCCAAAATGGCGGTATGGATAGGCACTACCATCCCACCTTATCCCAAAACCTCCTTCCTTTGCTTGTCACTAAATTTTTTTCCATAGCTAGTAGTTGGTGAATGAATACTATGTATGTCACCACAAAAAAGATTTTCAAGAACATCATCTATCCTATCTCCCCCAAAACTCAATTGACCCTTCCTACAATTCATATATGGCATTCCTATGCCACGCTCTTTCTTTCATGTCTTGTGTCATACTTTTTTGCATATGGCAATTCTAGTCACATCTTTTGGGGTGCCTTGTCTTGCCTTTTGCATACGGCCTTCATGTGTTGCATCTTTTGGATGAGTTGTGCCATAATGCTTGCATATGGCAATCCTATAATGCATCTTTGGGATGCCTTGTCGGCTTGTCCTACCTTTGGCATATGGCCTACCTATATTGCATCTTTTGGATGGATGTGTGTTGTGTCATAGCCTACAACATCAAAATGTTGCATTCTCTATTGCGTTGGCATTGTAGTGGAAAGTCATGACTTTCCCCAAAATCGGTTGTAACGGACACTCATTTGCACTTGCCAATAAAGAATTTGACCGTGAGCTTTTTGCGCTTGCCTTCATGTCTTTTCTCAACGAGGGATCACATAAGGCTCTTGAAAAAAAATGCAATTAGCTCTTCATAAATGGCTTTAATTAAGAGTAGACTACCTTAACATGTGATGTCTCCCATGCTTGGTTAGCATGAAGGTCTGGTCACAAGAGGGGATGGCCTCTTGTGTATGTGGGCCATCTGTATACAACATTGCAATTCTTACATTTTCTAAGGTGGATAAGGTAGCCTGTTCTTGAAAAGGTAGTTTGCTCATAAAATAATCTTTAAAGAGATTGCCTTTTCAAGAAAGTTAAACTCCTTGAAACAATTTTCATAAAATTTTCATGTATAGGAAGAAAAATGGAGTTGGCGTCTATTCCGTCATTTCATATTTTTTGGACTTTAACCCTTTAAGTTCTTTGACTATATTCTAACCAAAAACACCCCAAAATTGCCATTTCTAGGACAAATACCAAATTTTAGATTTTTTTTTTATAAATGAAGCTATAGGATCTTGTATTAGATTGATTGGACAAGACGTGTAAAAAATTCCAGAGAATTCTACTATGTGGATTGGTAGATATTAGCATTCTAATTCACAAAAATCTTTTTTCTACCTATGTGAAAAATAGGGCAGTAGCACTTTACAAGCTCACTTTTCTATATAAAAAAAATGTCTTAAATGGTGGTGCTTCTTTGGATTCATTTTCCTAGACAAGTTGGTTACATGCTTGAAAAATTTTAGATCATTTGGAATTGTATAACATATAGAAAAAAAATAGTAAATAGATAGTAGTAAAGAATGATTTAAAATACTAAATTGTTAAGAATTTAATTGTGGAATTGAAAACTACCAATCCCAATGGTTGAAATGTTGTAATAAACAATATACGTCATATGATTTTATTTTATTTAAAGAATACTAAAAATTGAGTAAGATAGAAGACTTCAAAGTTTATTTTAGAATAGAAAATCCTAAACTGCCCACTAACAAAGAATCCTCATAACTATTGACTCATTGATTAAAATAGAATGATTCAAGGCTTTCTACATATATGAAACTTAAAAAAAACAATTCTAAATTTTTGTTTCTAAAAAAAGATTTTTTAAATCTATGAGGACTGCTTGTTTTTACAAAAAAAAGTGGCATTTTAGGCCATAATTTTTTACTATAGTATTCAAATATCATGAAATTTTGCTCACACAATAAATAAACATACTATACACTTTCTATCATAGTTTGGGCCAATCATATGCTATTTGGAAATCACAACAACATGCTCAAAATTGTTATCTTGCCTAAATCATCAGGTTAGTCATTTAGACATTAAATAGAATTAGTTACAAATTTTTGAAGTTGAAATGCAATGTAGTCACTACAAGCAACCACCTTTTAAAATGTACAATGTTGATACATTGAAGAAAGCAAAATGAGCTTTTTTGTCATATTCACTTTTAAAGCATGGTTGTTTTTAGAGCAAACTATCTTACACCCCAATTCATACCCGGTCTATCACTTAGTGTACATGTGCATCTACAAAATCAATATATATGTATATCTCTTTGTTGAAGAAAGAATTTTAGAAACCTCTATCAAAAAAATTTTGACTGCTCATAACTTTTGTATACAATATTCATATGAGTCACATTATTAAATGCGTTGGTACACCACAATAGCCTAAAGCTTCAGTTTATAGGGGCACTTCTATCCTATTCACTAGAAGAAACCTGTGCCTAAGTTTAGGGATTTTTCTAAACATTTAATGTAACAAGTTGTGTTTTTATGTCAACAATTACATTCACTATAACATGAAGATGTTATAGTGGACATAATTGTTGACACAAAAACACAACTTGTTACATTAAATGTTTAGAAAAATCCCTAAACTTAGACACAGTAAAATCCAAGAAAACACAAACTCCTTCTAGTACACTTTACCTCCAAAGCTCTTTCCTTTTGCTTGTCACTAGATTTTCTCCATGGATAGTGGTGAATGAGTATTAGGTATGTCGCCATGACAAAGATTTTCAAGAACATCATCTATCCCATCTCCCCTCCAAAACTCAATTGATCCTTCTACCCTTTCGCCTATTGCAATCCTATGTTGTGTTCTTTCTTTCAAGTTTTGTGTCATAACACTTGCATATGGCATTCCTAAGTCACATCTTTTGGGGTGTCTTATCCTACCTTTTGCACACAACCTTCATGTGTCGTATCTTTTGGATGCATTGTGTCATAACGCTTGCATAAGGCCTTCCTATGATACATCTTTGGGGTGCCTTGTCCTACCTTTAGCATACGGCCTTCATATGTTGCATTTTTTAGATGTGTCGTGTTTTAAAACTTTTGCATACAACACTAGAATGTTGCATTCTCCGTTACATTGGCATCGTAGTGGAAAGGCATGGTGTACCTACTAATCATCTGTAATAAAGGCTCACTTGCACGCTAGTGATGAGTCCGTCCATGGCCTTTTTAGCGCATGCCTTCACATCTTTTCTCAATGAGGGAATATAGTTGCGTTTCCAAAAGCGGGGGGCTTATACAAGTATCAGTACTTTGGAGTACTCAAGGTCATGTGGTTGTGGTTGTGGTTCCCATTCCAAATTCAAAGCTCATGTAGATTAGATGATTCTATAGTGAATGAGCCATGCTCTCTTCCAATTGCAAAAATCAACTATTCTATCATTAAAAAATAAGTTTATATTAGGGAGTTGAAGTGTTTCTATTTTATAGAATCTATTGAGAAATTTCCATTTAAAAAACATATATTTATTTCAAAAAGATAAAGAATAAAAAATAGGTGTTTTTCTAAGATAATTCAAATTTTAGAAATTTTATAAAGTAAAGAAGGAAGGAAAAAAAATGCCATTAATGTGTTCTTGCCTTTGATTCAATCAACTTCAAATTGATGTAAAAAACTTCAATCTTTAGAATTTTGTTAATATATGAAAAGTATAATAAACTAAAATTTACATTCCTTATTTCATTAGTTGAACTTGAAAGCCAAAAAATCATCTTTAGCCCTAGAATTGGATTTAAAGCGCATTGCTAAAGGAGATAATTAACTAATTTGGAATGAAAAAAATTAATATTAAGAATGGAAGGAATACCAACTAGAGGCTTTTTTAATTTTTTAATTTTTAAAATCAAATATTTAATTTATTTTTAAAATTTCCACCTTTTGAATTAAGAAAAAAGGACCAAGAAACAAAGAATCCTTCATAAAATCCCACAAGGCCTAGAAAATAGCTAAAGGCTAATTAAACAAATACATTTGGCATTGCCATTTTATCAATTATGAGTTGCAAGAATACATCAAATGTAGGACATGATGTGAAAGATAACCATAGAAGGAAAAATCCTTTCTTATTTCAAAGGTAGTATGGATGACAATAGGAGAGAAGAAAAACACCAAACATTTGTAAGCAAGATATGAAAACAACAATCAAAGGCATCATCCTAGATGGAACATAAAATAAAAAAATAAATCTTGAAAATATACCTTGGTCCATTGTAAACACGCACTAGCATTATAAAATTTTTAAGGCCATGGGAAGGTTGCCAATTCTTCATGTCTACAGTGCAATTATGGAAAAAAATTATTTTTATGTTTTATTTTTTAAAATTTGTATTTTGATGTGGTACTGCTAGTACTATGTCAACACCACATTAGATTGATTATTTTATTCTTTTTTATTCTTTTTTCCTATATTTTTTTTCAAAAAGATTATTTCAGAAAATCATTTTTTCTATATTTGCACTACAAGGGTGCTAAAAATAAAAAAAACTTGTAGTCCTCTTTGCATAGTTTAAAATCTTGTAATAGAAGACATTATAAGAGAAAAATAGTCAATCTAATAATTCTCAAAGCAATCCTACAAGCAAAAGCAAGGAAAGACAATATGACCCTTCTTCTTCAATCAATTCACGATCAAAGTCAAATTTGCATATCATAGGAAGGCTTCTTTATAGTCACTAGTTTGTATTTAAGAATTTGCCCATATTTCATACTCAAAATCCTTTGCTTAAAGTAATGTCTATTTGCCTAGATTGCTCAATCATTCTTATCAATCCCATTTGAATAGGTTTTCCATTCTTATAATACAAATATACTTGTTGTTACTTTGATCATTGCACATGATCATTCTAATGATTGATTTTTTTTTGTAGTAGAAGGACAAATTGAAGAATATATTATTTTTTGAATCAACTCAATATAAAAAAATAAAGGCATATTATAATTTTTCAAAGGACAAAATTATAGCTTCCCATTATACACAATATAGAAGATCTACATTGGCTCAATTGAATCCTTCCATCACTATGTTGTGATAGGTATTTCAATATAGTTCATAGATCAGTTTTTAAAAAATGCAAAGAGATTGTGGTGGCCTTTTGGTGAAAATAATTGTTTGTGATGGGCACTACAACCTCATGCCATATGATGCCTATGTACTTATATCCCAATGAGTATTAGTTATGATTTTCTGAAAATTTATAACTAGGAATATTTTAGATGGTTTAAGATTAAGAGTTAGGAATTAGTTGTCTTTTATTATAATTAAGGATTTTATTTCAATGATATCTATTTTTTTTCCCCCTAAGAAAATAGTATTAACATATTTATATATTTTTTTCTTTGATGTATGTTGCCAACTTGTCATTTTTTATGTGACTATTTAAATTATTTAAATTTTGTCTATAGCTTTCATTATATTGAATGTTTGTGCCACCTTTGAAGTCCAGACTCAATGATCAGGGGTTATCTCATTTCAAGACAAAATCCAATGGAAAATTAAGGAGCAAAAAGGTTGGAGATATGGGACTACTATCATGTCTGTATATATCCCCTTTGATAGAGTAAATGATTTCATTAGAGGTCAAACATGTCCAGATGGACTGCCAATGGATTGGAGTGTTGCACATAGAATCTTAAGGAAAGTAAAGAAAAAACCACATATAATATCTGTAATTGAGCATGTGTAGTGAGAGTGTACTTTTAGACCCAAGGATTATAGAGGAAAATTTACAGTACCTTGCACTCAAAGAAATATGGATGCATTGCAAAGTTTTGCATCAAACAACTATTTTTGCATCTGAATGTCAGTGAAGTTACTACCATGATGATCGTATAAGAGAAGACAGGACATCTGCATATGGATTCAACAATTCCTATTTTTTTGGCCAAAAATTTATATAAAATGAAGGGTTCACTCCTAAGCAAATTTACAAAGAGCAAAAACTCAATTAGATTGAAAGAAAAAAGATGAAGGCCTCCAAGGTTCATGATGACTTTGTAGAGCTTAGGGACATTGCCTACTATGTGTGTCAATAAAAAATGGAAGTATAGCGTAAGCATCCTTAAGACTTTGAAAGTGTGATTTGCCATTCATTATTGGGATTCAAATACCATAGCAAAAACAAATAATGATGAAGTTTGGACATAATGATACTACAACAATGGACACCATGTTTGGTACCAACTTGTTCAAATATACTTTGTTTACTTTACTTGTTTTTGATGATTGAAAAAATGGGACTTCCATTGCTAGGGTGATTACTAGTCGGATGACTAAGAAGGGCTTTATGATGTGGTTAGAACTTCTCTAAAGACATGTAGAGAAGGACGTATGTACATGCCTCATTTCCTTCATTTTTATTTCATAGTTGATGATGTTAACTACCAATAGAATACTATTAAATGAGCATGGCCTAAGGATAAAGTGCATGTTTACTTATGTTCTTTCTATGTTTTCAGAAATTAGGAGAACCACATCACTGCAAAAGTTTCAAACCTAGGTACATTAAAAGACCTTGTATACGAGATTCTACATTCTTTTTTGTACATCCCAATTGAGTATAGAGAGTCTCAAGAGGATTTCCTCAAACATGCTTGTGAGATGAGCAACAACATATTCAAGTACTTATACATCAATACAATAGAGGAATACCTATAATCTCATTATGATCATCATTCAAGGTGATTACTTCATTCTTTCATTTTGCAACAATTGCACTATATTTTTTTAAAACGTTTTTTGGTTTATTTTTGTGTACACATGATGCTCATTATAAGTCTTTTAAAATTTATTGATTTTATTTTTCATCCTATATATTGTAGAAATATACCTAATTAGCTATTATAGGAATCTTCACTCCAATTAAGACACGCAAGTGAGTATAGAATCATATCATGGGGCATTGAAACAATGGATGAAGATTGATAATCACCAAATTTGAGGTAGAAGAATAGATTTTCTAATTTGGCATCAAACTAGCCTTATAGAGACATATTACATGTACATCCAAGATAGGAAGTTGCATAGATTTGTTTTGAATAAGTTTGTAGAGAAAATTGTAGCGGAAGGCATCATGAAGATAAACACCATTCAATTGAAGCATGTTTGACAGTGTGAGTTTGATGAGCACAAGTGGCAAGTATACTCTCAAAGTGTTGAAGGACTTTGATATAACATTTACAACAATGCTAGTATGTAAGCGTGAGCCTGAGAGCGGTGAGCAAGGATTGTGTGAGCCTAGAGCCTAGAAATTTAGAATATGATGTAATTTCAAAATTTTCTTAAAAAAAAATCAAAACATTAATTTTTTTTCAACAAAATTTTCTGAATTAAATTTTTTTGACCTATTACTATATGACCCATAACCGTGGATTTGAAATCTAAACCTTACGAAGTTGGTACTATTGGATGTTTTAAAATTTATATTATATTTTGAGAGGTTGTTCTAGAGTGGATTGATGAAGTGAGAATACATGTAATTTAGAATCAAATTTAAGGATGGGAGGAAGACAAATGTAATAAAAATATCATAGGATGTCAAAAATTGTGTACATAATAAAATATCTTTTCATTGTAGAAGTGAATACACATTGGAATATAAATTTAAGATTTTGCTATTGAAATTTGGGAATTTTGAAGATAATATATTAGGACTACGTATCTACTTCATATCATGCTAATATCTATCAATTAACTTACTCACTTGCACATCTTAATGATCCCAGCTCCAAAAAGTATTTGCTTCACTTCATTTAAGCTAAGGATAGGAGTGTGGATGAATGTATCTATCTCATAATCTAATTTGCAGAAATAACAAAAGATGTAATAAAAGTGTTTGCAGTTTATGTACATGCCGCATTTTCCAATGGAGGTTCCATTCATACTTCCATAATGGGAACAAGTAGAAGATGGGAAATTATGAAGTGTAATGTTATAAATCTTTTGTTTAGGCTCAATTCTAGATGAAAGTGTAATAATAGCCCTAAGTCCAAGATAAGGAAGGAAGTTCACTCCAATTATACTTGTGGTAACATTCCTTGCACTTTCCCATTGATTGCGGTGATTTTCAGTGGAGGCCTTACTACTCCACTAAACTTGTTTTCTATTCCGAATGGAGGGAATTCTTTCAGCATATGCTAGTCGAGGATGAATCTAGAACATAGGCTCAAATATCCTAGAGGAGGTGAATAGATATCGAGGTGACATTGGTACACTAGATTGTAAGCGGAAGCAAGCTTTTTCAAACTCTATAATTTCAGCATGAGTAAGGTTGGTGTCTGTGAGAATAGACCAGACTTTAGGGATCTTAGGTCAAGTAAAAACATGGGAATGCTTAGGTCTCACAACACATCGAGGAATTTGGTCAATACAAAACTAAAAATCCTCGGTCTGAACAATTGTATCCTTATATTCACGCTTCTGTGCTTTATAAGTAGAGGCAACAGTGGGTTTACCATGCTTGACAATCAATAGCTTGCATTTGGCTTGTGTGTACTTTTGAATGGCGTGACATTGTTTCTTTGACTTGTGTGAAATTCTTGTTATATGCCATTCTGATGTATTGCAATTCGTTTCTACCATAGATTGAGTATGCGGTATGACTGTGTTAAACTCTTCAATAGCAATCCCAAGTTGCATTCTAGCAATGGCTGATTTAGTTTGAACTCGAGGATGAGAAAAATTCACCTTGTCAGGACGATGAGAATTACCTTAAGAACCAATTGGAAGATTCAATTTTCTTTTGCTACATCCAAATACCTTTTCTCCCTCCAAGTGTGGAATTTGATTGCAAATGTCTTTTCCTCTAAGCATCTCATTGAGTGCGTCTGCAATTTTCTTTCCATCTCTAGATGCCAAAGCTCTTTTCAATTTCAAATCTTCTTTAGAAGGGCCTTTCCCAAAAGGGCCCTAATAAAGATAAACTTTATAGTTGGTCATCTACATAAAGGCTTGAATCTAGTTATTGCATGTGGCAACGAACAAGTCAGACTCGCGTTTGCCAGAAGCTTGCATCCATTTGTTGTACATTGTTTTTGCCAGGTTACACATTAGAATGTCTACTAGTTCCTCTACTATCAATTTCTGCAAAAATGATCAAAGAAGCCATTATTCAAATGGTTTATTGTTTAGAATAAGAAATAAGGAAAAAATGAAAGTAGAAAAAAGGTCATACCGTTTTCATGAATCCACCCTACTAATGATATCGAAAATGCCAAAATGCGTGCCAATCCTCGAGTTCACGAATTGTTGATTCTAACGTAGCTCTAGAGGAGTACCACCAAGCTTTAATTTCTAGATACATCTTGTTTGCCTCGAACATTGATGTTGCATCCTTGTATTGCATGCAGGGTCGGATATGTTGGTGTTGGAACTCTTTGACAATTAGCTTCTCTGCGTACTTGTGCATGCTTGTTGTTCAATAAAATAAGCATGTCTTTTCACGATCCACCATTGGAATGGATGGATCCCCTGACCCATACATAGTGCAAACTGCATTAAAATTGGCTTGAGCACTATCACACATAAATCCCCTGAAGGTTGGATTTGATCCTCCATTTTGTACCATAACCTTATTTAGGCAACACAAAAAATGATTTGGCTTTCAGTGCCTTCAATTTGTATATCACAAACGGCGATGGTCATGACTTTGCAATAAGTAGAGTCATAGACGTGACAAGCAATAGTTGTCCATAATTTCACCCTCTTTCCGTGATCAAATATGATAAAGCAATTCTTGAGGTCACTATCTGATTGCATTCATTGTTTGGCATCAACTCCACTACCAGGTCCATCTACAAGTATTTTGAACAAATAGACCTTCTCTTGTCTTTGTCCAAAAAACATACTATCGTGGATATACTCCATTTTGGCACGTCCCTTCATGTCAAGAATTTGATCAATTTTGCCACCACTCTTGTTGTTGTTCTGAAAAGAAGATATCATATTGTGTACATTTAGTGAACTAAGGAGTTGGAATTTATCCATAACATTCTCTAATGCATTGCCATGGAGCATCTCCTTTGGTCTTGGTTCATTATGAATAAGAAATGTATCAAAGAATTCCTTACTTGCCACCATGGTGATAGTAGAAGTTTTGGTAGTTGGAATTCTAGCCACTTCGTGAGCAATCAATCCAGTGATTGTTTCAAGAGACTTTCTGCATTGGCCATCAACAACTAGATGCAAATGGACACCCAAATGGACATATGCACATGACAAATCTCCGCTTCTAAGTATGTAATATATTTTTGAGTTACATAGATTGGAGCAAGTAAGAGATTGTCTACAAACTTTACAAAATACAATAGAATTTGGTGGAGGAATTTGACCTAGGTTAAAAGGATGTCTAGTAGTCCCAATCCACTCAGTTTCATTATTTTTTGAAGCTCGCGTGTGATAGTCACATCTCGGATTCTCACAAATCAAGTGCCCAATACAAAACAACTTTCTAAACTTTAAACCTAAGTCATTATGAATGTTAGATGTCATGGTGCGATACCATATGTGACCATCATACCACTTATCTATACCTTCCATGCCTCTAGCCCTACATGTAGATCTACAACATGGAAGCAATTGAAAAAGAACATTTCCATCAAAACAAGGCAAGAGAAACTGGACCTTCTGATATTCAATTTGGACAAGTTCATTCTATGATCCAGGCATAGAAGATAATTTGCAAAGGCATTGTAATATACTTTGAGAATCGTAATGATTGGGAGGGAGAGGAGAACGAGAAAATCTAGACAATGTAGGACTACTAGGGATAGTGCGGAAGGTAGTAGGAATGAATGAATCCACTATGGATGGCAAAGCAACATTTGTTGAGAAGCTTTAATTGGAGTCTCGCCTTCCAAATCACTAGATAATTCTATATCTGGTTCTAGAGACTTGCATTTGACATTGTTGACAGTGAACAAAATATCATTTTGGAAACATCCACTATCTATAGACTCTACTTTTAATGGGCGTAATAATGGGCGTTCAACATTGGACTAATCAGAAACAAGTGTTTGTATTTGAGTTGAAATTCGCAAGAATTCAGACAAGAGACTGTAAATTTTATAGTATCCTATTGGAAAAAGCCAATAGAATCCTTCTTGATCACTACATCTTGCCTACAAGATAGCTTCTTTAACAACACCATAGTCACCTTGAATTTCTTCTTCTACAAGATAGAAAAAAGGGAGAATTCAAAGCAGACATGAAGGAGATGGACATGCTCATGTATGTAACCTTCACTCCCTAAGGGTAAAACAAATGGGACCTTATGACCTCTAGTGACAATATTAGCCATAGTGAAGCATTAAAAAAAAAGTGAGCAAGCAATAACATTGAAAAGGAAGACGAAGCAAGCAATTATATTTGAAAGTACAAGGGTTCTGAATATAGAGAAAGGTCATTCTAAATGGATGCATTGAAATTTGAATTTAAATTAATAATGTGAAGGCTTGTTATTACGTATCATATAAAGATTTGATACAGAAGAAGGTATATGAAGAATATTTGAAATGGAAGTAGGGAAAGCAACGTACTACACGACATTAATTAGAAAAGGACATATTGATCTTTGTGAGACCATATTAGTAATGCATGAATGGGCACTAATAGGAGATGGTGATTCACTACATGCTTGCAATTATAATTTCATATTTGGAGATTGCTTAAAAATCTTGTATTTGAGTATGTTATCAATAGTAGACTATGTAAACCGTCAATTAGTAATGAAATAGAATTTAAATCATGTAGAAAAGAGCTTCTAAAGTCTACTAAAATATAAGAGCTTACATAGTAGAATGAAATAGTATGTAGAAATGCATGTTTTAAAAAGTGTCCGTGATGTAGTTTTAAAGACGTTGATATTGTAATGCATTGCTAGTTGATTATTTCAGATGCATGAAAACTTATCTCCTCTATCATTAGCATTGGACACTCCAAGTGAGGGTAGAAGAAATAGGAAAAAAAGTAGCTTTCGTTATTCGAGTAGAAGGCAATTGTTAAGGGCTACAATAATTAAACGGTTGTCTCAAATCACTACAGTTGATTTGTCGGGTATAACAAGGAATTTAACATACAAAAGTATTGTTTCATGTGAAGCAAATAGGGAGGATATCTTAGAAGCCAAATCCATTTTATGTGAAGCTCAACCATGTATTGCCTCTAGTTGTTGTGATTGGGATCAATACATTAACGAAGAGGAGGAAGAGGAAGAAGAAGAAATAAACAAAGAAGAAGAAGAACAACAACAACAACAAGCACTACTAGCATCAAAGTTGGAAGCAAATTTTAGAAGTACAAAAGAAATGGTAAAGAAATAACTATCCCAAGTGCCATTACCTTTGTATGTATGTGAAATTATTTCTTAGATGCAAATTTAGCAACTTTGCATTATTTTTTGCACATCGGAAGCCCAATTCCAACGGTATATAGGATGTAAAAAACAAACACATATTGAGTTTTTTACGGCCTAAAAACTAAAACATCTTAAAATCTTTCTTGAAATCTTCTGATTTCGAAGAATTTTAGTCAAAATCCAACACTTTTATTTTTAGTAGTTTTTGCCGATTTTTGTAAAATTGATGAAGTGTCCAAAAATCTTGAAAAAAATTAGAGTGAATCTAACTCGTAGAATTTATGGGTATAAATTTTTTTGGCTTAAAATCTTTAAAATTGAAGAAGTTATTTAGAAGATTCCTTTGAGGTATATCTACCAATCTCTTCCTTTTTTTGTTTTTGGAGACTAGTCTCAACCTAAACCTTGTATTGCCTCTAAAGGTGCCAAGGCAACATTCTAACAAGGAGGAAAAAGAAAAATCAATGAAAGAAGGGTGTAGCAGTCCAAAACACACTTCACTGCTCAATGAGTTCACCACATTTTGTTTCCAACCTTGCTTGAGCCACAACTAGCTAATATTGCACATACCACCCACCTACAGTGTTAACTCCCATTTCCAACTCACTTTACTAAGCCCCAGTCACCGAAACTCTAGTATACACTCTTCACATAACACCGGACATATCACTTGGTGACATGAGGTGGAGCTCTATCTTGGAGTGTTAAGGCCCGTGGTGGCACTACTCACCACAATCTTCACCGCCCTTACGAAGCATCGTATCCCAAATTAGTCCTTTATGTACTTGTTACTCTTTGGCATTGCTAATCGGGACTTCTCACTTATGACACATTGAGTGTGGGCTAGTTTGAGGTGGGGTTTCATCCCAACCGGTGCCATAGGACACTTCACACAAGTGCTTCATGGTGCCTTGAAGTCAGTGGTGAAGGCTCACCACCAACCTTGAGTCATCAGAATTCACCAAGACTCACCAAGGCTCCAAGAGGGAGTGAGGAGGGAGACCAACTCCTCCTATAGTACTTTCTGTAGGATTTGGCAGATCCCCCCCCCCCCCCCCCCTTCCTATATGAAAGGAAGTCCCGAATCCACCTTGGGTTTGGGAAGACCACTCAAATCCAATCTGAATTCCCTTCATTTCCTCACCATTAGGACTCCCAAACTTCCAAACGGCTTAACTCTGCCCTTAGAGCTCCAAATCCAATATGCAAGCCCATTTCAGACATCTACGCAACAATTCAATGCTAATGGAATATTCACTTGTCCCATTTGGATAAGTTCTCACAAAGTTATGGCCCTTCAAAGAGTCAGGTCCACCAAGGGAGGCGTCAGGCCTTCACTACAATCCTTCTTTTAGCCATAATTTTTGATTCCTACCTTAGAACCTCATAATTCTTGTCATTCTAGCATTCTTGTATTTTTAGCTTTCCAATGATGTGCTACATGCCATACTTCCTTGAAGTATTCCTTAGGAACCCCTTACTCTTAGGCCTAAAGTGTCCTAGCGCCACCGGGAGACCCCTAACTTTAAACGGCCATAACTTCTAGCCAATTAGTCCAAATCACGTATTTTTTGGATGGTTAGGTGTTTTTTCTCAAGAGCTTTCCAAGAATGTACAACACTCTATCATAAACTTCAAATTCAGGGCGTTATTGCGCTCTATTTGCTCTGGAGTGTCTTAAAACTCCCTTCTTAGTCTATTGCAAGGCTTGGGAAGTCACCACCAAGGTCCCCTTTTCTCATTAAGGCGCTTCGGGCATCCCAAGGAGATAGGGGCTTGACAAAGGAAAAGCTACTACCATGAAAAAGGGGGAGGTTACAGCAGAGTTTGAGCGGCAAAGCGGGCATGAAGAAACACTAAACAAAGCAAACGACGAGATAACAACTACACGGAATGAAGCAAATTCAAGTGCATCACTCAATTTTGGATTGCCTTCTTGGACAGGGTTGACAAATTAGTACGTCCGCCCCAAAATAGCGTCTGTAATCCGAATGTCCGAATGTCCGTCCTCACGAATGCCAGCGGACGCAGCGTCCCTCCCGCCATCGGAAGGCAGATGGGCGGGGCGGATAGGGTAGACGGGGCAGTCCCGGTGGACGCTGCGGACGTCCGACCGTCCTGTCAACCCTGTTCTTGGACCCTAGTCGTTAACGGCTACATTTTGTGAGCTTTAGTCTGCTTTCATGTTAGATTACAATTTGTTGAAACGCTCTTATTTTTTTGAACTTCACAATGGACGGCCATTAATGGCCACACTTTCTTCAGATTTCAATTTAAGGTTTTCAGTACTAGAATACTCCAGCCATGAATGGCTATACTTTTGGGATGCAAATTTGTTTCTTTGATATGTTTGAGTAGTTCACTAATGAAATTTGTAAGCCCTCCTAGACCCTCAGTTGTTAAGGGACAAGTTTTTGAAGGCTCAAATGTGTTCCTCCATTTTCTCAAAAATGAGTTCATTGCTGAAATTTTCAGCTCTCCTAGACCTCTAGCCGTTAATAGTCACGCTTTTGAAGGCTCAAATGCATTTTTTGTGTTTTCTCAAAAACTAGTTTACTGTTGAAGTTTTCAGCCCTCTTAGACCCCCAACCGTTAACGGCCATGCTTTTAAAGGCTCAAATATATTCCTCCATTTTCTCAAAATCTAGTTCATTGTTGAAATTTTCAACCCTCCTAGACCCCTAGCCATTAACGGCCACGCTTTTGAAGGTTCAAATGTGTTCTTCCAATTTCTCAAAAACTAGTTCATTGTTGAAATTTTCAGCCCTCCTAGACCTCCAGCTATTAACGGCCACATTTTTAGAGGCTCAAATGAGTTCCTGCGTTTTCTCAAAAACTAGTTCATTGTTGAAATTTTCAACCTTCCTAGACCCTTAGCCATTAATGGCCATGCTTTTGGAGGCTCAAATGTGCTTCACTACGTGGCTGAAATTTGTCTAATGCTCAAATTTTTAGTACCTTCCTACCCCCCAGCTGTTAACGGCTACATTTTTAAAGACTCAAATTTGCTTCACTAGATGCTACATATTTGTCTAATGCTGAAATTTTGGAACCTTACTATACTCTAGCCACTAATGGCCATGCTTTTAGACACTTAGATTTGCTTTTGTGTTTTAGCTGAAATTACTTTAATGCTGAAATTTTTCAACCCCTCTACACCCCAACCGTTAACGGCCATGCTTTTAGAGACTTAGATTTGTTTTTGTATTATGGTTGAAATTGCTCAAATGTTGAAATTTTTTAGCCCTCCTTCACCGCAACCATTAGCGACCATGCTTTTACAGACTTAGATTTGCTTTTGTGTTTTGGCAGAAATTACTCTAATGTTGAAAATTTTCAGCCTTTCTATATCCTAACTGTTAACGGCCATACTTTTACAGACTTAAAGATGCTTTTCTATTTTGGTGGAAATTGTTTTAATGTTGAAATTTTTCAGCCCTTCTATACCCCAGTTGTTAACAACCAAGGTGTTCAATTACATATTCTACAATGTATATAAGAAGCTATAATTTCTTCTAATCTTCATTTACATGTCATTTTAGAAATGTTGATTCCAAGAGATCTACAAACACAAGGATTAGGTGCTTTACTTCAACCTCTTTCTGAAGATTAGTTGGAGGTAGAATTGTATGACTTATTGAAAATAGAGATTGTTAACATTTCTTCTCATCTTGAGCGGTTGAGGTATCAACTATGGGCAAATACAAAAATTAATATTTCTTTGTGTCATATGATTTCTTTGCCGATTGTAAGACCTCTTTTCAAGAATGATGTCATAAATCTAGCTGCACAATTTATTACTTGTGGTTACATGGAGGGGAATTAAGTTTTTTATATGGCTTTGAAGAACAATGAAGGGAAGACAGTTGATGTCACGGATGATATTGAAAAATTATGGAGTGACAATTAGGTGCAGGCTAATGCTGCGTTTGAGAAAGAATTGCAAAATGATAAAGATCTCAAAGTTTTTTTTAGCAAGATATTCATGGTGTGGGACGGCAACCACCATTTACAAACATAATTGCCTATTATCAACTATGATCATGCCAATGACTTTACATGGCATTATGGTGTTGAAAATATTGTTTTGAAGGTCAAAGATGACATTACAACTATGTTGGCAACATTGCATGAAATCAATTAGTAATCTCTTTTATTTCTTTATCAAATTTGATTTCATTTTACTACTTAGTCTTTCAAGCTTGTTTGATTTGAACCATTGTAATTCTTAATATTCTACCTTTTTATTGGTTTGATGTTCACTTTGCACATTTTAACACAATGAATTTTGTTTTGATAGGAGAAACCAGAAATCCCATGTTTTTATCAATCTTGTTTACAAATTTTATCGTATTCAAAATATTACTGAGCAACCACTCTCATATTTTGAAAACCTTATCTTCAAAGAAGATCTTATTGCAGCTGAAGTCAAGCAAAAGTTAAAACAAAGAACTTGGTTCACTCTTACTATTGAATCTTTAAATATTGAGTTGCATTCAAAATATTGCTAAGCAACCACTCTCATATTTTCAAAACCTTATCTCCAAAGAAGATCTTATTGCAGTTGAAGTCAAGTAGAAGTTAAAATAGAGGACTTGGTTCACTTTTACTATTGAGTCTCTAAATAGAATCTTATATTAGGTTCATTTTTAATATTTTCTTTACTATTTTGTATTTGAATCCAATCTTCAAATCTTTATTTTGTTTATTTTAATTAATATTAGGTTGCTCTAACATGCATAACATTTGCTATCATATGCAATTTTCCTTATTCTCATATATCATTTTTTTTATGTAGCAAGAATTGGAAGATACTGCTGCTATTGCTCAAAGGAAATTTTATGAGAAGTATCCCAATTCAACAGATTGGACTCTAGCAGCAATTCATAAATGGATTTCCAAAGTTGTTGATAAGGTAAAGGTAGCTTCTCATTTAAAATTGAAGAAGCAACTTCCCATTACAAATCCGAAGCACACAACAACATTTTTAGAGCAAGTGAAGTATCATTATGAAATTCATGATGATAGTCCAGAGATGACTTAAGAAAAATTGTGGATGTTGCTAACTTAAACAATAAACACTTCTATGAAAGTCAAGTAGCTAAAAAGATGGAATAAGTCTCCCACTCTTCGTAAGGCTTTTAAATTCCCTAAGGAAAATTTCAACGACATTGACTTCCCTGAGTGGCTTCATAAAGCTACATAATGGGCTCAGGTCAATATTTTTCTTTCTTTCTTATTCTTTTAGTATTGTTTCTTTGAACTTCTTCATTCAATTGTTACATTCTTCTAATTGGAATTTTGTATGTAGTAGTTGGCTATTGAGATAGAAATTTTTTTTGATGCTACAGTGGTTGATCATAAGGTATCTATTAACTATCTTCCAAATGGTATGGATCCTTTGCCCACTATTTTTTATTATGAGGAGACAATGCATATATTGTTGTGGAATACTACCTTCTTTTGTGAATTTGTTGTAGATAAGGGAATCCACTAGAATAATAAGATTGACAAGCAATTCAATTTCAAATCAGCTATGCAAAGGGGTTTGTATAGGTACTTAAAGTATGTCCTTTTCTCTACCAAAGTCATTTCCAAATCTCCCACTTTCTTTGCAAATTATTTTGACAAAGAAAGTGAGAAGTGCATATTTACTGAAGGGATTATGAAGTCTTGGGATCCCATACATTTAGAAAATTGTGGATGGTATTTGGATTGTCCCCTTAAAAGACCTCTTACTTTGGACATTGTGCTTCGAGATTTTATTGAACCTACTTTCAAAAGTACAGTTGTAGATGTTCTTAAAATAATGGATAAAGATATAGCCAAGAAGCCCAAGAAGACAAAGGTAAAGACAAAGAAGTTAGTAGTTCAAGTTGATGATTTTGATGAAAATGTTCCAGCTCAAGACACTCTCAAGAACCTTGTTGTTATTGAGCCATCTTCTTCAAATATTGAGGTAGTACTTCTTCCTTCAAAGTGGCAAAAGACAATTTCTACTCCCATAGTTTTGGTGTTAATTTCCTCTCTTATCTTTGAGCTACCTCCCAAGCTTAAAGGTATGATGAGTACTTCGGCTCCTTTATCTACAAATCATACATCTTTGAATTTAATCTTGAATAATTCATTTGTTAAAATTATCAAAGAGAAGAAGAATAGTACATTTGGAGCACGATATAATGACATTGTGACTTTTCTATCAAAGGTGAGTTCATTCATATTATTGGGTTTCTTTTTTAATTCATACTTTCTTATTATGAAACCTTACATGTTTTATATAATCTATGTCTTTTAATTCTTAATGTTTTGTGGCTTTCACACTTTCATTCATTAATTAAAATGAAATTTTTGAAATTTTTCTTTGTAGGTTGGTGAAGGCAGAGAGTTCTTTGATGGCAAACTGCAAAACAAACCTGTCGTGGATCTCATCATTGTAAAAGATTAAGATGGTCTTCCAGTTCTAAGAGTCTCAAATCCGCCATCTCTTATTCTGCTTTGGAATGCCAACATTCCAAGTTTTTTTTACTGTAATGATGACATTTTCACTTACCTATCTTCACGATGATGGAGCATTCTTCCTATTTTATCCTAACAATTCTATGGTGAAGAGAGAAGTGGTAGGATTCTTCAAAAACTACAAGTTGAAGATCAAAGATAAGTGGACTATCATTAACTGCTTACATTTGGCAAATCCTATGAACCCATCTAAAAATGTAAGTAACAATTTTAAATTTTCATTTCTAGCTTTGATTCAATTTTTATTGTATTTCTTTTAATTTTATATGCACTTTTTCATTTGATTTTGATTTCCAAATTTTGAAGTTTAAGGCTTTGTTGCTGATTCAATCATTTGCCTCCTCTATTGCAAGACAACCTCAGGAGCTTGTCATTATTGTTGATCCTTCCATTACCGAGGTTGATTTAAGCACAGATGACGTTCTCTTCAACTCCATTGCTACGACAACTCAATTATATAGAAAGGGAGATGGCAAGCCATAGAGGGGTGCTAAGGAGAAGCTAGAGGTTTTAATGAAGCTTTTTGTTCATGGCTTGAGTCCTATAGGTAACATTGTGGCAGACATAACTCCCTCTATACGTATTGTTAACTACAATTTTGAATTACATTTTTCTTTATTTTATATTTGATTGTTGTATCTATACTTCAATTTTGATGTCTTCATAATTTTGTATTATGTTTGATGCAAGTTCTTTTATTAGAGTGGCTCACTCTTCTAATCGCCATATTCTAACATTGGAAAGTGATGCCAAACTCTTTGAAGAAGTACTAAAGCCTCTTCAAACACCTATAAGCATCTCCAAGACTCTTCATTTTACTTCACATGATGGTATGGAGATTGATGATGACTCTCCAATTGAAGACGTTACACTACTTGACTTATGTAAGTAAGTTTTGTTTTTGTTTTTGTTTTTCAACAACTTTAGTTATAAATTCAAAACTTTGTATTTTAATTTGCTACTACATACTCTAATATATGGTTTGTTGTTTACAGTTGGATGAATTCATTACCAACGCAATCCTTGCCTTCTTTATCGACACCCTAAATTTTTTAGAAGTCCTTCTTTTAGTCCCCTTGGCCTCCCTATTTATGCTCAAGATTTAGCATTAGCTTATACTAATGTTTCATCTGATTCATCTTCTTGTTCTCTATCACCTCATAGAGCTTATGATTCTAGAGTATGTTCTTATTTTGAACTCAATGCATCTGAATCAAATAATATCTAAATTTATTTTTATGATTTGGTATTTGATTTCTATTGTGTTGTTTTTTAAATTGAATTTGTCTATGTGTGATGTGGCAACAATTTTGTTCAATGGCCTAAAACTTAAAACTATATCCAAATAAAATACTAAATTATGAGTCTTAAATCATATTCCAACACTGAGTTTTATAAAATTCTACAAAGCAAAGTTTAACTTGGAATTCAATGGCACTACTTATCTACTATCATTGGATTCATTATATACTCTATTGTTTAGAATCGATTTTTATTTGTAACCAAATAAAATTTGAAAAAGGACGATTCAAAAAAAAAACACTGACTTAAAAAATGGTCATTGATTTCAGCTCACTTGCTATGGGGTTAATACATTTATTTGGTGTGTAATATATGACTAATAAATTTATCTTAAATATTTTATATTCAAGATTTTTTTTAAAGAAAAATTATTAAAAATAAAATAAAATAGGTGGATCACTTTCATCCTTTAAATTTATATGAAGGTTTGTGATCAAGACTAAATTTATCACTTAATCATTCAAAAGCATTATTTATGATTTAATGTTTATAAAGTTGTAATGTTTACAACTTTTGTTGTTATCAAATTTATATTCAACCTCTATTGCCCACTTTTGATGCTCCTTCTATTTTAAACTTTATAAGTGTCACCCCTATAATGGTGTTATGATGTATTGCAATTTTTTAATTATGTATTTCATAGTGAGACATCCTAAATCACTATGCCTATTGTTGTGTATTTGCTTACAAATACTATCTATTATAATTATATCTCAATTTTTGAAAATCTATTTGTTCATTTTTTGGGTACAAAATCACATATCAGCATATTCATTTGTTGTTCATTCAAACTATAGATCTTTACATCTAATTCCACAATCATAGGTTTCCAATAGAATTACAACCCTTAAATTGAAAAAAAAATGGAGGTTCACAGGCTCACACGCTCACAAGCTCACATACTAGCATCCCCGTAACATTTATGATCCATGTACTAATTATACATCATGTTCTTGTGAATGGTTTAGTTGTAAAAAATTTCTATAACCATCAACTTGCAATGATCAAATGCTCCATTGATATTTTATGGAGCCTAATGTTGTAGTTTCTTGGAACATATTATAGTTCTATACATGGAGGTTTGGAGGCCATGTTCAAACACAACATCCCTCTAGATCCATTTGTTGAAGGTTCCAATGATGAAGATGGCAATGATAACAATGGTGACGGAATTTCTATAGCTCCTATTGTGGAATCTAATATTGATGAAGTAAGATCTTTTGCGTATGTGGAGGGAGTTAGGCTACTACAACCATCAATAGAAAGTTCATTAGCATTAATCAACAATTTAGTGTATAAGGCAAAAGAAGAGGCAATTTTAAAAGGTAGGGTCTAATTAGTTCATCACTTGCATGCAATGATTGTCAAAGTTGCAACCAATATTTGTTATACACGAGTCCATCAATCTTCTAATATTCTACATCCTCAAACCATTCTAAAGATTGTAGATGATGGTATTCCAAATTCAATTGTACAAATGAAAGATGTTTGTGAGAAAATGATGTCTTCTCAAAAGAAAAAGAGATGCTTTGGACTTTGAATTGTTATACCAAAAATTTAGGGTTCAAAATGCCATCAGATATTTTAGATTTCAATTTCGATTGTAAAAGACATTTTGAGTTATATATTAATATATCCATTATTTTATGGGTTAATAAAATTATTTTATCATTATTTTATTGTACCTTTTGATAATATTAAAAGTTATACCATTTTAATCAAAAAATTTACCATAGATATATATTGCAATATCCATTACTAAATATATGAACTATTCTTTGGCCTACCTTAACCCCTAAATGCCCAAGGCACCAATTTTAATGTTGACAATACTTTGAAGTTAAAATACACCTAGCAAAATTATTATTTTTAGTAGTTTATGTTTTTGAAAAAAAAAATTGAAGTGTAATTTTAGCATTAGACATCTGATTGTGAAAATGATTGATTATGATTTTTTAATTCAAGATTTTGTGAAAGGATGTCCATTGCAATCTTAACTTTATATAATGTTGAAGGCTCTTAAAAATGAACCTCAAATACAATAAATCTTGGAGAAAAAATTAATCTCATTAGAAATTTATTTAAAAAAATTTTGGAGTGTATTTCTAGAAGCTATTAAAGGATTTTTGAGGGCAACAATAGTCCATTTCAAGCCTATTCCCTTTGTTGCTCCCCTCACAATAAGGAAATGATTAGCTATCAAAAAAAAATTTAATAAAAAGAATCTTAAAATGCAAAAGAAAAGTTAATTTTTTTTGGAAAAATGATGTGGCACTCTCTTGGCCATGTCAAATTGCGTTACTAGCAAAGTTCACAACATTTTTAGGGTTGGGGAATCTATAGTCTTATTGAGGTCTCAAAAAGCAATTAATGCATAAATTTATTGGAGTTATGCATGTTAGTCCTTTAAACCTCATATTTTTGGATGGCCAAATTTTTTGATTTGACATGTTAAAAAAAAATTAAAAGACTTCAAATCACTTTTGCAATTTTAACACCAATATAATCAAACAATATAATCCTTCAATGCTTAAGTGATAATGTTGTATTTTATTTTCCAATGTGATCTTTAACATCTCTAGTTTGGATTTTTACATTTATAATTCAAAAATAATTGATACCATTCATCAAAATGTTGGATTTTTTGTTCAATTTAGAGTAAATTTGTAGAAGTTCAAAAAGGCCTTGGGCATTCACAAATTAAACAACATCCATGATGGCCTATGCCCCATTTCAATAATTATTGCAATATCCATGACAATCCATGTTTTAGTTTTAAAGTAATCTCTAGCCAACTTTAGGTAATATCCATCACATTGCATGTTCTATTTAAAAACTAATCCTTAGACTACCTTGCAATACCCATCACAACGCATTATCTATTCATAAAGTAATCCATGGATTTTCTTGCAATACTCATCATCCTCCAAAATGAATAATTTAATTTTCCTACATATAACATATGTGTTCTTTGCAAAATCAATGAGCAAAATAACTCACCACTCATTCTTAGTTTGTGTCAAACTAAATTTGATAGTGGTGGTAACCATCCAAAAGATGTTGTACATCTTTATGGGTACATAGTTTGTGAGTTAGTAATAACTCCCACTCAATATGTATATAGTGTGTAGTGAATATAGAGTACATGAGTACATCCCTTTGTGTTAGCTAGATTTTATGGTTACATAATTTGAAGAGTTGAATACAATATATATTTCTATAAAAAATTTGTTCCAACTTTTATTACCTTATAATGAAAATTCATAATGCAATTTTGATTATAGTTTATAATGCTTCAAAGAATTTATTTTTTACATACATTTTCTTGTTGTATCACTCATTGTATAAATGAAAGTATTGGTCCACAATAATTTGGGTATACACATAATCAAAATGCAATATAATGAATATATGAATTAAATATGATTTTCAAACACAATAGATATATAAAAAATAAAAGTATTCATTTAAAAGTGTCCAATATCACATCTTTTTCATTACAAGATGAAGAGTTCAAAACTAGAAAACATTATTGAAAATCAAAACATGAAAAGTTGGAAAAAAGAAATCACTCTATTCACTAACATCATTGTTACTATGACTACTATTGTCCTCTTTATCCTTGTCTTTGTCCTCCAGTTTATCATGTCATATTCAATGTCCTCACTAGTCTCTTCATTGTCACCATCACCGCGACCTACTCCATACTCCAAATAGTAAGCATCACATGCCGCCTCAATTCGATCTATGTGGGTGAAGGTGGACATCTAGTAAAGTGCTCTCTTGAGCTCTATGAATTGGGAGATCCATTTTTCTTTACCTTCCTTTCATCTACAATAAGAAATGAAAACAAACTTAATATGACCTAATAAAAATTCATTTATCAGAAATTACTAGTTTAAAGCAATGGAATAAAAGAAAAGTTTACGAAATACTTACAATATACAAAAAGCTTGTTTACAATGCCAATCTACCAATTTCTTCACCATCATTTTTCTTTCATCTTCATACTTGTTCCAACCTTTCTCTACAAAAATAGTCTTCATGGACTTGAATACTCTTCTCTACTTGGAATCTACACCAAATTTGCAAGGTTTTCATAGTTATGAAGCCTCTCACATTTTCCTCCATCTAAAAACCCTTCACCAAGTTTCTTCACTTCCATAAATTCCTCAATTTTATCGCCAATGATGGTTTCAAGAATAGGTGGTATTTTTATTTTGAAATCAAATTTGACCCTCTCCTCCAATGTCTTCAGTTCCAATGAACTTTTCCTTCTTCAATCCAATCTTGTTCTTTCTCCCATAATTCTTTCATTGTTTTTTTGTAGGACATTTCCGTCACTTTAAAATTCATCTTTTTTGAATTCATATTTTTTGAATTCACCTTTTGCTTTTTAGCACCAAGTTTAGGAGGTCTTTCAATATTTTTTCATTTTGGAAGGTCTATCATATGGAAAATTTATATATGATTAGCTAGGTGATAGCAAAATTTCCAAGGACCTCTCTTGCTTTGTGAACTTTAATTTCCTCCTTAACCAAGCACACCCATGATTTTGCATCTCCTTTCACATTTTTCCAATCGTCACCTTCAAGGGCAACGAGGTAAACAACCTCATGAGAATTTTCTCCTCCCTTGTCAACAAGGCTTTTTCTTTTGGCTTTCTAGTGCCAGATTGCACCAAAAAAAGATAATTTGGCTAAAAAATGGCAACAAATCTTGAAGTTTTTTGCCAAAAAACTTCAAATAATAGAAAAATCTTGGATGAAATCGCCTAATTATGGATGAAAATAGAATTATGGACATGTGATATATATGAATGTGATCTTTTCTATCCAATTTGTGGATGAATGTTGAAATTTGGAACACCACTACAACATTTTATATCGCCACTATGGCACTTCATAAAAAATGAAAAAAAAAAAAAATCTACTTGTCAATATCAAAGGATATGCCTATAAACCAAAAAATATACTTATAAAAATTGAAATAATATCTCCCAAACAAAATGTGAAATAGAACTTCTAATAGGCAAAATTTGTCACTAAAACATGTATATTTCATCTTGTTTAAAGCAATACCAAACATGAATAGAGAATCCTTTATGTTTTTCTGATCATATGCAATACTAAATACTCCTAGTGCCACTTTTATCAAAAAAGACATATGAAGAGTAATCTAAATCTTCATCCTAAATTTTAGCATGTCATGTTCATTTTTTTTAATTTGACTTAAATAATATCCATCATAAAGCTATGAAAATATTGAAAGTGCTCTTTGGTATTGCATACTCAATTATTTATGATAAGTACTGCATTGTTCAAAATGTAGTACCCTGAAAATGTATTAAATGCTTATTCAAAGCACATCTCTTAAGAAACAATGTATTGAAAAGATGTAGTAACTGCCTCATGCCTCATGACATATAGTTTCAATGAACAAAGCTTTGGAAGTACAAGGAGTTTTGCATAAATCATTATAAAGGTTCATATAATCTACTCTAAATAATTTTTCTATGTTAAATTGCAACACAAAAACAAAGGTTGTTAATATCACATGAAGTGGTTGGATTAAAAAAAGAACTTGATGACTTGGAAGAAAATACAAAGATTTGAATTTGCAACGGCAATAGGTTTCCAATCTTGCAAAAGCAAAATATCATGTAGGCATCACAAAACAAAAATCAATTATATAGACATAACTTCTTCCAATTATGATGTAATATTAGATATAGAATGACAACAAATATGATAGGAAAAAAATCTTAAACATGTCTATATTGAACCTTTAATCATTGAAGGACATTTTATGAGTTGAATTGGTCAAGCTTCATTAGATTTCTACATCAAAATACACATTTCAAAAATTTGATGGTTTTTGCATGTAGTAATATGTTTCAATCATGTTAAATTTTTTGAGAATAATTGAAATGGTATAAGAAATAAAGTATTGGAGCTATATTTTTGTAGTTAAGCTTAAAAACATTTAAAATCAAGAACTATGTGGAAATCGTCAGTGACATTTCAAAACCTTAAACCTAAATAGAATGGTTTACATGCAAATATACTCTAAAAGTCTAGACTACTCAAAAATGATTAAAAAAAATTTGAATTTCTAGGTCCTTAATCATTTGTATGAAGCAAAAGTAAAACTTTAGACCTAAATAATTGAGACTATTAGAAAGATTGTAAAATTCAAAATCTCATTCAATTCAAATGGTTGATTCGTTTTGTCCAAAATAAGAAGGCTTAGATTCATATAAAATACTAACTAATTGCATTGCTACAATCATCTAATGGCTTTCCTCAAACCATATACTAAGGGCTTCTCCCAAATGAAGCCAAATTCAAACCAAAAATATGGATCAAGAAGCTTTTTTGAAAAAAAATTTAAAACATCTAATGCTAAAAATATATACTTAAAACATTCTAAACATTCAATAGCTTCACCTTCCAAGCTCCAGAGTAATCAAACTCTAGATTAATCAGCTCTAGAATCTCCTCAGTCCCACCCTAAACCAGTTGATTGCCAATTCAAGTAAGGATGTAGCTCTTACTTGAATAATTTGGTTCTAGATTAATCAATTCTAGAATCTCCACAATCCTACTATCCATTCAAAATTGGTAGGCAACCTTGCCTTGGCTCTACCTTCTAAGCTTAAAATCATCAATGCCTAGATTAGATTAAAACAAAAATGACCCCCCTACTTTGATGTTGATCTAAAAAGAAAATGGAAGCGTTGATCTGCGCGTCATGCGTCCGTTGGTTTGCTAAGGTTAGGGCTACAAACTACCTACTACAAAATTATAATTACTTCAAAAGAATTTTGCACTATAATTGTGTCCAATTACTTCACCAAACTTATTGAAGGGTTACTGATTATACCATAGAGAGAGGACCTGCAAAGCACAATGCCTTGCATGTGTTGGAGTAGAGCTATTGAAAACAATATGACTCATTCAAGCCGACATGATTCATATAATACTATGGTATTAGGGTTTTGATTGAATTTTCTAGCTTCCTATTGATTTTCCACTAATTCTTGCTAATTTGTTGTTGATCGATATTATTTGCGATTATGAGCTGATAGATTTGATTGTTGATGATTATGTTTGAAAAATGGAAAAAATGTGTTTGGGGTTGGATTAGAAATAAGTGAACAACTAAGAATTCTACTTTTGAGTTTTGTAAGTATTGCGTTGGGATTTTGATTGAATTTTGTAGCTCTCATTGCAAGCTAATAGGTTTAATTGATGATGATGATGTTTGGAAAATGGGAAAATGTGATTGGGATAGGATTAGAGGTGAATTCTTTTTGTGAGTTTTGTGAGTCTCTCAAGCAAATTGTTATGTGATTCTCTGATATTGTGTACTAAATTTTGGATGCTTCTAGATAAACCATATTGTTTTAAGTCTACTATCTATACAACAATATTTCATCGTATACTCTTTGCAAAACTCTTTACTAGTAAGGAAGCTCTACGTCTATATTTGCTTTTAGACTAGGATTTGAAAATCAATTCTTGTTGCAACATGGTTAACTTCCTTTGTAAAAAGTTTCTTCAATGTCTCTATACATATTTAGGCTTGTTGCCATGCTCCGTTAGGTTTTATGTTGCTCTTTACAATTTTTTTGAATAGATCTAATATGGGCCCTTTTTTGCTTAGGATTTGATTAACACATGCATATTTTGTTTGCAGAGTTTAGGAAAGCTATGATTTCCCTAGATTTTTATAATTTTTCAATTGCACTAGGCTTCACAAATTAAGCTTGTCATCAAAACTGTAGGCTAAGGTTATGATGACTATGCAATTTTTATAAATACTTTTGGTGCATTCTTTTGAATAAATTTCCTTACATTTAAAAAAAATTTACCCCTTGAAGATTTTTTGAATGAAAAAGTTTAATATTCAATTAAAAAAAATGACACATGTACTCTTTTGTAATTTTTATATGGTTTTCCCTCTTTTTTACATGGTTTGTCACTAACTCCTTAAAAAAAACAGTAACTGCTTGCATAACTAGAATCTCCACTATCCCACATTCACATTCACTATTCCCTAATTCAAATAAGGATGCATCTCTTACTTGATACAAACCAAACAAATACAATATTAGTATCCATAAATAAAATTTGAATCTTCATTTATAGAAAGTAGCTCTTACTTGAATGTAAATTAGACAAATACCATTTAGTAGCCATAACAAAACTTGAATCTTCATTTGTGGAAAGCAACTTTTGCTTTAATGTAAATCACACAAACACCATTTCAACAACCATAAATAAAACTTGAATCTTTACTTGTAGGAAGCAACTCTTCACTATGAGAAATCTATGTTTTAGATGATAGTTTTAGGTGACATTCAATGTAACAACCTATGCTTTTATGTCAATAATAACATCCACCGTAACATCTTGATGTTGTGGTGGACATTATTGTTGTCATAAAAACATAGGTTATATTGAATGTCACCTAGAATCAATCATCTAAAATATAAATTTCTTATAGTGTCATCTTACGTTAACTAAATCATATCCCTTAAACTGAACTTTCCTAGAAATGTTGTGAGGGTTCACCAATTTTATTTTGGAAACCTTCCTTGTTTTGTTGTGGTCCTCTTTGTTCTTCCACAAGGCAACTTGTTTTTTAAAAACATTCCTCATTCTCTTGTCAAGCCTCTACTTTCTTGCGTTGTAATGGGTATTGCAAATTGTTCTTCTTTTGACTTGGTCGATTTATAGTGTGATGCTAATTTGATGGAGGAAACCCATATGGTGTAACTTTATATGTTTTATATTCAAGTAAGCACTATAAGAAACCAAGCCATTGGTGACGAGCCTAATTATTTTAAATGGATTTTAGGTGACATTCAATGCAACAATCTTATGTTTTTATGTCAACAAAATGTTCAACATAACATCAATGTTGACATAAAAACATGGGTTTGTTACATTAGATGTCATGTAAAATTGGTTTAAAAAAATTAGGGCTTGTCACCTAATACATGAGTTTCTTATAGTGATGTAAAAAATCATTCTCATAGCCACACATGTTGGTAGATTTTCAAATATCTTTTTTTGTGTGCATCTTTTGGCCTTGAAATTTGGCACACATTTTATCAACATAGAGGTGGTTTTATGCCAAAGATTTTATAATTTTAAAAACAAATTCAGCTTAAGGAGGGTGTTGAAGTTGGCAACCTTAAAATTGTTTCTAACAGCTACATATGTTGGTAGATTTTGAATATCTTTTTTTGTATAACTTTTTTGGTCTTAAAATTTAGTGCACATGTCATTAATATATAATTAATTTTTTGAAAAAAATTTCATAATAAATAAGCAATTTTTTAGCCTTTAGGAGGGTGTCAAAGTTTGAAGTAGTCAATAGTGAATGACTCCACGATTGTTTTTCAAAGTGATGCATGTTGATAGATTGTGAATATCTTTTGTGTGGATATTTTAGCCTAGAAATTTTAAATATATATATTATTAATATAGAAAAAACTTTACAAAAATTTTGTAGCAAAAAGAAATTTCAATCCTTGGGAGGCTATCAAAGTTGTCAATATGGATTTTTTTTTTTTACAACTACACATGTTGGTAGATTTTGAATATCTTTTTCTTGGTGAATTTTTTAATCTTAAAATTTGGTACACATATTATTAATATAAAATTAATATCGTGACAAAAATTTCATGATAAAATACCAATTTTTCAGCTCCAAAGAGGATGTCAAAATTGGCAAATGTGAAATTTCTTTCCCTACTAATTCGAAAATATGATTTTGATTGGTACCCCACTGTACAATACAACCAATGTATAGACATCTTTATACATATCAATGACTATTGTAACAATGCATACAAATTTGGCTCTCCAATCTAATGAAGTCAAATTTAGCTTCTTCATAACCTCCATATGTATATTGCAATCCTATAATGTACTTGTAGTACTTTAGCAATATACAAATTTTTTTATCATAAAATAAAAAACTTTACATATATATAATCCACTTGAGCTCTTTTTTCTCCAACAACCTTAAGTCTTTATCCATTTTTTGCACTTTATGAATGTACCATACCAACTTTCTCTTATTCTCATCAAATAAAAGCTCTACATCATCAAACAATCCCACGTGCACTTGATCATCATCATTGTCAATACACACAAGCATCTAAATCTATACTTTATATCTTACATCTAATGGCCAGGCAACTTCTCATGGGAGTGCATGTTCAACCTAGAAATTAACCTCATTTTGTGCACTTTATTTTTATTTGGTATTTAATTGTAAACGAGTGCTTGATGATATATATTCTTCGAGCCTACATTCAAAATTCTACTATCTACATCACTTTGTTTAGTATATAACAATATTGAGTGTAAAACTACTATGGCTTTTCTAAGAGGTTCATCATCAACAACACGATTGCTAATTATGTAGTTATTAGGCACTCAAGGTGTATAGTGACACTTTGTGTCACTATCTATGCACTCCCCCCCTCAATTTTTATTTAAATTTTTTTATTTTACCACCCCCACTCACCCCCACCCCCTCTTGTAATCTTCAGAATTAAAGTTCTTGACAAACAATATGGGACAATTGATCCCATATCCAATACTGTATCCGTGTTCAGTACCCGTATTTAGTACCTGTATTCAATATCCATATTCAATACACGTATTTAGTACTCATATCCAATATCCGTATCCGTATTCGTATTCGTATTTAGTATTTGTATTTTATATTTGAACAGCTCAGATTAAATTTCACAAGATCAACATCTTGTGATTTTTCGAGAAATCAACGTTAATTTTGAAGGTAAGCATTTTTTTTCAAAAAAATCAATGGCTCACAAATTTTTTGAGAGAAGAGGGGGGGAACTAATGGGAAATTGGGGTGGTAGGCGAGTTTTAGTGTATAGTTAGTTCTCTCCATTGCTCTATACAATTATCATATATATTATGAGCTAATGATTCATAACAAAAAAAAGAGGGCAAATGTCTATCCATTTTCCTAATGTTTAGAGTACTTCCTTCATAGCATCCTTCTCAATCCTATTTTGTATTATAACAATTGACAATACTCTCATATTAATCCTTTCTAAGATTTTCATCAATCATTGATGAAAATCATATAAGTTAAAGCCTACCACTTGGACACATTGATAAACACCATATATATATATTTTTTATTTTTTATTTTTTATTTTTTTATTTTTTTATTTTTGTCAAGATTGAGCAAATGCTATTCCATCATTGAAACATTTAATTTGATGAATTAAGTTCTACAAATGTATAAACATCTTTCAATACCTTTTTTAATGGAAAATATATGATTGTTCTTCACTTGTTATCCAAAGAAGGAAAAAAGTCCTTACAACAACCTAAACCAATATTACTAAATGGGCATGATAAATGGGAATAGTCATTGGAGAAAATTTGGAGCTTGTTGAAGGCCGTAAGGCTGTTTGATTTTGGCTAGTAGTACAAAAGTAGGAAATAAATAATAGTAATAAATTTAGAAAATATTTATTTATTTCCTACATTTCTTGCATTTGCACTACTTGCCAAAGTTGAATGATCCTCAATTAGCTTACTAGCTAGCCCCATTTTTTTCTAAAGTATTTCTCATCATTCTAATATAATTAATATAAACATGACATGCTATGAAGCAATCAAGGCAAGTCTTTCTATTCATCCAATTTCTCCTAATGATATGACTATGCTTTTGATAGAGGATGTACATTGTCCCATAATAATTAAAGCATATAAATAACAAATGATACAAACATTGTCTTCTTATACATTATTCAACATATGCAAAAAATCTCTAAGAATGCCCATAACACTTCTAAGTAAATGATTGTGCCCAATACACATTCCTTCCTAAAGACCATTTTACAACTATTTTGATATGCAATTTTTCTAAACATGCTATAATCCGAAGAAATGAAATATGTTGTATATTCTGGTAATTTTATTTGTCCTTTACATTTATATCTTCATCCAAAAAAATACAATTATCTTTAAACAACTCAAAGATGAATTGCAAATGATTTTTTGGAGCCAAAAAATGTCCCACATTTGTTGGCATTTGAGGACTCAATGGAGCGTTTGGAAGTTTCTTACCCACATATATTGAATCTTGTATCCTAATTAATGGATGTCTATCAACAACCTTTAACTTCATTAAGAAGCTATCTTCATTCACCCTACATGTGCCCTTGTAAATGCTTTCCAACATCAATTTTCTCTTCCTTCCATTACCGTCATTTATGTGACCCCTCTAAGAGAATCAACGATTTCTTCTATATGTTTCTTGTGCAAAGTTGCAATATGTGTCCATCTCAACTTACCTAGATGGTATAAGTATTACCATTTTACAAAGCAGATACTTACTAACTTACTATCAATGCAATTCAACAAAAATTGTGTTAATTTAGACCTTCCTTTCTAATAGTGCATGCATATGGTTTCTATATACTTGGTTTGAATATTGAAGTTAAGTTCTTTCTAAGTATTAAGCAATAATTGATTTGAAACGTCATAGCAAAGAATTGGCCAATACGCAAGTATTGGCTTATATTATAGAATACAACTTGTGCCCATGATTTATACTCTAGTATGTTACATTTAATTTTGAGCCAATTGACAAGTCTTCTATTGTAGAACTTCACTCTTTTGAAATTAGTAACAAGTGATACAAGCTTGGGCCAAGAACATAAATATTTTGTTTAAAAAATGATTATAAATTTGTGAAAACAAGATCCAAAGGAGAGAATCCAAAAGCTCAAGTCTACGTGTCCTATTAAGTGGTCTTCCCCCCTAGAAGGGAGAATTCTAGATTCATCAATTTCTTGTGACATACCTTTGGTATGAATATGACAAACAACATATTGAAAACAACATTCCCAATTGCTAGCTTGGATTTTTCACAAGCATAATATCTTCAACTTTAGGACACATCAATATGTAGTAAAAAAAGAATTAACCAACCCTCAACATATTAGATCTACTTCCCTAGAAAATATGTACTATAGAGAGCGAAGCATTAGAAGATATTTAGTTGCTTTGGAGGGTTGCAAGTTCCCTCATGTTTTTAGACTATGGGAACTTGTTGCACCAGTTGCCTGATGTGACTCAACAACTGCAACATCATTAAAAACATTTAAAAATAAATTGATAGCGGCTATACTCTAGCTACCAATGGGAATGGCCTTGAAATGGCCCACAAACTCCACACATGGAACAAATCCACACTTCAATAGATTTGTAAGTACATGATTACAACTTTATAAGGAGAAAGCAAAAGAGCCTAAGAATTAGGAAGGCCAAGCCAAGCAATACACATTAAGGTGTGCCGCCTATGTAGTGCCTAAATGAGTCTAGCAACTACAAAACTTAAAAACAAAGCCAAACAAGGAAGCTTCAAAAACAATGATCCAACTAGAAAACACAAAAGCTACACGTGTTGGCTCCTAAACATGAAGAGAAAACCTAGAAATGAGGCAAAGGCAAGAACTTACCCATGAAATACAGAACTCCAAATGTGATCAAGAGTGTAATCGCCAAAAGTGGTCCTCCACGGCTATGCAAATTGCCAAATGGGATTGAGCCATAAATAATGTTATCAAAACCTCTTTTTAATCAAAGACAAAACCTCTTTTTAGTCTATATAAAAATGAGAGAGAAACAACACTATAGAAAAATAGACCAAATTAAAGAATTAGGAGAGAAAAATGAGACTATTGTTTAGGATAATTTTTTATTGTTGCATATCTTTAGAATATTTTTTGAAATATTCAAGGTCTATTACTGATGATTACTATACTTTTGAGATATGCACGGTACAATGTTATATTTGGTCATATATAACAATTACTTTTGTAGTATTCTAATAAAAATCAATAATATTCTAGACCCAAAAATTGCATATGCATCATTTAAAAAAAATCCATACAAGAAGTTCCTTCCAATTAAATAAAATTCATTTGCAATATTTTGTTTACGATAAAAAAATCTTAATATTTATTTAAATTTCCTTCAAATTGTATAGCTTGGCCTATGATATATGTATTAAAATTTTATATAATTAGGTTTTTAATGCTATTATTGTCCTCAAAGAAAACTCATTTCAAGTATATAATTACATTTTTGGATTTTTTGTTGAAAAGGCTACAAAAGCTTTTTACACCAAAAAAATTATAACATTTGAGATTGGACTAAAATGCATTATAAATAATAATAATCAGGGCCATATACGGGAGTTGCATTTCTAAGATTTCAGAAATAATACCTATAAGTTATTTTTTCAAGAAGATACTCTAATTGCTTGAAAAACAAGATTGTCCATAATTTTCTCATAACAAATTCATATGGAATGAATCAAAGTTTTTCATATTTGACAAAAATATAATTTATGAGAAAGAAATTAAAAAAAAATTAAAATTAAAATTTTTGAATTTTTTTTGCTGGCCCCTATTCCTTGTTTTGAGCTTATTTGGACATAACTTTTGTTCATAGGCACCAATTGAAAAAAAACATTATATTTCCACTTAGCTAATGAATTTTTCTATCTTCAAAAAAAGTTTCAAAAAATTAAAATAAATTCAACCCGTAGATACTTGCCTGAAATCCCATTTGTCACTCAAAGGAACAATTGTCTTCCAAAGGTTATAAAGGACAAGACCTATCACCAAAGTACTTTGCCAAAAATGATTTGATTCATGGACTAGCAAGTGCATTCTTCATGTCCATCCATCAATCATTTTTGGGTTGCAAAGTCCTTTTTTTTCTTTTTCTTTTTTTCTTTCTTTCCCTTTTGGTGTGAATGTACCCTAAGGTGGGTGAGTCCTTGAGAGCTCGAGGAGAACGAGAGAGCCTCCACCCACCGTGAAGAGCAAGAGAGGGCGAGGGTTTGCATCGGTTCAGGACTTTTCCCATGCCCCTTGACCTTCAACAGAGGTGCTTGCTGTTCTTTCTTGCTTCCTTCGCCCTGACCAAGCCCTAAATTTCACTTCACAGTCCCTGACAATGCTCAGAACTCGGTCACATTGGTTTTGTTTTACTCATGCCTGATGCATTCATTGCGACTCTCGAGTTGGCATTCTGTTTCTGTGTTTGTTCACGCAATTCCTCAATCGTTGATGGCGACGGGACTTCGATCTTGCTAACAGAATGTGTCAGCCTTGCCTCGAGTTTGCAAGGGCGGCAATATGTGGAGGTGGTGGTGTCTTGCTGTTAGCAAGAAGCTTTGTAGAAGAAGAAAACGTTTTCGTAAATTTCAAATTTCAAAAGAGAGCAAGTATGCTCGATTACTTTATTGTGTAGAGTCAGAATTGACTGGTCTTGCAGTCGGAGGCTTCGAGCTGGTAAGAGGAAGAGTCCTCCTGAAACAGATTAAGCGGGAGATTAAGCTCAAGATCAGGAGTTTCAAATTTCAAAAGAGAGGAAGTATGCTCAATTACTTCGTAGTGTAGGTTCAGAATTTTCTGGTCGTTCAGTCGGGTACGTGCTTAGAGCTGGTACAGATTAAGCGAGAGATTAAGCTCAAGATCTTTGGTCTCAAATTAGTGATCTGTCACATAGTTGATCGATCTAGAGTTCTACGTGGAAGTGCAGTCGAATTGTAATAAGGAGGAGTAATAATGGGGGCCGCGATAAGCTACTGCACCCCTCAACAGGTCCTTTCAGCGGCGATATGTGTTGATGAAAAAAGTCCTGATTATAATCACTTACCTTGTCCGGTTAAGTACGAAGACATCACACGCGAAGCATACAGTAAGTCCGCTTGCCAACTTTGCCAAAATTGGATATCTTTTACATATTCCAAACGTCTTGTAAATGTGCATCATTGTCTGATGAATTGCGAATGTGTACGTTCATGAAGATCTGCTCATCTTTAGCTTCCAAAGCGAGGGCAACCTTGTGAAGTATTTATGTGGAGTGTCTAAATTAATATGTCATTTCAAGAAATAATCGTACATGATGTATCAAGAGCATCGTCTCTTCTTTCATTGACAATGATCAGGGTTTTAGCAGAGATTTATTTGATAATGAGTGTTTGCAATTTCAGTGTCCTTGAAGCCAGAGTTGTTCGAAGGTTTACGCTTCGACATGACCAGATCGTTGAATAAGAAATTTGCACTGAGCAATAGGTAAGGATCTCAAGATCTATGGAATCTGCTTTTTAACACATAAAATGCTTATCTTCTTCTTTATATATCATCACGATGTCTGTTAGACAACTTCATATCATTAGCTTCACCTGGCATTGAGAGTAACAATAATAATTGTTGTGACATTCTGCTAGCACATTTCATTTCTTTTGATGGCCAACGTATTTCATAGCATTACACATTAATCAGGTGTAGATTCAATATCACCATGATCTGACAACTACATTGTTACACAGTGAAGTTATCTGTGTGCGACATCCCTCAGTACTCACAAGAGTAATATCCTTGTGTTGATGTTTTCAAGCTTATACTCTTCTGGCTTATTCAGCTATATTTGTGTTTTGCAAATAATTTTGCAAATAATTCTTCATTTAAACAAGCAGCATCAAATTTGGTATGCAGTTTGTTTATGGGTTCGGTAGACGTGCCCGGTAGTATCACCGGCCCTGTCGTTAAACAGTCAGCTGCTCACTTTGAGCTCGGTGCTAATCTTATTGACCAAAAGGTCCAGATCTTAAACAATTTTGTTTTCATACATTGGTGAAGTTAAATGATATCCAATATTTTGTTTCTGGCTTAGCTTCAGTGAATACAAGAGAAACAATTTTTGCACCAAATTTGATTTCAAAGTATTCACAAGGTATGTTGCATTTGGAGCTGTAATTTTTCATCCCAACTTGCAGGGTAAGATGGACTTAGTCCTGATGATGGGACGTATTCTATCAGATGGGCGACTGTCAGCTCAAGTGAAGTATGATGTCAATGGTCGATTTTCAATAAAAGCAAATGCCCAGGTTTGTTTCTACCAGTAAGTTTTTTGTTGCAAGGATAAAGTTTAGTGCTCTATCAAAACTATGGTAACATACATTCTAAGTGTTGTGTACATCATGTTCAGTAGCAAGGATTGATAGAAGGCAATGAGTTCTTAGTGATTTCAAGCACACGTTACTGTGGAACTGTTTATCTGGAAATCTGTTTACCTGGAAATTTGACAATCTGCATATATACCTAGGCACTTGTCTGACATTCAAGATACTTGATATCCATTTTATTGCTTGTAAGATGTTACGCTCGTTCTGATTCAAAATGCAACATGTACTTAGTTATATTATCTGAGTTCCCAGGGTAATGATTGTTGATCTTTGATAGAAACTAGGGCTAACAAGATAGAGGTTCCCATAGTTTTTGAGAATAAGCATTTGAATCATATGATCAAGCTTTGTTGAAACTTACCTGTCCTATCTCTGAACTCAGTCTTGAATATTGCAGCTTACAAATGAGCCACATTTTACTGTTGGCATGTTCAACTTTGACTACAAGGTAACTAACTATCTTCATCCATTATTATAAACTTAGACATGGTCCATTTAATTCAGTGAGTGAATAAAAAATCAAGAGGGAATTTACCAAGTCATATAGGATGTTCAAAGTTTATTTTTCTGTAGGATATTTCTAGGTTACACAATTTGCTAAAGCTGTTGAACAAAAGCCAGTTCTGATGCCATGAGCAAAGTGTTTGAGACTAATCAACGTAGTGTGATCAATCATTTTGAGTAGGAAATAATTCAAGTAGAATTTGATAGTCCTTGAACATAGATCTTTGAAAAAATTGCCATACTTATCCAGCTTTTCTTTGAGTACTGATGAAGATTGCTACAGGGAAATGACTATCAAGCTCAATTGACTATGGGAAATAATGCTTTCTATGGAGTAAACTACATGCAGGTGAGAATCATAAGCTTAACTTGATATAAAAAGCAGCTAAATGAATCTCATTATATTTATCATTTGAACTCATGCACAAGTGCATCAATCTCTGCAGGATATTTCATGGCAATCTGCTTGAACTCAGAACAATTAATATGAAAGCTTGCTCTTATAGACAAGTCAGAAATAAATATCCATGCAGTCCATGCTTGCAATACTTTGAGAAGATAGGCATTCATAGTTTTTAATTGTCTTACACTAAACTATGCAGCAAGGTAGCCCTCGCCTACCCATATGCCCCCATGGACATGGATAGTCAAACTACCCCGCACAGACATTGTGTTATTATCATGATCACAAGTGAGAATACTTATGTATTTGGTTAATATGTGAAATTTCTTAGAGCTTGACTACTATCAATTAGTGGTGGAGCAGAGTGTGATGCCTTATTTGTCATTGGGAGGAGAAGGAATATGGCTTGGTCATCAACGGAAATCAGGCATGAGTCTTGCAGGTCGCTACAAAACTGATACAATGGTAAGGTATTCCTGCCAGAAACTACATAATTTTCTTAAAATTTTCTTTTCTAGCTTATGATCACAAACATGAGTGTTTGTTGCTTTACTCAACATTATCTATTTCATTCAGATGCTTGCAAGTTCTTCATATATTGTGATGTTTCTATTCTTGATTGTTTATTTAAGGCATCCTAAAGCATCATTAGGGTAAGAAAGAAAATGTTAGATTTTTAGGGCATATATGCAAATGAATACTCTTGTGATCACTGTATCACCACTAAAAATGGAATCGTAGATTACAATTTGACACTAAGTTAATAGTGATCAATCTCTACATTGTGACAAATTATCTTTTTTAAGTGCCATAGACTTTGACTATAACATGCAGATAACCACTGGTCTCATGAATTCTGAAGGTCTTATAAAATGCACTTATATTCAAAAATTATCTGCCAAGGTAATTTCTATCTTAACTCTATTAACATGATTTCTTCTAGAATGTGCATTTTCAACAACAATCTATTAGTTATTACTAGAAATCAAGCTTTTTTACAACTACAATGCTTATCAATCTAAGTATAGTTGATTAAAATATAATTAAATTAATGAAGTGTGATTTTAGTACCTTAAGAACCAAGTGAAGTCCAAATTTCCAAAATTGTAAAGATGTATTATAAATGCAACTTAAAAAATGTTTTAATGATGACACTCAAATAATAGTTGTAAAATATTATCCATAAGTCATATCCATTCAATAAGATCATTTTTTACACAAACCAATGTTTTTCAATAAAATTAAGCTAGAGATTGAAAAATCCTTCTAAAATCAATTGTAGATTGAATATTTGTGATTTTCACTAAAACTTTCTCTCTTTAAGTTCAAAATGTCAAGTTCAAATCATAATTGTTTTTTAAGATTTTAATATTATGTTTTTATTTAAATCATACTTATTATAGTCATTTTTGAAGGATTATTTTTTTGAACTACAAAAGTTATTTTTTTGGCCAAACCAATTAGTATCCTTTGAATAATAGAATATTTGAATAACAAAGTCTTTAGTATTTATATAATACAAATGCTAAAGAACTAATATAAGAATCTTCAAAGAATTTGATGGATGAAAAAATGTATTTTTGCATACTTGGAATGTATTTGCATTTATTTGGTGTTCAAAATTTGAATGTCATTCCTTAAGAAGTTAAGGTCCGTCATCGTGTGCAATAAGGAATAGACCAAATGTTATAAAGAATTCAATCTTGGATTTAGTTGCAATCAATATTAAACTTTTTATTGGAAATCTGGTTGAAAACTTCTTTTGGCAATATAGAAGTGAGATTTAGAATCAACTAATAATCTAAATGCTATGTTGACATATGTAGTATATATTGTTTTTATAAGATTGCTTAAAAATTGTAAATGTGCATGCATGAGAATATGTGTCTTGTAGCAAGATCTTTTCTTTTTACAAGTAGTAGATTTATAAGTTTTTAATGTCCAAGGATATCATCATTCTTTTAATCTTAGACTCAATGTGAAGTTCATATATATTGATAATAAAACCTCTATTACAAGGGTTGCTCATGTTGAAGAATACCTAACTTGAAACAATGATTGATTTGTCATGTGTTAATGTCATTAGGCATGATGCATGTTGTTGAGCAATATCTCTTACAAGTTAATGAATATTGGGGATAAACTTCTTTTCTAGTTTCGACAACTTTTATTGCAAAAAATCCCATAAATATTGAGATCCTAACTATTAACATAATATAAATTGATCATTTTAGATGTCACAGTTCAACTTGTTGATTTTAGTAAAATGATGTAATGTCACAAATTTGATTATTTCAGGTATCAATGGCTTCAGATTTTGTTTACAATTGGAATACTAGAGAGGCAATTACAAGTCTTGCCTATGACTATCTATTGGATGAACAAGTAATTTCTTTTTTTTGGTTAATTCTTGTTATACATAGATGTATTTGTTTCTTACTGTAGGATAATCAATTTTCTTATTGATGAAGGTCATGTATCTATGTCAAGCACTTTATTTGAGCAATGTCATTCATATTGCAATAATGTCTATTGAGATTTTTTATGTATTGCCATGCAAATGCCATGCAAATGATCATAAGGATATTTACAAATGCTTTGAGATGTTTTCATGCTTTGATGTTCAAGAAATATTGTTGTAATTTGTGAAATCTATAGCCTATAATATTTTTAGGAAATAATAATTAAAATGCAAGCACTTATTCATACTTTGTGATTTTATGGTAGTGTCGAGTGAGAGGCAAGGTTGACACCAATCTATGTACAATGGCTTACTTGGAAGAGAAATTTTCATCTGGCCTCACAATTTTGCTTTCATCGGAGGTTGGTTGGAATAATAGTTATGATTTTTTGGCCTATACTAAGAAAAATATGTTTGATTTTAAGACCAAAGGTTAAAAAAAGTGAGTATAGTTATGAAATATGGTTGAAATACATCAATGGATTTGATGCTTTTAATAATATCATATGTTTTGTGGCATGCTTGTTGAACATTTCTAAACTTTATTCATGTGAAAATAAGTGGTTATAGAATTTAGTTTCAATAGTAGACATTGTGTTGAAATAGACCTCATATTATAGAACATAAATGCAAATTTGTAAGAATATATCTCAATATGCTCTTTATTTTTGTCTTAAAATCACATAAAATAGTTAATAATGTTTGTTTATACAAATCTTTCAATCATATAAAAAGTATAATTTTATCCTACAATGCCATCTCATCTTTAATATGGTAGAGTATGTGCTTAATAGCAAATTTCAAATATTTAGTCTAGGATAACAAATTTAACCAAAATGATTCAAGTATATTTAACTAGTTCTTAATATTGTCTTGCTCAACATTTTTCTTCTTAAAACATATGTAAAGAATTGGAAGAAGTTATTTGTTGAAAAATATGAGTAGACACCAATTTTAAAGTATTATTAGTTTGTGCTATGAGATCTTAAGTATTGATTAGAATATTAGTATGAGAAATACTATATAGGATTGTTCACATACCTTTATTTGGTTAAATATTGAAAAAGATCTAAAGATTCTTGAAGAATTATAATTTTACTAAAAATCTCTTGATAAACAATCAAAATAATGAAAACAATGATTGCATTAGATTTTGAAATGTACGTCATTAATTGTTCTCTTATTAGAATAATATATTTTTACAAAATATATATAATCTATATGTCAAGTAACACATTTGTATGTGATGATTTGCAGTTTGACCATAGAAGGAAAGACTACAAGTTTGGGTTTGGTTTGACAATGGGAGATTAATCACTCTTTGCAATTGCATGACAAACTTAATTTTGATGATGTTTTTACTTCTATTTGATTACAAACTACATTATTGAAAAGGGATTACATTATGTTTTCTTGTCATTAATCCACTTTACTCCCCAATTGAACAATGACAATCCAAATAATTCAACAAAGCAAAAGGTTTTGCTTGTCACATATTTTAGGCCTTAAGTACATTATAAAAAGTTGAAAAAAGGATTGTCAAATTGAAGGTTTCTACTTTGAGATGGTTGCAAGTTGCAACTTATGGATTCATGTTATAATAATGTTCTTCCAAGATTTGGAATTAGAAATCTTCTAAGAAAATTTGATGCAATTTCTTTAACTTATGTTATCCTCTTTCAAGTCTCAACTCCATACATTGGTGTTTGTTTTTCGTATGCAACATTCTAAGATGTGGCATGAATGAATTTGGTACAATCAAGAATAAAGGCACTAGGTGTCCATGGGCAAGGTTGCCTATGTAATTGTCCAAAGATAAAAGAAGAGTTTGTAGAAACCTATCTAAAAATGTGGAGGATGAAAACCAATTTGTAGCTATAATTTGTTCAAACTTTATTGAATACATTGAACAAAATCACACATCAATCTCAATTGGTATAAGTGATTTAAAAGTTTAATATGATTTATTCTCTTTAAAGGGCTTTAACATTTTGATTTGTGAGTCAAATCATAGCCAAGTAAATTGAGCTATGTTGATAGATCCTCCAATGATGTTAGTATGTGAGCATCAAAATGTGAACATATAAGCCTTGAGCATATGTATAAGTAGATATCCTACAACCATTGAAGGTGCTTATAGTATAAATGCCTAAAATATATGTATTTATAACATAGTTACATTGTAATTATGAAAGGTTTCTATAATATAAACACCTATAACATAGGTGTATAGTCCTCTAAGCTCATATGCTCACATTCCTAGGCTCACAAAATAACAATCTTTATGATAGGAATTTGAAGTAGTATTATTAGTCTTAGTTTTTTTGTAACTAATTGCCACATAATTGTCAACATCAAGATATTCCTTTGAATTGAATTTATAAACCTCTATGGCTCATAAAAGTGTAATAATAAGTAATGTTTTTTTCATTGATGGTTAAAAAATGCTCACAAAGTATTACTTTGATATATTGAGATTTGATTTTGAATACAAGATCTTATATTTTTCTAGATAGATCTCTTTTTCATTTGCTTTTTGTTGTTTCTTTCATTCCATTTTGAATTATAGGGAATTAGTTATTGGCATGATTGAGCTATAGTTTGATCCTAGGGTGGCAACTCACAATATTGAAGTAGGTTCTTTCTTAACTTTTCTAATCTATAAAAAGGAAACCTACTTTTTGTTATGTAGATTATTGAGATCATAGTAGGAAAAAAGACATTGAGAAGAATCAAATGGTATAATTTTTATATCAATCATAATAGTTTGGGGTACTCTTGGACAACCACACAAGCAACCTTGTCCTAGATGTTCAAAGCATAATACACAAAAAGGAAAGATGTCTAGAAATCAAATGAGATTCTTTTTTTTTGAGAAAAACTAGATTCAAATGGCAATATTGTACTACAATAAAGTCTACAATATTTCTCATGAAATAAAAGTCACTTGTTTATGTAGTCACTACATTTTATCTTTTAGCAATTGCAAGAACTGTCTAACCATTCTTTTTTTTTGATGGAGATCTAAAAAAATACTAAAAAAAGTTCATTCAATATAAATAATATGAATTTTAGTAAGTAGCTAATGCTGGTTTTATTCATGTAGCTTTTATGTGCTCCCAAGTAAGATGAATTCAAGATAAGTACAAAAATGTTCTTATCCGAGAGTGTTGAGTTAGCTCCTAATGAAGATGTTCTACCCCAATAATATTAGTGGTCTTCTTCATAACATTAAGGAATTGAAGGATTCATACTTCAAGTCTAAAAAAATCAAATCTCAATTTGTGCATGTGATTTTAAGCTAAATACAAATAGTAGTGACTTATCAAAGGATATTCAATCAATAAGGAAACACTATTTGTGAAGGATGAGTTCTACCAATACTACTTAATGTTATGCTTGCTAGAAAATAATAGTTAAATAGATGATGAAGATTGCCATTACACTATTTGTAGGGATTCATTAGATTCAATAGACTAGAGATTTACATTACATTACAATACTTATAGAAATTAACTTTGGAAGAATGTCAAGGACAATAAGTGTCTAGTAGATGACTTTCTTTATTACTGTAGAAACATAGAATACAATAGTATACTTGTTGGTTCAAAAATTGAATCATTTTTTACTAAGTACCTATCATTGAGGTGATGTCCTTTGAGGATGATGTAAATTTAGTAGAATGGAGTGTGTACCAAATAAGAGATAATATGGAGATTTGAGAGAGCTAGTTCAAAGACCAAGGAAGTTGCACGTGACAACTACTCGGATAGTCAACCAAGAGTACTTGGAGTCTTTTCAAGTCACTAGCAATTCTTTTTGTTTTCCTAGTATATTACTTCATCACGAAGCCCAATAATATCCTAAATTTAGCTACAAAATCTTTCATAATCTGCATGAATTCTACACAATGCTCACTATAAATCTACTTTTTAAAAACTTGTGTACATGATGTGATCATAGAAAAAAAATTGAAAATTTAGTAGGTACAACTTAAATATGTTAGTAAGGACTTCAAAATGTGAGAATGTTTTGTATCTAATAATCTAACATCTTCAGATACACTACTTGATGATATCAAGTGTGTATCAAATCCATTGCCAAATCCCTTCAACATCTATTGGTATAAATGCTATACAAAGACAATAAGTCAAACAAAGTGTGAAGACACTGATAGAACTGTATTTGGTATCAATTTTTATTCTTGGTGATGAGATAAGACACTTGTAAGAGACATCAAATTAATCCAATAATGATGTTGAGGAATAAAAATCACAGTGTTAGATGAATGACTTTCAAAAAAATTGTAAACACAAAAAATGCACCTATTCATCCACATTTATGGATGAATCTGATTGTTTTGGATGACAACCTTAATGACTTGATTACATTCTTCCAAGGTTAAGTACACTAGAGAACATTTGAAAATGCATTAACATCAAATGTGAATTTTCCAACTTGTGGTTAATCAATATAGGTTTAGCATATGTTGAATTTCTGATGGAGGTGAAGGATATGAAGATGCAATTTCCACAATAAATTTAAAGGATGGATTTCAATTACCTAATATCTATGAACTTGAAATGTTGAGAACCACCAACAAAATGCAATCTCAACTTTGATCCACATAGAATAGAAGACATTGTATTTCCATCCTTGGAATGTCAAATATGTTACTCTTTCTCTTTTTTCCTGACAACATTCAATTCACATTTGGGATTTAATTTTCTAGAAGATATGGAAATGAATGATTTCAAGATTCAAGCAATACAGAATATAGTGTACTATTAATTGTAAAACAATTTCTAGAAAACCTTTGGTTTGGTAGCAAAAATTTTGAAAAGAAAATTTTAGAACTAGGCAACTATGAATCTAGCTATAGAAATGAGTTCATGTCACCAATATTTATAAACAAAATTCAATAAATTAAAAATTAAAAATTCCTTCTATAATACATTGATGACATTTAAAATACCAAATTATTATGTTTAGATTTGTTATTTTAGAGCTCTAAATATGTAATTATTTAAATAAAAATTAATTTATAAAGATTGTTTGAATCTACTTTTTGAATAATAAAAGACTCATTTTTTAAAAAATATTTCTATTTTTCAATTTATAGAGTATTTATAAAAAATAATTTGGAGATTTTTATTGTTCAAGTGTTACCCATCCAATGCAAGAACTCATGAAAATTTTGACAAAGGAAAACTCCATTCCTTGAAGACCTAAAGACAAGTTATACATGTCCATTGTCTTGGAGCTTATAACCCTAGAAGGATGTGGCTCTATTACAAGGTAATCAATAAAAAAGGATCAAATTCTTAGATAAACAAGTGAATTTCTACAATTTCCTTGAAAATCATTCATCGAGCACTTTTAGTCCTCAATGTCCTTGGTGGGTTAAGATTATGATTTAAAATGTAAAGTGTACACTAAATTTGACAAAATGCCACTTTTAATGTTGGACTTCATGGCAAGAAAACTCAACTTCAATGCCCAAATCAAATTTTACTACAAAACATTTCTTATGTCTAAAAACATGTCTTTTGTAGTTCAAATATGTCAAAAAAATAATTGCTTCATCACTTAAATGCTAATATGGACACACCATCATCTTTGATGATGGAAAAAAAAGTATTAACCTATTCTAGCTAAAAAATTAAAAAAAAAAATACATTGATTGTATCATTGTGATGGTTACCTCATTGTAATTTTTCAATTGGGACCATAGACAACTTTACATCGATTGTCAAAAGAATCAACAAGGCAGGTTTGAACTTCATTAAAGAATAGGTGTGCCACCTATATCAATGTCATATCCAACATAACATTTTAACAAAAAATGCATTGTGCTACATCAACACATGGACCTCTTCTTTATTTCAAAATCTAAATATAAGATTATCTTTTTCTTCTAAATGTTCTACAAATCTCCTAACGCAATTACCCTACATATATCAAAAATGGTTTTGAAATGGAGAAACTATAGATTGTAGCACAATTAGAGATTCATAGTGATATTTTTGAATGCACCTTACTTTACAATCAACTCTTAAAATACGATTGAAAGAACATACTTGTCGGTATAGTGGTGATTTAAACTGGAAATCAACTGCAAAGTGGAGATGACAAGACTCTGGAGTAGGGCCAGGCTTGAAATGCCACTCGTTGTTTAAGAAGTCGAAAAGAGCACTTTCTGAAACTGTTGACTGTTTTGCAAGATGCCCACACAACCCCAAAGTCAATCATCTGTTCTTCAAAAAAACATCCAATCAATTCTAAAATCGAATGCGGACATCAGAAGAAACTATAATTTATGCATTTGTTCTTTGCAAGAAAGACTTTGCAAACATGACACAAGTCACAGTCCAACCTCTCAAGGACCAAGAATTCATGGTGTTAGAAAAATGCATTTTATATGGAGTCAAATTTCATATCACCTCTCTGTTGGTTGGTCAAAAGATATATAAAGTCAGTCAAAAGAAAGGCTCCATATGACTTTAGTTCATACTGCTTTAAAAACATGAAAAATAAGGCGTAATTTGGATCTCTTGGTCTAAAATTGGAGCGGCAATCGATTTGCTAATACTACAACGTACAAAATCAACGACATACAAAGAGGTGATGAGCAAACACCCGGATAAGGCTTGGCGGCTTAAGCTCAACATGAGAGATATATCTTTCAACGAACATCTTGTATCCAATTTCTAATTCAGCTTCCATTCCATTGACTTTGCGCAACAACACTTTTGACTTGAGACACCATGGCACAAACTCCTCATATAAATCAACACCTGCCACCACATCATATACCTGCTCTGGTGTGTACCTGCAGACCTACCCATTTCAGAATATAATCACAATGGGAGTTCAATACTAACATCCCAGATCCAATTTCAACTCTATCCGAGACAGATTTATGCAAATTGCATAAAATACACCACTCATATTGTAACCAGTAATAGTGCCATACATACCCATTTCCATTTCAGTCCATGTAAATCTTCAGTGGCTCACTCAGACCACATTCTTTGAATCAGTGAATCAGTGAAGAACACTGCATGTAATGGTGCAAAAAGTCAATGAAATTGGATTAAATGAAGTCCCCAAATGACCTACTGCTATAAAAAAACGAACATGAGGTCCAATTTTGAGCTTCTTAGGATATGAACGCCAATACCAGGTTCTAATATATATTCATCGTCCGAAATCACGCCAGCATTCTATCCGCTTAATGAACCTAAGAAATATGATAGTCACAAGAATCATCGGCTGCTCAAACCCTAATCTCCTTTATCAACATAAGGTGCATGTTAAACATTGTGTTCATAAGGATTGTCTACTGCTGCAAACCCTAACCTCCTTTCTCAACATCGAGGTGCACAAACCAATCAAAGAGGGAGACTCAAGACACGTACCCAAAAACACGATCCTCTTCAAAATACTTTGATAACCCACTGTCTTCATCTCCATCTCCAGTACCCAAAAATCCATGTTCCTGTTGCAATTGAAGACCCCAACACGTCGTAGTCGGCAACGTCCTCTGTATCAGCAAACCTTGACCCCATTTCCCATTCAAAAACTCCATGACCCTGCAACTGGAGTGTGTTATCAACCTTCGATGATGACTCTGAGGTTGACAAAGGATTGGGCATGGCCGGTACTGGTCCATCAACAACTTTCCCATGAACCTCAATGCCACTCTGCCTCCCCAGGACGGCGCTTTCATCGTAAGTTCCTTACCCTACAATCCCACCTTCACAATCCCAAATATACTCAAACCTCTTGATTGTGACCTCTTAAATGACCTTCGAAACTATCCTGCACACTTGCCCCACTATCATTCACTGTAGCACATTTGTCACACTCAAATTCTGTCATAGTGAAAAAGGTGAGACCCTAAGCGTTGCGAATAAAAAGGTTTAATACCAAATACTACTGATACTCGTACCCACAGCACGATTCTTTCAACAGCACAAATTCAAATGACCTGAATGTACAAAGAAACTGAAGGAGTCGCCAATGTGGATCTTGTCTTAAAATTAGGCAAGTAGACAACAAGAGGGGATTAAGCATGGGTTGAACATTTGTTCTTGTAGCAATGACATATGTACTACACTAAAAACCTACACCATGGTTAAGAAAATGACAGGACAGTAATAGGATTTGACAACAACTATTGGCAACAACACAGGCTATATTATACATCAAGGCAAGTGTTGGAGAAGATGGATTGAAGTCGAAGGATCAGCACCCAGAAAACGTATTAACATGAGAACGTTGCCTCTTTCCCCACCTGCTACGCCGAAAGTAATGCCTTGGCATTCCCAGCAACGTTCATCCCTTGGGCACAACTCATTCCAGTTAAGACTCGCACATTAGGTAGATGTCCTACTCCACCTGCCTTTCTAAATCATAAAATCTATAATTCCAATCATATATAAACAAATCTGTAATAAATCGAAATGCCACTCAATTAGCAGGAAGCCTTAAACCAACGAAAATTGCAACACGCTAAGATTCCATTCGTGAAAGAGTCTTGGAGTTAAGGTCAGAATAAGCACCGTCTAGTTTGGGAAGACACAAGTGACTTTGAAGTTTCACAGCTCCGAGAAATACGAAACAAATTGCATTGGGTTCCACTTGCAGTTGGTAACAACCAAAACATTTTGAGATTAATTCTCATCATGTGCACAAACGCCACAACCTTCTTTGCACGGTTAAAGGGAACTTTACATTAATGAGACATCAAGAAAAGAGAGCCACAGTCATTTTCTAGAATCACACCTTTGAAGTCACAGTCCATTAGCCAAGTGGTCAACGTTGTGAGAATACTACAATCTGATAATTCTGTTTCCGTCTATGTTTGTTTGGACCTCTTGAAACGTATCAGCTGGATTATCATCATAAGCCAGAATGCTCGGGTTCAAATTTCAGGGAAAAGGGACAAGGGAATAATGGACTAAAACGTAGGTAACTGGCACACTCTTGGACCAGCAAATTACTGTAAGGTACCGCACAGGTAATTCCACAGAACGGGGAGACAAGCAACTAAATTATGGCTTAATACTCAACCCATCAAGTTCTAGAAGCGAGTTTCCGTGGACGCATATGAAAGATTCTTGTCCTTCAAAGCCTCAAATTGCCGCACACAGATCCAAAATAATCCATCTACTCTAAAATCCAAAAAAACAGTCGAAACAAAATAAAGCAACAAAATTGTTGATGCGGTCCATAACCTTCTGCAACTAGTGTATCCCAAAGCCGCAACTGCACTATGCCTACTCTGTCTTTTGTAGTTTATTGGGACCTTCGGCGTCGTCAAAACGCTGGTGTTTTCCTCCAAATTTAGAATCCCTTCCAGCACCAAAATCTCTGTCACCCTTTCCTCTCCCTCCTCTGCCTCCTCTGCCTCCTCGACCTCCTCCTCCTCGTCCGCCACCCCCCCTGCAAAGACGTCATATCAGCACAAAATACACCTCCAACAAAACTCGCCTAGTCACGAAATATGGAATGCAGATGCTAACACTAACTCAGATTCTCATTATCAGTCACAAGTTCGGTAGGACTGAACAAGACGAATCATAACAAAGGCAAAAGGCAACGAGAAATCACAACGATGAAACTTCCAAGGGCTGAGTGACCTTGAAAAAAATGTTCTAATGAATCGCATGTAAGAGGTGAAATAAGTTGAAAGTAAGGACAGCACATACAGCGCAAACATGAAAGAACCCTTGAGACATACACACATCTCAATCATTTTTCAGAAATTGAATAAGGGGAAAATAAGTAACCTTCCTCTCCCGCGGTTGTCAAAACCACGGTTGTTGTTGAAGCCTCTGCCCCCACCACCAAAGTCTCGCTTCTGACCCTGTCCTTCTCTTAACTTCTTCCAGTACTCTTTCTCTTCCTCACCTACATGTGCACAAGAATTTGATGAATATAGACCCATGTAAAACAAGGGAGCCAGCAAGAGTCGTCGAAACAGATTAGAATATTTGGATTGGGAAAAAAATTATACCTTCAAGAGCCTCGAAAGTGACTAAATAATTAGAAAGAGTCAAAGCCCCTTCAGGTTCAATAGCAGCTGCTGCTCTCAGCTTTTGTGCATCCTCGGGTGCGTCAAATCGCAAAAACCCAGTTGGCTCTCCTTTCACGTAATCCACGTACTGCACGCAGACCACTCGATCAGCAAACAGCAGCGTGACATGCACGAATCGTATAATTTACGTATAGAAATACATATTATATACAAGGACGGCATGCAGCAATTAAGTGGGAGTGTGAATGGAAGCCAACCCGAATGATCCCAAACTTGGTCAGACCACCTTTAATATCCTCTCTCGAGAGTTTTTCTCCTTCATCTCCACCTTCAGTATAGGCAACATCGGCAGTATCGGCAGCATCGGCAGCTTTTTCAGTCTCATCCGAGGCTCCAATCCTTTTGGCAGTAAAAGAAACGATTAGCCCCTTGGTGTAGTCATCCTCTGTGCTTTCCTGTCCACCTGACCTGAGAAACCACAATCGAGAGAAATTCACGTTATAGACCACCAAACCTGCCACACAAGGAAATAGATGGGCACAACATTGAAAGCACAATTATCACCTCTTCTATTTATAAACAAAAAAAAAAAAGAATCACCACCACTTCAGTGTTACAGCATCAATAGACGATTCCTAAGGAATCGATGCATCAGCACGATGCTTCTGCAAGAAGCATACAACCGTGCAAATATTGCCAAAGCAGGCAGAACTATTTCCCATAGGTCTAGAGAAAAGAGAAAATTTGATTATAGCAAATATATTCCATCTCAAGAAGCACTCTGGACGTTTGATTTAGATAAAAAATAGTCATGCACAAAGTTCCGTAGAAATTTCTTTCAGAAGCCAATCAAGGGAGCATATATTTCCAATCAAGCGAGCCAGCGTTGATGAGTGAAAGCGCGTAATCCAAACTTAATTCTGAGTGAAGTTGTAACATCTTAAACGAGGGAACCTCATGTGTTTAGTGTCTGGGATCCTGACCTCCCATTCCGCGGTTTCTCGCGCTTCTGAAACTGTTCACCTCCGGAATTTCTGCTCACGTTACCATGCTCCAGAAGTGTCTCTTTCCGGGCATCAAAGGTGGTCCTGCAACCCCACAATCAGTTATTACTTCTCAACAATTCTCTCTTAAAAGAATACACCAGATCAGGTCTCTTACAAATACACAACTAGGTCTCTTTTGGAATGACCGTGTACAAAGAGATACAATAAAAAGTTGTAAAAATCAGATACAGCAGAAAACATACTTCGGCTCAAGCTCCAAAGTTACACCCTGGCAGTCCAATTCCATTTTCAAAATATTCTGTGCCTCCTCTTCTGATGAGAACTCTATAACTGCAAAACCTGACTGGGCATTCTTACTAGTAGCATGCTTCGGAAGTCGCACACTCTTGACCTGCCAGTAGAAGAGCACGAAGTCATAAGTAAAACTTCATTGGAACGACAGAGAAAGGAAAGCACAGATTTCCCACAATAGGTTCTATCAAAGTTGTCCAGATGAAGACCGAAATAATGCTATGCCGAAGTGGCTAGAAGTACCTGTCCATGCTGTTTGAAAAATGCCTCAACTTCATCCATAGTGATGTTGTAAGGAAGTGGATTCGCTGCAACACTCCGAGCATCAACTTCACCTTGTACAACCTCCGGTTTCAGCAACTTTGAGACACGTCCTACTCTTTTGCCTGTCAGACAGACAGACATACACACAACCCATCAAACAACCAGCCTTCTCACACAATATTAACCCCCAAAAAACAAAAGGCCCTAAACACGGCCTCATGTTTCTTTGGCAGTATTGAGTAGGACACATGGAGACTCTCTTTTGTTCAATTTTATTTATATTTTTGACCAGCGCACATTATATGTAAATAAAAATGCAATCTCCTTCTTTGCTTCTGGTTTAAAATTTGGCCCATCTGAATTCTTGATTTTTCACCATATGATCAGTCACATTCTTCATTTCAAACCTTTAGTCCTTTAGGGGTTAGGCAATAACCATCAAACAATGCATTAAAGGAAGTGTCGAGAACGCACCATCTTCAGACACGCGGAGAAAGGTGGACTTGCGAAGCTCCTCAGTCACGGCGGCCAATTTGTCAGCTGGAAACTTGGCAGGATCCGACTCCTTCACTCCCAAATGACTTCTCATTCTTTGAAATGAACACAGGAGAGCCAGGTCGATCACTAACTTCCAAGTCAAGGATGACATTGAACCCACAACCATACAAGGGAGGAGCCCGTATGAAACCCACATAACAGTCACTCAGTAACATCTCAAAGCGAGACGCATTGCAAAGAAGGTGCTAATCACCGCATACCACAATCTCTCGTAGAAACAGCTCTTCACAAATACTATCCATTAGTGCACCAAAATGAGCAATTCCTATCGCCCAAACTAATTCTGATAAAACAATAAAGTTTGCACTAAAACTGTCAATTCTAACTCATAATTTCGCTCTTGATGCAATTGGAAAATCGTTCCGAGTCAAACGCTACAACACGATGTAAAAAATGATGTAAACTCCCGTGTAGCCCACACTACTTGCAAATTCAGGGGTAGTCCCAAATTGATCTAATAACAGTAGTATCTTCATTACTGCAGCTCAGAAAACATAATGCAAGCCTGAGCACCCCATCCCCTTCACAATTCAAAAATTGACACCCCAAAACCCTAAAAGCCCGACACTACCCTAAACCTAAACCTTAAACCCTACAAACCTCGAGGAAGATGCTACATAACTTTCAGGGTTTCTTGCTAAGCAATCCCAGGAATCGAAATTTAGGACAAGGATACAGTCATCGCCACTCTCCTCAATGGACTTGAGCAGAAACTGGTCGCCGGGAAGATTGCTATCACTGAAATAAAATTCCACCTGCAGCCCCACCGCAAACATCAATCCACACCTTCCATTTCCCTCGGGAACCAATTCCACCAAAAAGGGAAATTGAGAGCAATGCGTGCAGCCACTCACCTGACGCAGAACCTTGGCTGCAGTCTCCTCGTCCAAGGCAGAGGCAGCCGCCATAGCGAGGCGATCAAAAATTGCAAACAGAGTGGTGAAGCCCAAGCTCACGCAGGGTAATTGTCACAAGAAAAAACCCCAAAACAAGTGCAAGTACAACGAAGATGATGCGAAGGACAAAAGGCAAAGAGGAAGCTTGAAGGAGGGGTACGGAGTACGTCAAACGGGTGGAGATGCTATGGGATTGTGTGGGCCTCGCTGTTGTTTTTTGGGGCGCGTGTGTGTGTGTGGAGAGGTTGCAGACTTGCAGTGGACGGAACAAACTCAGGTTAAACCGTTCAGTTAAACCTAACCTGTCCTGGCTCCAACTACAGTTAAATGTGTCCTAATCGACTGGACCTAACTTAACCCGTTTAGTTAGCGCCTGAATCCTCGTATTAGGTTAGGTTGTTTGTTTTGTTCTTTGTTATGTTCAGATCTCCCGGACCGTGCGTCTCCTGTTCGGCATGTTTAGTATCATCGGAAAGCCTTCGGCAAGGAGGGATGCACAGGTTTGGTTTCGTGGCATTCCGACCTAAACATGAAAGTTACAATAGTACCTCTTCAATTTCAGCACCCTCTGCCAAATATTTAATAAAATTTGACTGTTTCATTTCAGAAAAAAATTAATTAATTATTGCAATTTTCATCATCCTAGATACTGAAATAATAAAAAATTTGGCATGGAGCTTCAATAAGCAATTCATCAACAAGAGTAATGTACTAGAAGACAAGATCTTTATACAAATTGTGTGATAAGAGGTAAAATAACCCATGTGGGATACGTAAATAGTTAGGATTAGTAGGAGTTCAATTGCTCATAGTGAAGTCAAACTTAAGAAACATGTTCAATGTAGAATTTCAAACCTCATTTAGGCATAGTAGGATAACTTTTTTCAAAACAATTTGAACTAAGTTATTGTGGAAAATGAAGCTAGCTTTCATCTCCATAAATCCTTTTGAGATTTTGATCCTCCAATCAAAAGTTATGGACAAATTTCAAGGAGAAGTCGGAAGGAACATTTTTTTTGACATTTTCAAACATCTCCTTTGAATTTTGTCTATAACTTTTGTTTGGATGCTCATAATCACAAAAGGATCTTTGAAAATGAAAGTTATATTTATTTTTCAACTTTTTTAGACCAAATTCTTTTTTTAATCTTACTTTACTATGCAAAAATGAGATCTAAAAGTCTACTTTGAACACAAGTACTATTTTTTGACAATGAGAGGTCAAGCTATCATCTTCAAGTTACCCCATATCCTTTGAGGGTTCATGAGAGAAAATGAATTTCATTATAAAAACAACCTCTTCATCTTTTATTCCCTTTTAGTTTCAATGATGAAACTCCCTATTGTTTCCATCAACAAGTCTCTTGATGATTGATGATCTTTTTGTACAAATGGTTGATGATCATTGGACTCCATATCTTACCTTCTTACTAACATTGATTATTAATTTTTTTATAACAACCTAATCATTTAATTCTTTATGACTTTGGCAAGATTACCAAATCATAGATAGTCATATATTTCTATTGATTTTGGTAATCAGCATTGTAAAATTTCCAAGATTTTAGGCAATTATCATTACAATTTTTTGAAATTACGATATCTTTAAAAACAATTAAATTTTTGCCAAAATTGAAGAAGTACTACAATAACCAACTACCAAGTACAAAATTTATATTTAAATTATGCAATGAATGAATAAAATTAAAGGTTCAAAAAAATAATACTATTTAAACAATTAAAAAAGACAAATATTCACATGAGTCCACCATGTAGCCTTATGAAGCCACTTAGAAAAGTCAATATCATTGAATTTTGCTTTAGGAAATTTGAAAGCCTCATGAAGAATAGCCTAAAGCTTATTCCACATCTCTAGCCACTTGATCTTCATAGAAATGTCAATTGCTAAAGTTGTCAACATCCAAAACTTCTCTTAAATCATCTCTAAACTTTCATCATGAGTTTTATAGTAATACTTTACTTGCTACAAAAAAATTATGATTATATACTTAGGATATGCAAGGGGAGCTACTTCTTCAATTTTATATGAGAAGCTACCTTCACATAGTGTACATTATGTTGGTACCTATTTGGATTTATCCAACTAATAGTTATGTTCGTTCCAAGGGAGGTCTTTTAAATAGGAATGTTCCTAATTAATCAAAGTTAAGTCTACTAGGACATTGCAACATAAGATGAAAGAAATAAAATTCCTTAATCTTTTATTTCTATGTTATTCTCGCATGATAAGTCTAATTGCACAATTTGGACTCTTCACTCTTAAAGCCACAAAGGTTAAGTAACTCCCAAGTAATTCTTAAAATTTTTTAATTTCATTCATCTTTAGCTCTCAAACTCCAACTTGGTTTTGATCTTCTCCAATCTTTATCCACTCGGATGCACTTTACTGCAACCACCAACCAAGCCAAAATTTATCTCCAATTCGGTCTTCACTACATCTACTTTATTTTGTCTTTATAGCTTCCAACTTGGTCATTACTTTGTCTTCAAATCCTTGTCTACAACTTCCATGGCAACTAAATCTACCTTGACTGATTCTCCTTGCCTCCTCTTCATCTCACAACTTGGTCTCTCAAAGTTTTGATTAAGACAGAATTTACATTTCTTAGGTCCCAACTTGGAATTACTCATTTTTGCTCTCAAAATTCTCCATAACTGAATACTATTTTTAGTTTCTCATTCTCAAATTAAACAAACAACATTCAAACGACTTGAATTAATATCAAACATTCCTCATAGCTTCCATTTGACTCATTCATTACAATATAACACATGCATACGTTATAACTTCACTCTCAAATAGTCTCTCAATCATTCTCCATTTTTAACTTGACAATTCAAGCATCCACACTTTGAACTCGATTTGATTCCAATATCCCTCATTCATGCCATACATTCTCAATCACCTACAAATCAGCTTAACACGTTCACTACTCCTTTGGTTATAACATTTTCTTTATAACTACGTTTTGGTGAACAAATTCACCATAAATACAAATGCATTAAGCTCAGAGCTTTCAGATTCCAAATTTTTACTATCTCCACTACAACTCTAGTAGTCTCTAAGTCCTTTCTTCTGATTTTCAACAAGGACTCTAGATCCATAATCACTGTCCAACATTATTTAAACTCTCCACTTAATTTCTAATTTCATCAACTTGCACACCTCCACTTTAGCTCACATTTGCTAACTATAACTTCACATCAGCACTTGAATTCATACTTGCTCACACCTCATCAACTTCTCACCCATTTGAGTAATTTCTTCAACTTCCTACACAATTTGCCACCTACAACACTATCACACTTCTTCAACTTGAACTCAGACACTTATTACAACAAATTTCCAATTAGCTCACTTACAACAACCAACTGAACATACAAGCTTATTAGCTTGATACAAATTCACACTCATTCATCAACCAAATACACATACAAGAAATAAGAAATACACAACACTATAGGTCAAGACTCACACTAGCACTTCATCAGCAGGTGAAACAAAATGACTCCAACTTCCCCCCAAATAGGACTCAACCAAACAATTAGGCTTCTCCCCAACTGGAACAACACTAACTACCTAAACTTCATAACTTGCTAAACTGCAACTCCAATTTGGTAAGTCATCACATCCAACTGGCTTGTTAATATTGCCAACTCATTCCTTTTGACTCAACTCTAGCTCATATCTCTCACCCGATTTGAACTTATACACATACATTCATTTCAATTCAGTTCCTCTTTTCCAATAATAAACAATACTACCCATTATCCCCTTCTCATCCATCAAACTACACACCCAATTTGGCAAACATACCACAAAATACCCTGAAAATCCATCCAAATACATAAAACACATCCAAAATTGATTCAAAAACCACCTCAAAAAATCAAAATTTACTACCGAATAGGCTATCTATATAGCCCCGTACTCATTTGTTTGCGTCCCCACCAAACTGTACTATTTGGCATCCTTCCTTGTAAGTCTTGTCACTAACGTTGTTTTAGAGTCAAGATCCTCCTCCTCCTGCAACAATCATGTAGCCAACTTGGTCCTCCTCGTCATTACCAACTTGATATAGTATTGATCATAAAAATTCTTGACTAGTCCTGCTCTAGTCCCCAACTCCTCACAAGCATCAAAAATCATCACCTAATGAGCTCCTGGAAGGAACTAAGTAATATACATCAACTCAAGTGCCCTCACCCTTTTTGCTGCATGATAATGAATCTTCGAGAAAATCTCCATGTCCATAATCAGTCACGCTCCAATTTAGTAGTCCACTATAAAATTGTAATCATAACACAAGTACGCCAAAATTCCTGTAAATATACTCGTTCTAAAGCACACCGGATCTTTGTGGGACCTATGAGCCAACGCAATTGGGAATATGCCTTCACACTCCCCTAGAGTTCCAAATCGGCCTGGAATCCGTGATCAATTATACCATCATGAGTCCAACTTGGCTCGAGCAAACCACAAGTAATGCCGCAATCATTTGAATGTATCTAACACTTGACCACAAATTCATCAAATATTCTTATTAGGGCCTTGGCGGCTTTGTAATAATATAAATTTAAAGAAAATATATTTTAGTTCAAACAAATTTTATAATTTGAAAAAAAAATTAGGTTTATTATTCTTTTGATTGACTTTTCAGTTCCAAATTTTACTTTAAAAACCTGGGATAGTACTAAAACTTCAAGAAATATTAAATTATACATCTTAATGAAGTAGAGAGGTAATTATAAAGATAAAAACATTTTCAAAGTATACAAAATATCATGCAAGGTGAGGAATAGAAGTATGTACTTCAGCTATGAATATTATATATAATTGTTTGTTGCACCTACTTCATTAATAAGAGCATAAATTTTCATAAAAGGACATTGTAAACAAATGGTGTTTTGGAATTTAGTGGCATAAAGAATAGAAACAACATTAATATATACACACCTCACCTCCATATACAATGGTTGCCACAATGTCCATTCACTATTACAAATCCACTATGCCTTCAAATGGTTTTATGTTTAACTTGTGTTAAAGCTATTCAAATATATATAGAATTAATACAAATTCATTTCAACCTATAATAGATTTGAACTCGTGTTTATTATAATAGTTTTTTTGTCCTACTTATGAACTTAATATTGATATGCTACCTTATTTTATGAAGATCTATGTCAAAGTGTCTAGTTGATTTTTGTATTTTTATTATCTATTATGGAAGTACAATGGATTTGTGTTTCAACAATGAATGTCTACTATTCCTATTGTATGATACCAGTATGCAAGTTTTGGAGGAGAAAGCAATTAGATAATATTGTAGTCTAAGGTCACCTTTGGCATATTTTTCCAAATAAATAAATTGAAATTGGAAGGGTCGATTTGGCAATTCATTTTATATTAAAAAAATATTTGAAAATTACTAAATATTTATTCTTAACCTTTGGCAATTCTTCAAAGAATCTTAGAAGTTGAATGACTTTCTTCATTGCATATAAAATATAGGCATAGCTTTCAATGATTTCATCACTTTTTATAGTATCTTTCTTTTATTGTGTAGTTAGAGAAATGAATTTGGATTCCATGTTGTTTAGTGGATACACAATTAATCCTAAGATGAAGCTATATATGTATGTTTTCCAACATTTGACTTTAATTTTCCTTGAATTCAACAAAGTGGCTTATCAATCTTCAAAATTGTTTGGCTCCAAATTATTTATTTATCGTCAAAGGTGACAATAGTTGAGGATCATAGTCAAAAAGAGTGCCTCAGTGACAATTAGAAAATTTGAAAAACTCATTTAAGAAACTCCAAACAATAACAATTGGAAATCTAGCAAGAAGACTCATGGCTTGGAAGTATGGCTAGCTCAATTAAATCCTAAGAGTTCAACATGAAGATGTTAAGATTGCCCAAAAAAATTCACAATCTCTAAAATATTTAATTTAGTGATTTGTATGGAGCATTTTTTGTTTTTCATTTTTTGATTGATAAATTACATGATTTTTCTTGAAGCTTCCTCAATAAATATCCGTTAAATGAAGCGCAAGTCTTACCTCTAAATGCCCAAGGTCTTCTTTGGATTCTTAGAATTTGCTCAAAACTAATCATCAAGATGAATTTTTGATAAATTTTTATCAATTTGTTAAAATCTACACTACATAAATTCAAATTAGACATGCTATGGATCCTAGAGGAAAAAACAAACAAGAACATCACTTATAGATTGAAGATTATAGTGTTTGATGAAGAGTGTGCTAACACTATAAAAGTAATTTTAAATCTTTCAAACCTCTTTTTACTTTTCAAATCTAAAATTTAAGATTAAAAAAATGAAGTTAAAAGACATAATATGTGTAACTAAATTCAATTTATAGCTTCTCACAATGCACTTTATAGTTTTTTTAAATGAATTTCCAATGTGATTTCCCCCCAATATCTAGCATATTTGAGGCTCATCTCCAAGAATTCCTAACATGGTTCAAGATTTGCAATAGATAACCTTGCACAAAATCTTCAATAGAAAAATCATAACCAATTTATTTCATAATTGGATTTTTGATGCTTTAAATAGGCTTTAACCCCTAATGAACTAAAAGGAGTGTACTTTCAAAATGGGCCCAAACTACGAAGAACTTGAGCAATTTTTTTGCTTATTTTTTCTCAAGATTGTATAGATGTAACTATAGGATTTTAAAGTTCACATTGAAAGTGAGCACTTTTAAAAAATTTAGATTATTTGACTACATGGTTTAGAAGATATTTAGTTTGAAATTTTATTTGGGTCAATAGAAATATAGGGCAATTTACTTTGAAGGAGCATATCTTTGTGAGAATATTTCAAAATGCTACTTTTTTGTGCTCAATGAAAGATAAGACATTTGAAAATTTAATGTAAAATTTCACAACATTCCAAGTTTTTTTCAATTCATGGTGAAGCTTGTAATGCACAACAATCTCTAAAACAAAAATAGTATTTGTAAGAAAAAAAGAATGGAACAATCCTTATCTTTTCCTTAAACTCCTTGGATTTGCCATTTTCAAGGTTGATCTAATCTTTTTGAGGTGGGCAAGAATTACATTGGTTGAGTGACTTGTTAGTCTATACTCAAACTGAACCTTAAAAATGAGCTTTAAACTATTCTACACCACTTAGCTTTGAGAAAATCCACAAGGCAAAGTTTAACTTGGAATTTGATGAAACCACTGCCATTAGATTTTTAATGCATTTTTTTTCTGAAAGTAATAATTTTTTAATAAACTCACAATTTAAGAACAAAAAATTCAAAATAGAAGAACAATGACTAAAAATGGTCACTTGGGTCACAATGATGCTAGCATGTTTAGAGCGTGTGAGCATGAGTCCATGAGCGGTGAGCAAGGATTGTGTAAACTTAGAGCCTACAAATTTTTAACGTGATGTAATTTCTAAATTTTTTTTAAATAGTTAAAATATTGATGTTTTTTCATTAAAATTTATTATATTTTAAAATATGACCTATTATCATTGGACCCATGATCATAGATTTTAGATCTAAAAGCACGAGAAGTTGGTGCTACTGTATATTTTGAAATTTATGTCACATTAGATGAAATTTGAGGCCTCCAACAGCCCATTTTGGACATGTTCCCGTTGCTATTCCCCTGTAGTGAAGGGTACAACCGGTTGTTCCCCAAAATAAAATTTAAAAGATTAATTAATTCTTAAAATGCAAAAAAAATTGAATTTTTTTTGGCCATGACATGGTACTTTTTTAGCCACATCAAATTGCACCGTTGGTTGTGTTCATGGCGTTCTCAAGGCTTGATAACTCGCAGTCTCTTGGAAACCCAAAATCTCTTCTAATGAGTTTTAAGAAGCTATTTGAAGGTAGGTTGATCAAGTGAGAGTACAAATAATTTAAAAGCAATTCTAAGGATGAGAGGAAGACAAATTCAATGAAAATATCATAAGATGTAGAATGTTGTGTACGTAATAAAATATTCTTGCATTATAACAAAGAATACATATTGAAATATGAATATAATACTTTGCAACTCAAATTTGGAGATTTTGAAGATAATTTATCGAAACTACATATCATTCTTCATATCATGCTAATACTTGTGAATTAACTAGCACACTTGCACATCTTGATGATTCTAGGTGCAACAAGCACTTGCTTAACTTCATCCAAGCTAAAGATAGGAGCATAGATGAATGTATCTGAATCATATTCTAGTTTATAGAAGTAAGAAAAGATGTAATAAAGGTATTTGCAGTTTTTGTGAAAGTCACACTTTCCAATGGAAGTCCCATTTATACTTCTATAATGAAGACAAACATGAAATAAAAAACTCCAAAGTGTAATGTTTCAGACCTTTTGGTTAGGGTCAATTCCAGTGTAAAGTATAATATTAGTACTAAGTCTAAGGCAAAAAATGAAGTTCACATGAGTCATACTTGTGGTAACATTCTTTGTACTTTTCCATTGATTGTGGTGATTTTCAATGGGTGTCCTATTGCTTTGGCAACATTAGAGGATTTTTTGGGATCCGGGAGGGCCATTTCAAGCAGCTACCCCTCGCAATTCCCCCTCCACTGAAGAGGATGCCACGTTGTAAGAAAAAAAATTGAAAAAAAAAATTAAATTGAAAAAAATGAACAACAAAGTTGAATATTTTTTAAAACAACATGGCAGTCGCTTTGCCACGTTAGGCAATAGGTTTCGGCCAGTTTGCAGGGTCAAAGAACGGCTCGGAACTTGCAATTCCTTCGAACCCCAAAAAATCCTCTAATGACTTGCTTGCCATTCCAAATGGATAAAATTCTTTAAATATATACTAGTCAAAAATGAATCTACAATATAGGTTCAAATACCCTAAACGAAGTGAATAAACATCAAGGTGACATTGGATCACTGGAATACTAGTAAAATTCAACTTCTTTAAGCTTAATGATTTTAGTATAGGTAAGATTGGTATGAGTAAAAACATGCTAGACCTTAGAAATCTTGAGTTGGATACATTATACAAAAGAATGGATTATTTTCATCTTTTTTTTGAAGAATTCCCTAAAGTAGTACAATATGCAATACTTTAGTATAGAGAATCCATAAAAAAATAATTGAAATATAAACTTTCTATATAAAAAGATGATATTTTTTAAAGAAAATTTTGGGGGGGATGTCATGATTTTTGGTATTTTTTATTTTTTATTTTTTATATATTCTTGTATTTCTTTTAAGATATTGCCATACATCCAATACTACCTCCATTTGACACAAAATTGGTACTTAGTTGTTTTTTGCAAGAACCCTAAAAATTGACTTATTACATTCTAATTTATTTGGAAATTAATTTTGCAATAAAGTACATGTTTTGACATTTTTATGTATTTCATTTCATTTGAATAGTATTTTTTTATAACCAATAGAATAGATGGTGAAGTGCTGGATACATTCAAATGACTTTTAAAATTGATCCATTATAATTTTTTATTATTTAAACCTATGTGTCACAAAAAATTGATCTCAAAAATATTATTGATCTAATTCTTTTTAGAAAATAAGAAAAATAGCAATACAATGGAGTTTAGCATACACCAAATGTGGCCTTAACTAGGGATCATTGGGCTAGTATAATTGTGGCAATGATGCAATCTAAAATTTGCCTACATATCAAGACAATTAAATTCAAGGCTCTTAGACTCACTTCTTTGTGCTTACGTACTAGCATTGTTATATTTATAACATGGTTATTTTATAATCTTGGAAGGATTCTATAACATAGATTCCTATGCTCATGTGTTGATAATTTTAGGCTCACATGATAGCAACTACGGAATCAACATTATGATGGTGTCAATTCATTCACAAGATAAATGTAGTCATCTTGAAGATTTTATACAATTTGGATATTTGGTGTTACAGACCTCTGACAATGGAATCCAATCAAGAACACAAAATATACTTATGAATATAAATGTTGTCATAAAGAGCTCAAACCACCCAAGCATAGAGACAAATCCATCTCCAAAGAGATTGTCTCCTCATCTTATATCATTGAGACTATCAATAAAGACTATTAGTTTTTAATATAGATTAGGAATGTTTTTCTACTTATAGCTTTCTATCCATGCTTCTTTCTAAAATCATTCACTATAGTAAAAATCATAGTCAAATCATATCTTATCTTAATCTCTTATTCATATCTTGATCTTCTACTTGAAGTTATGTAACTCCAAGTTCCATCTACTTGTCTTTGTCTGGGAGTTGTCTAACTCCAATGCACAAATCCACCATTTGGAAATCTCTATCTCTAGGCAATCTTTGCTTATCCACTAGTGCACCTTTTATCATGAATTAGTTCATGATTCATAAATGCATTCATCCATCAAAGATCATGACATAAAGGTCATGACACAATTATCATAAATTCTTTCATCTATCAATGCATTCATCCATCAAGGATTGAAGGTGTTACTAGGGTCATGACACAATCTCCTTTTAGAGGTAGAAAATATTGTATTTCATTAAGTTTTTTCATTAATATTATATGATATAAAAAATTGGCTTGAAAGAGCTTAGATTACAAAAATGGCATATTATAATTTTTGCAATGAAATATCTTACAATACTCTAATCTTTCAATTGAAGTTTATTTATTTTTTATTTTCTTCACTATACTATAATAATTATTGAATGTATTAGTTAGTGTTCATAGTTAATACCATCTAAAAGCCCTTGATGACACCAGTTGCAAATTCAAGATTTGACTAGAATTAGACATACAAATTAAGATAGAATACATTTATAGAATTTGAAAAATTATAGCAAAAGTCAATGAATATTAACCTTTAAAAGACCAAGTAGTATTTTTGGCATCAAAACATTTTCAATCATCCATTTATACATGGAATTTCTATTTTTTCTTTGAAATTTTCACTTTAAATGTCATTGAAAAGTTGTTTTAAGGCGCAAAAATTTTCATAAGTCACCAGAAGAAAAATCATTGTCCACAATGACAAAAAAAAGTGTTGATTTGGTTTATTCATGTATGTGTTGATTTAGACGTGTTGACTTAAACGCTGTATAACAAAAAAGTGTTGATTTGGACATGAAATTGAACACTTTTTGTTGAGCAAAGTGAAAAAATGTTAATTAGGCAATATGAAAATGTTGATTTGGCAACAAAAAAGTGTTAAATTTCACCAATTAAAATTCACAAATTTTGTTCTCAAAAATCAAAATTATTGACCAATGAGGGACTACGACATGGCAGGCACCACATAAGCAGGCCACCTAGGTGGCCGCACCACATAGGTGGGTCGTCCCTAGGGTTTGAACTTGGATCCTTGGAGGTGAAACTCCAAGATCATGAACCAATGAACCACTAATATAGTTGCATATCCATGAAAGTAAATGTTTTTTTTATTTAACTAAATTTTTGTTGTTTTTGGATTTGCCTTGCAAAGTCAATAGACTTTAGGGGTTGTTTCACATAGTAAACTAACTTATTTTTTGAAACTTTCAACTAAAAAAAGTTGGAAATAAAGATAGCTTTCATCTCCAAAAATCTGTTTGCAATTTGGAGTCTTTCATAAAAAATTTATGGACAAAATTCAAAGAGCGTGTTTAAAAGTATTAAAGAAAAATGGCCATTCCAACCCCTCTCTGAATTTTGAACATAACTTTTTATTTAAGACTCCAAATTGCAAATGGATTTTTGGAGACGAAAGGTACCTTTATTTACCAACTTTTTTTAGTTGAAAGTCTCAAAAAGAAAAATAGTCTACTATGTGAAAATGACCTTGAAGTTTGCTGATTTGTGAAATTATTTAAGCTATTAAATTCTTTTTTACCTATATGTTATTTCCTTGAAGCATGAATATGAAATGTTTTTAAGAGTTTGAGTATATATTTTTTAAATATTTTTTAAATATGTAAAAGAAAATTGAAAGTTCTAGAATTGACGTATGCATTTTGGGTAAATAGTTGGAACTTTGAAAGATAAAACCTAACCATTTGTAACAAAATTTTTACACCATATGTGCCCAAAGAGTAGCTTTAAGGCACAAAAACTTTTATGACTTTTGATTACATGATTGGAAAGTTACTCCATCATACGTAATTTTCATTAATTTTTGGGAAAATTGAAAATCTCAACAAAATTCTCAAAATATCACTTTTTATAAAAATAAACATTTCAATTTGATTTCTTAAATTTATTTTTGTATAAAAAGCTTTGAAGTATTCTATTTTGATTAATGAGATGGAAATTATAAAGATTTTTAATTTATTGGTAGTTGTGGAATTTATACTTTTAAATAAACTTAAAATTTTCTTTTGTTACTCAATTTCAAATATTGTTGAAGAAGAAATAAAAACATTGGATTTACATCATTTATTACAACATTACAAATTAATCATGATTGGAATTGATATTTTTAAATTCTATAATTAAATTTTAAATAACTTTGAACTTTAAATTATAACAATTAATCACTTGAAGATGTTAATCCTATAAATCTTAAATTATAAACAAAATGGAGATAGGTATTAGAAATTATTTTTTTCATAAATTCAACAAACTTTGGAGGTTATTTTGGCATAATAGAAGAATTTTTTTAAAAACATTTTGAACTAATAAAAGTTGGTAATTCAAACAAGCTTTCATCTCCAAAATTCTATTTGAGGTTGGAGATTTTACTCAAAAGTTTTGGACAAATTTCAAAGAGAGGTTGGAAAATCATTACTTTTGACATTTTTGAACATTTTCTCTAAATTTTTTCCATAACTTTTGATTGGAGGATCAAAACTTCAAATGGATTATTGGAGATGAAAGCTTGTTTGAATTAGTTCAAAATGTTTTCAAAAAAGTTCTTCTACTATGTCAAAATAGCCTCCAAAGTCTACTAAATTTTTAAAAAAAAAATTTCAATACTTCTCTAAATTTTGTTTATAACTTTTGATTGTTGGAGATGAAAGTTGGTTCGATTCCACAATTTTTTCAATTCAAATTTCTTTGAAAAAAGTATATTTATTATGTGCAAATGACCTCAAAAGTCTATTGATTTTAATGGACACCAAATTGTATGTGAATACTTAATTTAAAAGAAAATTACATTGTATAGTGAAGATTCCAAAAGATTCCAAAAGATTTCAAAAATGTTCAACAAAAATCTATTGATTTCATCATTGTGCTATCCAAATGAACTAAAAAAATGTCACCATTAACAAAAAAAAATGTGAAAATGAACAATGCAATACTCAAATCAACAGAAGTATATTGATTTTCTGTTGATTTGGATGTCATTTTCTAATAGTGTAAATTTTGACTACTAATTACGTAATTAATCAATGTCAAAATCAAATTTTTATAAAAGGTTAAGAAACAAATAGTGAAAATTTGTAGAAAATGAGTAAGAACCATGTCAAAAACTTTGCTAGTGAAGGGCCAAAGCAATGAAATGAACCACTACCTTGCATTATTAACAATATAATTAAAACACATTACATAGAGTCGACCTCTATGCATACATATTAAACAAAATTATAATAATTAAACCATTTCTACTTCTATAATCCTCTTAAATTTGAAAAGACATGATATTTTGTTCCCTATGAATATATAATGATTTGTAAAATAATTATATGATTACAAAACCAAAAACCTTTTTTATTCATATAAATTTAAACTAATGACTTTGAATAAAAGATATATGTTTTTTGTCATTGCAAAGACAAAGGCTAGGTTACAGTATGATACACCATTAAAAGTTATTATATGCTATGTAGTTTCTTTCTCAACATGGACAATTTGGGAAGCTAAAAGATCACTTTTAAAAAATATAAGAATTTGAACTTGGTTTTTAAGATTTATGTATACATAGAAACATTGAATCATTCTACTTTGATTTACTAAATGAAAGTTATGAGGAGTTTTAGGTTGTGGGCAGGTTGATATGGTATCACTACTCTATTGGCCTAATTTTAGAAATCCTTTAATGAACTCAATTTTCAACATTTGAAGAATAAAATCATAGGATGTAGATTGTTTATTACAATTTACTACAACCATTGGGTTTAAAAAATTCCAATTTTATACCTAAATTCTTACTAGTTTTTTATTTTCATCATATTCTATCACTTTCTACTTAAATTTTTTTTCAAGGATGAATATAAAATATTTTTATTAAAAATTATATATATATTCTTAACTTAATTTTTAATGTATTATGGAGAATTACATGTTGTAAAATCTACACATTTTTAGAAATATTGTTTGAAAGATGAAACCTAACCATTTGGGAAGAGTTGAAAATATTTCTTTTTAAAATTCAAGCATCATGATCTTGTTTATTTTGAAGTAGCTTTGGGCCTAAAAATACGGCAAATTTCTTTAGAAGTTAAGATGAGAATTAATTTATTAAATTTAAATTCAAATACATTCATACAAAGAATAAAATGAGAAAAAGAAAAAAGAATGAATTAATTTAAATTGTGACAAAATTCTTGAAATTGCCATATTTCATTGAATTTTTGGATTTTAAAGTGACCCTCAATCAAAATTCTCCATATTGAGTGTTTAAAGAAAAATGGCTCATTTCAAACGTATGCACGTAGCCATTTTTCAATATTGACAAAGTTCATCTTTGAATGTACATTTGAGATTGCACATGTACATTACAAGAAGAAATTTGTCTCCAATAGTCTTTCATCTGCAACAAGTACTTTACAAATCAATAACCGAAAGAGAGAATATCAATGTCCTTCCAAGGACATTGAGGCTGAAAAATGGTCAATGGATGACTTTCAACATTACTATAGATATGAAGAATGTTCTATTGGTCTACAAATCAAATCATTTTTGGTAAAGTACCTTGGTTACAGGACTCATCTTTTCAAAGGTGATCGTTAGAAAACAAGTTGGTCACTGTGGAAATCATTCTTTGGGGATAATGTGTGAATCCTTTGCTTAAAAACCCCAAAGATGGCACTCATTGGAGGTCAAACTATTGTGCAAGACCTTCCCTTAATTTCCACACAAAATTCCAAAAATGAATACCTACACTTTTATCTTACATAAAAGTATTCTCTACCATCCATTAGACAATAAATGTCCATTGTGTTGTACAAGGGTTAGAGACTAGCTATAGGTGACAATCTTTCAGGAGGTTTTTATACACATTTCTAGCAACCAAAGCTTTTTCAAAGACCATTGGATGGAGAAAAATCGTACGTATCTTCTTGTGAATGAAAAGAAATCCTTTATGGTGTACTTTGGCACCAAACGACCCTAGAAGTGAAGTGGCAATCCCCAAAAGTGCTTTGACTAGAGGAAAGAAAGACAAAAGACATTGAATTTTTTTGTCCTTTCCCCCTCCCCCTTCCCCTCCACCGCCCCTTGCCATTGCTGCCGGTCCCTGCGTGTGAAACGGCCTCCAGTTCAGTACAACTGCAAATCGGATGGCTCCGAGGGGAGCGACCTCGTTGCTTCAGTGCTGGGCTCTGTTGACGGGTGGAGATGCTCCAAACGGGAGGTGGAAAACGGAAAGAGACCCGTTACCCTTCCCAACTGAAAGTGAGGAAAGATCAAATCAAAATGACGGAAGCCCATGATCGTAACGACGGCCAAATAAATCATCCGAATCCGGATGATTATCGTCCATCCCCGAAGTCCGAAGATAACGGACCACCACTGAAGACTTCAAGGCACAAATCGTGATGACGGAAGGCGGGATCGGACGAACCGTGAGTCCGTCGAACTTCGTGCACCAACTGAAACCCGTCCTTCTCGACTGCCCCCGCCCAAAGCTCGATTATGCAGTACTTCACTGGACGTCTCAACGTCAGAGCGCGCCGACGAATCTAAGGACCGGAATCAGCCACCCCCATGTCGTTCTCTCCGTCGTCGTCCTCCGGTCGTCCTCCGGTCGTCCACAGCCCCTGCCGCCGATGTCGATGAATAGCTGGCGGGGCCGGGATCATCCCCTGGGTGGCCGCCAATAAGTCGGCGCCGCGTGGCCCGCGGCAGTACCGGGCTGTGGTGGCACGCCACCGGCACCCGGTGGGGCGCGGGGACATTCGTGCGGGTGCGCCGCGGGGGCATGCAAGCGCAGACGGCGACCGGCTGCTTGAACTTCCAGGCAAAGTGGAAATGAATTGCTTTGTAGGAACACCTAATAAGAGCTGGCGCTTGACTTGCTTGCTTCGGGAAGTGAGATCTGGCAGCACGATGCGGCTGCGGCGCTTGCGCGCATGCGGGTAATACGTGACGAGTGAGGAGTACGAAACTTCAGTTTGGTGTTTTTCCCGCTCCGCAAGGGAGCCTTTTCAGGTTTCGTCGGGTCCGCCGGAGGAATCCTCCTTGGGAAGAAGCCGTACCTTGCCTTGCGCCTGCCTGGGCCGCGCGCTTCGGCCTTGGGGAGGGGGGGCCGGTCGCTGCGGGGGAAGCTGAATTGATGGATTTGGGGATGCCTTTATCAACAACCAGGAAGAGAGGTCCGTTCTTTACGGAATTTCTTTTTCTCGCCGAATTCTCGTTGGTAGCTCCTGTCTGTTGCAAGCAGTTAGTCGTAGTAGTGTAAGGTGGTGATCGAAAGTCCACGTTCACAGCGGTTTGCAAGCTTCTCTAGACTTTGCTTCCGAATGGGTTCTGGATTGGAGTCCTGCCAATTCGGTTTGAGATCACGGATTTGTGCGTGGAGGTGCCGGAGTGGCCTGTTCTCGGAAGACCGGAGAAGTTGTAAGCGATTCACGAAAGTCATGTGTGCTGGGTAGATCCAATTGATGTGTGCACGTCCTTTTCCCCTAGTCTGTGGATTGTGAAGGTTTTCGGGGGAATTCAGGGCATGCGCCGCATTGCGCTCGCGATTTCATGGAACGATGAATCGCTCCGAGGGTGCGATGGATGGGGTTTCGGTGGTAGTGAGAGATGGGGTTCGGTGATCTTCTCGAGTTTGCAACCTGATCATAGCTAGAGTCCGATATAGAGTTCGTGTTTAGAGATCTAGATGAATCTTCATCGCGGTCCAGGATAAGAGAAATCTTGCGCCGCACTTCTCCGGGTTCTATTCGTGTTTTTTTCAAGTTTTTTTTCTGGGGACGGGTTTTCTGTTTGATAGTCGATACGAGGAACGAAGAAAGCAACCGCGGTGCCCCGGCGTTGTTACTAAGTTTGGAATCTGGTAACTAGTCAGGAATGGCGTCGTCGACGGCCGGCTCGAGTTCTCCGTGCGCCGCATGCAAGTTCCTTCGCCGCAAATGCACTTCGGAATGCGTTTTCGCCCCCTACTTCCCGCCCGACAACCCCCACAAATTCGCCAACGTGCACAAGATCTTCGGCGCCAGCAACATCACCAAGCTGCTCAACGAGCTGCCCACGCACCAGCGGGAGGACGCCGTGAACTCGCTGGCGTACGAGGCGGAGGCCCGGGTCAAGGACCCCGTCTATGGCTGCGTGGGCGCCATCTCCGTCCTGCAGCGGCAAGTGGCACAGCTTCAGAACGACCTCGCCGTCGCGCATTCGGATTTGGCCCGGTACGCGGGCGCCGGGATGGTGGTGCACCGGAATGAGCAGTCGCGAGAGCAGTTGATAGCGGATCTCAGTTCCAGGGACCCTTCGCATCTCTCACGAGAGCATCTCATGGAGCTCGCCCGAGTGGGCGGCGGATCTTACGAAGCGGGCCTCGCCGCTCTGGGCCTCAGCGGGGGATTGGGCCCCTTCTCTTCTTCGCACCCTAGACCTGGCGTGGACAGCGGCAGTCGAAGTGGAGCTGGTACCGGCCCGGGCGCTGGAGGCGGTGGCGGCAGTAACGCCGGAGCGGGACAAATGTCCTCACCATAACGCCGGAGCATGAGTCGGTAAGTCGCTTAAACCCTGAGCCTCGACCATCATCACCATCTTCGTCCACTAGATTAGCCTTCATATGACTCGTGCTCAAGGCTTGTTGGAGAGACAATAAAAATACTTCCTATCAGTCGCACAAGATACTAGCTCTCGAGAGATCCGTGCAAACTCCGCTCTCAGTCTGGAGAGGGTGGTAATCTTGGCCGTTTGGAAATCGTCTGGCAACTTAAATTATACAAATTAGGGTTAAACCCTACTGGAATCTTTCAGTTTGCGAAGTACTAGGGGATTCACAGTAGTGCGCTGGTTTCTTCAATTCCCACCGCAATGAATGGGGGCCTTCGCCTCCCCAGAATCCTCCATCAAATCTTCCAATTCGTGAGCACTTTCGTGAACTGGTTGGGACCCAACTCATGAAGCTCTGCCGGATCATACGAGTCAGGAGAGAATGCTTCGCTTCCCATCTACCCCCACCCTCTAAATTGTCCGAGCAGAAAATTGGATTTTGAACAGGTTTTCGATTTGAGATGAAGATACCTGAAGTCAGTGCCTAACGAGAGACTCTCTCTCTGTGCGTGTAGACTGGTTGTGCAGGGTGTTGCAAGTGCTCCACGATGGAGTGATTCGAAGTTTTAGAATCTTTCCCAGCTAGTGCTCCCCACGAGGAACTGTTTGCGATTATCAGGCTTGGGAGGATTCTGATTCTGAAATCCAACAAGCTTCGGAAGCTGCTCGAAGCCACAGACCATCACACTGTAGAGAGTATGCATGCTGAGGAGGAGTCTTGAGGCATGGAAAAGACTCCAGTTCAGCGGATGTTTGTTAGTCAAGTGATGTGCGGTGCATAGCTGAACTTAAGTTATAGGATGTGGAAAATGCCACTCGAGTATTCTGTGATATTGAGATTCATTACAGTAGTGAAGAAGGTAGCTAGCGGTACTGTTTCTGTTTAGCAGTTCTTATGATGTATCCGGGACTAAGTTGCTTCAAGTGTACTTCATGCTGATGATGATGCAGTAAATGGCGAATACTCTTGGGGCAAATGCCGGGACTCGCACAGGAACTATGTGCACTTGTTTGTCTAATTTTGCATGGATTCGAACATGGTAGCCGGAGCGCACTGCCTACGACTCATCCTTCGATAGCTTGATGGCTAGTGTTTAGGAAGATGGGACGGGGGATCATATGAGGAATCCAACTTTGAATTTGGTCTGTGCATCTTGGGGGAGTTGAGGATAAAAATTGCCCGGAGAAGAATTGAATAATTGACTTGAACAGGAACAAGGTATGGAGAACTAGTAGAACTCTAGCTGTATATTGCCAAAAAAATTTCAGACATATGAAAATTTTTCTCCAAATAATATACACAAATATAGGTCAACTGAAAATTTCAATGAAATAGAATGATACTTTGATGTTTTTATAATTTTTATATTTAAAAAAAGTAACAAAGTTGGCTATATTTTGTAACTAAGCAATTTATTAGCCCTTCAAGGATGAATGGATGATTGTGTGAATAATGAGCTCAAAAAATTGCAAAAGTTTTCATGGGAAGTCAAAGTATTGTACGTAGAAGACCTCTCCTTTTTACAAGAAAATTCCAAAGATGAATAGTTGAACTTTTGTCCTAAATACTAGAAGAATTTCCTATCATCCATTGGATGCCAAACATCCGTGTTGTTGTTTAAGAGTTATTTAAATCTCAAGAAAATTGAATTCTTTGATCCTCAAAACAAAGTGAACTTTGAGCGCTAAAAGCACTTGTAGACAATGAAGATTGTCTAAAATATGAATTGAGATCCTAATTTATAGATCCAAATACAAATTTTTGAGCTAAAGCAATTGTACAATAGAATCCTCAAAAGACCACAATAGCAATACTTACATTGAATCAAGGATGTTTAAAAATATTCTTTTCTTTATTAAAACATGAAAAATCTATGGAAGGTGAGAAATAGTGATATTTACCTTACTTATGCATTTCAAATCTTTGAGGGATACATTGATTGCAAAGTTATGGTAAGAAAATACATCTTCTAGAAGCTTTTGATGGTCAAAAATACTATGTCTTTTTTGCAATCACCCAAATAAGGTAACTCTGCCTATGACAGTCCAAATGGGATTCAGCCCATCACAGGCATAAAATTTCTAGTGATGCACATTTCAAGAACTAGAATGTACACCATTAGTACAATTTTGCCTCTGATGGGCTAGCTCCCATTTGGACTGTCATAGGCAGAGTTACCTTATGTAGAGTTTTGAATTGCCTACTTATTGATGAGTATGGGTGTAAGTATAAGCAACACCCAAAAAATCTACTACTATACTTTACTAGCATCTTCAAGCTTTGGCATAAAATAATACAAATATTTTTTTGCCTAATTTTTAAAGGAATTATCCCATTAGAAGATTTTTGGGGCCTTGGATGCCTGCGAATTATCACAGCCTGCGAACGCAGGAAACAGATTCGGTACAACGGTCTGACGTGACCGAGACCCTCCCATGGAGACTAATTTTTTTTTTTTTTTTTTTAATGAAAAAAAAATCTAATAGCGGGCCATTCCCCTTGCTGTGGGGAATAGCTGCAGGGGAACAAGCCCGAAACAGGCTTTTGGACCCCCCAAAACTCTTCTAATGTCTTATCTTATCTAATATTTAAAAATTGTTGTTGATAGAGGTGGAATCACAATATCCTTCTCTAGGGACATGTGCTTGCCATTTATGGCAATGACATATTCGTATTAAATGTATTCTATGAGCAAATAACCACTTGTCCTTTTGGAAACTATTAAATGAATTATCTAAATGTTGCTAGATGTCCATATATAGTTTAGTTTTGAATGATTGCCTAAATAGCATAAATTAAATTTTAGTCTTGCATAAACTTTCTTTTGGACTTTAATAAAATATTAGGCATTTGAGTGTTGCTAGTAAACTATAGTATATCCAAGAGCTTGGTAGCTTTTTGGATTGTACTTGTTTGTCATATTTTGTGTTTGTGACCTAAACATGCCTCTACGTGGAATTGTTTCTTAGAAGGTCTCTATTTCATTGTTGAAAGGTTTTCATGAAGAAACTTTTTATTGTTTCATGACAATAGGGTGAATGCAAGAAACACTAGTATAGAGTACTAGTTTGTATCACACTTGTAGTTTTTAAGTTGTGATTGGCCATATCTTTTTCAAATTGAAGTCAATGTACTTGAAATTTTTTGTGAAGATCAACATTTAGACAATAAGTAGAGAACTTATTTTTCAGAAATTTTCAAAAATCATTTTATATTTAAATTTCAATTTAGATAATTTATTACACTTTGTAGTTTAGGGTTTTTTAGTATTGGGGACTACCTAAAATTAATGATCTAGAGCTGAAATTTTTGAACTCTATTCCTACACTAGAGATGCATGTGCTTGCTATAAAAAACTTCAAAAAACATTATTTTATGTCCTCTACATTCATGCAAACGTGACTCCCTTGCGCGTGCAATTCTAAACAATGAAAATGGTTTCAAGGTTATTTATTTAGTAAAATCTATTCATCATGAAGTCTTCTCAAATTGAAAATTTTTAGTTTCTTTAAAAATAGTCTTCTCTATTTAGAAGAAATTAAAACATCAAAGCACCTATTTTCATGAGATTTTGCACTTTTCTAGTTCTCCTACTTAAATTTTTTTTTCTATGCTTTTCCTTTGTAGGGTACCTTCTCCTTAAAGGTTTATACATGAAACATATTTTTCTAATTTTTTTCTAATTTTATAGTACTACTAAAAAAATCATGAATATTGTAGTCAATGCAACAAAACCAGAAGGTGTTTCTTGCATTCACCCAATAAAAAACACTAGTAAAATTCATACTACAAACAACATTATTGAATGTAGTTTTCAACATGAATTTGATGTAAGTAGTAAATGAAGCCAATGCATTTTTTACAAGCTTAAATGATAGACATTGAACAAAAATATAATTTACTCAATAATAATGGAAGCTTTGCCTTTGCTCTAAATTATCCCATATTCTTAATGTGTTTGCAATTTATATAGCAAGAGAAACTATTTCCATTGTATTTAATATAATCATAGTGTATGCAAGACTAGGCTAGAGTTTTGTTGTGTATCTGCTTGCCATAATATCAAAGAAGATTAAGACCAATACATAGTTACTTCAAATGTTTTCAATGAAATTCATTATGGACAATAAAATGTTATTTTTAACATGTCTAATGTAGACATAACATAGTTTTGTGAACTTTTAGAGCTAGATTTGTGACAAACAAAAGTTCCTTAAAAATGTTAGAACACTTTTGAAAAGAATACAAGGTAAAGAGGCTTGAAGAAGCTTGAAGAAGCTTGAAGGACATGATTGGATTAGAAGCTTTAAGGACAAGTGTCTTCAAAAAATTTCAACATTTAATACTTCAAAAGAGTTGAATCTTAAAAAGCTTAGAAAGCCCAATTTTAGATACAATATATTTTGATGGATCACTGGCATTAACTAGTTGAAGTTCAATAGTCAGAAAAGTTGAAGTTTGTATTGATGCTAATTAGGATCCAATAACACATAGAAGTTATTCCTAATTTTGATCATTATTGTACTTCCTACATATCTATCTCAAAAGCTACAAAATGGTCATGTATTTTACATATATGGTGATGCATTTGAGCATGATAAGGTTTAGATGTTCAATTATCAATTCAATGATTTATGCCTTAATATAATTTGGTAAATGATTTGTATTTTAAGAATCAAATACAGAACTATATATATATAATTTTTCTACATGTCTTTATGGATTCAATCCTTAAGGACTAGGAGTAGTTTAAATTGTAAAAATTGTAAAGATGTATTAGGAAGTGCAATTCAAAATAATAATTTCATAATGAATTCTAAATTGAAGTTGTAAAATATGTTTCATAGATGATATCCATTTAGTTGAATCTACTATTGCACTTTATAAGAATTTTAGCTCTTTATACTAATATAAATTAGAAAAGTAGGCAATTGAATGTTTACTTGGAAACTTTTCAATACAAAATCTATTAATGGAGAACAACACAAAACATTAATTGTTGAAGCAAAATATAATCAATCCTTTAAGGAATTTTTTCATAATAAGACTTTTGAACACTCTCTATAGAACAACACCTTTGAGTAGAAAAAAATTTTAATTTTCCAAATACAATCATAGAACATGAGTGCACTTTCAACAACTTCTAGGAAAGTGTTTGGTTTTGTTCATGCTAGTTTCTTCAAATTATAAGCACCATTTTTTTTTCCTTGAGCACCAATTTAAGTGAAAGCATGAACAAAGTTATTCCTGTGAAACAAAAGCTAAGTAAGAAAGAACAATGAGGGAGGAAATTATAGGACCTTCATTAACTTTAAGAAAAAAGAGTCAATATTGAAAATTTAAGAGGTCTATAATCCAAAATTATTGGTCTATGATATATAGTAAGCATTCAATGTTCTTGAAAAGTAAAGTGAGTGGGAGTTGTATTTGCATGAATGTGATCCAAATGTGAATGACAATCTAAGATCTATTAGTCTATATCAATTATAAATGATATACACTAATAAATTTTAGACTTTTAGTGCTTAAGCATAATTACATCAAAATCTTTAACAATAATAGTAGGATACTTCTGAAGAAGAGTCCACACAACAAATTAATACCCAAAAATCGACAACTGAAAATTGCAACTGAAGAAAAATCTAAAAAAAGGTAGTTTTCGAATATGAGTTTGCAACTTAGTTCAATTTTGCGTGTCGAGACAATAAAGTCCCTTGCCCCACCAAATGCTACTGTTTGGTGGGGCAACTGAGTTTAACGCTGTGTAAATGAACCACTTCACAACGTGGGCAAACTGGGCAAGCTCTTCAACTCAGATACCCGGCGAGCTGGTGCATATCACGGGAGACGAGACCCATGTGATCGGTGCCCGCCCTTTGCTCCTTGGATGTATACCCGGAACCGTGACCCCAGTATCTGAGTTTTTAGGGTTCCACACTCTGACCCTTGCGCAGCAACGACGGAACTCCGAGAACTTTTTGTTTCCGAAGTATTTGCAGCGAGTGAGCGCTTCCACCGTTTTTCCCATTTGTTTTGCGTGATTTTGGACGAGGCGAAGCTGTAATTCTGAGGATCATCATGCCAGGAGCTCCGTCACCGCCGCAGATCTTCACTATCGAGCAGCTGGTTGCTCTGAATCCCTACAATCCCGACATCCTGCCGGACTTGGAGAGCTATGTCGAAGAGCAGGTAACTGACGTCGATAACGATTTATGACGAAAATTTACGGGATTTCAGTATGTTGGTGTAGATGGAGGATTATCTTGTATTTCTTCTCGCTATATGATTCTTCCACTAATTTCAAAAAACAATGTAAACCCTATGTTTACAATTCGATACTTTTTCGCATTACACCTGTGTTCTTGGGGAAAGGATTTTCGAATATTGTTTCTGATATTCTCGATTTGTATGCGCCGGTAATATTGAAGGTTGCGACGCAAACATACAGCCTGGATTGCAACCTGTGCCTCCTCCGTCTTTACCAGGTCTTCTTCATACTCTCTTTGCTCTTCATATTTTAGGGTCCCAGTGTTCTGTGTGGAATCGCAAATTACAAATTTTTATGTTCTTAGCACCGAAAGATGAAGTTGTTGACGGAGCTTTGAACATTTTAGGTCAAATACATGTATGCGGTAGTTGTTAAAATTGGTGTCCCTGTAGAGGTTCATTCAGATTTCTCCGGGTAAATTAGTGTTATCCCGCTGTCAATGCAATGTTTGTTCTATCGAAGGTTAGTCCGTCCAAAGGGTTTCCCATTTCTCGTCTTTGGGAGCAGGTTCACAAAGCTTCAAGAGTTAGAAGTGGTAGTGTTTTCGTTACAGTTACATTGAATATGCCGTTGGAGTGTTGGATTGCTTTATCTAGGCCTTTCGGCAGGGACGCTTACAATTATAGAAATGTCGGAATGGAATACTAGAATGTTTAAACCGTTTTTTTCGTACAATTCAGTGTGAAGAGTAAATATTTATCGTTTAAGCTTATTTTCTGGCCTTCGCAGTTTCAACCAGCTCGCATGAATGTTCACATCATCATCAAGGTGCTTGCGAAGGTGAGTTTCTTGCCGTGGCGATGTGACTTGTGAGAGTTAAGTTTTTCAACGAGTTTCTGTTTCCAGGTCTTGATTGTATGGGCTTGACACCGGCATCTTGGTCGTGAAGCCTTAGTACGGAGCACGAGTAATTGTTTTTCTATGGGTGCTGGAGCAGTTTGTTCATGAGAATCTGGAACTAAGAGTGTGGACTTGTTAATAAGGCATTTCGTGTTTAATTTCTTAGCTTATATGGGAGACTGGTGGATCTTTTGTGCAGGCATTGATGGCACTGCCTGCCACAGACTTCAACCTGTGCATGTTTTTGATCCCGGAAAGACTCGTATCCCCTTTCACCAATATTACTGGAAGTGTTGTATGAATTGCAACTGTGTTCAATTGCAATAGATGTACATTTGTGAAATTAAGTACAGTAAAGACGAGCATCAGTTTATTTTTATCTGAATACCTCAGCATGTCTTTCGTGTGCATGATTGTTGGGCTATGTAAAGTGTAGCACTGTGACAATTAGTACTTGTCTTTGTTGGTATTTCTTGACGAACAAAATTTCAGCAACAGGAGGAGACCTTCTTAACCCTTGCCACTCTAGCACACTTTTTAGAGGTAAGGTTTTTTTTTTAATGTCGTATGTCATGTGTGAATTTACCGTTTCATTTGGTCTGCTATACTTGCCTTGATATGTAGCGTGCTATATCTAGTTTTTATAGTGGGTACTCATTGTTCAAGCCACTTTTGTTAGTGCACTTGCTGACGTCGTTTGCCTGTGTTGAAGAGACTATACGATGTTAAACTAATTGTAATGAGGATCATTTGTCGTCTTTGTGCTTTCTTCAAGCAGACTTCTCGATTTCGGGAGTTCTGGGACGAGGCCAACAGAAATAGGGATATTCTTGGGGTTATTCCGGGTAAGAGTATGAGAGGTGTTGTATTATCTTCATTTCGTTTTTTGGTGGCGAATTTGCTCAGTACCTTCCGTGGTAGGCTTTAGGGAAGCGGAGTCTAGATTCTGGGTGTTTCACATGCGGTATGCTTGAATGAATTAACTCACTGAACTTCGTGATGAAAATTGTGTGCATGTCCTATTTAGATTGAGTAAGAAATTTTTCATGGAGCTTGACCGTGTTTCTGGTTGTTCAGGATTCGAGCAAGCTATTCAGGGATGTGCTATTCATGTGCTTTCTATCACTTATCAACGCCTGCCTCGATCAATTCTGGCTGAGGTGAGTGCCAGAAGTAATTGCATCGTTACTTTGGTGTTGATATTTTCGATGGGTTCTGTTTTGGAGGAGAATGGACTAAGTGCTGTTCCAGAATCTTTTCCTTGTAAGATTGTTCTGAACTTGAAACATCGTTGCAGGCCATCAACGTGGAAGGATTGTCGTTGGATAAGTTTTTGGAGCATCAAGTAAACAACAATGGCTGGACTCTTGAAAAGGGAGGGAAGGTAAATTGATTACTATACTGTCATGCCTCTTATTAGCTTATTACATTGTTTTTACCTGGATTAGTTAATATTAATTTTAGGCGTTGATGAAAGAGAAGCACCTTTTGGTCCAGTTTTTCTTCACTTCAGAATGATTAGATGATGTTTGTACATGCATGGTTTGGCTCCTGGAACCACTCAGTTGTGATAGCTAATTTTCTCGTTGCTCTTGATTGCAGTTGGTGGTTTTGCCGTTGAACGAGGATAACCAACCAGTATTGAGACGGAACACTGCCGACAGCATTCCTTTGGAACATGTTGCAAAGATCCTCCCTGTGTTAGTTTGAGCATGTCACTTTCGAGTATATTATTATCGAAGGATATACTACACATTGAATTCTGCCTCTAGTCGGTACTTAGTTCTTACCTAGAATGTTGGATCCAGGTTGGAGAAGAATAGAAGAGTTCACTTGAGGCCATGCAATGGTCACTTTCCTGTAGTCGGGGACAGGATTGGTTATTGGTTGTGCTTCTTTTTGTTGTCAACCATTGAAGTGTTGGCCTTTTCTGGCTGTTATCGTGCAAGGGCATTTAGCAGATGAAGGAGAGTCCACAAAGATGATTGAATGGTCTGAACGGGTATATTGTTATGGCAATGATGCAAATTAGAAGTTGTATATCTCAAATACTTATTCTGATGATCGTAGGTGTAGTTACCTCATAATACGGAGTATCATTCATCAAAGTTAGAGCAGAAACATCCGTGAGTAGTAGCGTGGCAAGCTCTTGGCCTCGCCTAACTTTTTCTTTTTCTCCACTTCTCTGCGGAAATAGCTTCGAGTCTGCGAAAGACGGGTGTTCATTGAATTGCCTTATGCTATCATGTTGCAGTGTATGAAGTCAATGGAATTTCCAGATTTTAAAAGAAGGTTCGTCAACTCTGTCCATTCTAGGTCGCTATTTTCCTGAGATATATCCACCTTAACTTGAGACAAGTTTTTCAAGAAGAATGTTCTCATTGGTGCTGCATGAATCCAGACTTGAATTTCATCACCTCCTGCTCCTGTCGACTTTACCTTTAAGATTTGCATGTATGCTGTTACTTTGAATGTATGCAGCCTCTAATCAAAGTTTGCTAATGTTCCAGGTTATCCATGACAGTGAATAGGGGGAAGCAGTGTCATTCATGTTTTAGGAAGGAATGCGTTGGAAAAAATAAAGGTAACCGTTGTCTTTCGGCGGAGCCCCTGACAGCGCAACCTTGCTATCGTTGAAAATAACCCAGCGGTCGTTTTTCCGGACATGTGCAACATAGTGTCCACTTTGTGGTGAGGTCCCCATGTGACTCACAAACGCTAATAGCTGGTATCCTGCAGCACAGAAATCGAAGATTCAGAATTCAAAATGAGAACTAACATGATTTCCCAAGTAGCAGCAGGACCAGGGAGACGTATCCAGGTCTATTCGAGCAGTAACAGAGTCTTGATGTAAGGTCGTTTCTAAAGGTTCAAACACTGTAAGGTGATTTCTGAGGGTTAAGGGCCACGCAATTGCTGATGCATAATTTTAAACAACTCGCTCACAGTTTTGCAAGCCTTACTTCCAGAGCCATCGGCGACGTTGACCACTTGTTGAGTGTCGCGATTGCCCGTTCCCACATCAATCTCCATATCTATTGATTCCTCTGGATGGTTCAAGATCCACTCAGCTGCTCTCTCCGTATCCCCTCCCTGAATAAAAAAAATAACTGTCAGAAAATGCAAACACGCAATGCAAACACGTAAATGCTGATAATGTGATAATGAAAATGTGCAGAAACACATTTCCACCTACCGTTGCTGTCAATGCTTTTAAAGTCATTTCAGAGGGAAATCCAAAAGAGACAAGGGTTTCTAAGTCGCTCTCGCTTACAGGGACAGCGCGTGATGCTCTACCACTCCCAGTTCGAATGCTAGGTTCATCAATATCTGGTAATCAACGCCGACACGCCGCATAATCTGAGAGAATAAACTGAAGTGGACAGCTAGAATACTGTGCGCATGAAGTGCACTGATAATAAGCCTCGTCATTGCGCAATCTTTGAAAAACATTTTAATAATATACTCATGATACCACCAGCTTATGAACAGGAGAAATTCGAAAGGTAACAAACCTGGATCAACCGTATTTGGCAGAAGCCAGTTCATAGCCTCTTCGAGACCTCTATTGAGCGTCTGAACAGCTGCTCTCTCGCACCGGACTCTGGGGAAACCCATATCTGCCAACTGAGACACAATTGCCTGATCTGGAGTTGGGCAAGGTTGCTCTGGAATTTCGTTAGTGAAAATATAACACAGTTCATCATCTCATTTATCCCATCCCAAGCATATTCATGGAGTCCAGCTCATACAATACACAAAAGTAGCCTTACTAACATTGTTTGAAAATGTACATGATTTTCTTTTCACTTATAAATCAGAAAGTCTTACTAAAAACATGAACAAAACCATCTTATCCTCCAACACCTCTGGCACAAAACGGAAAAGAAATATCAAAGGCTCATGAATAATTAATGAAAAAAAAAAAAAAAAATCAAATAATCCATGTAAAGAGAAAATATAGACCAGGCGTCTCAGGCAAAAGCTGCTCATCTGGCTTAAGGCCGCTACTGCGCATGCCACTAATGTCAATCTCATCAGGAACATCCACGAAAACATCTGCAGCCAATTCACATCATTAGTATCCCACATCGATACCCTCATTAACCTTCTCTAGCTCTAAAGTACTCAAATTCCAAAAGACTCCAAGATACTAAGGCGACTTCACACTGCGGTCCAAATCCTGGAAGAGCAGTCCTATTACCGATAGTCAAAACGGTCAACACAGTTCCCGCCGAACTACACTACAGATTGAATCGAGCAATGAATATCTTAGAGGAGAAATCCATTGGTGCCTTTCCGGCACAAGCTTAGGTTATGGCAAAGCAGTGCCTGGATCAAAAGTAACGTGTACCCAGAATAGTGCATTTAACTTTTGCTCTGGCTAATCAATTCGAAGCATCCAAGTGGAAAACAAAAATGAGAATAATGTAAGATCAGTCCAATTTCCGATTAGCTACTGATTGAGGTACATACCACGTTTTTTCGGAACCCCACCAGCTGCCAACACAAATTTCCTCATATGAAGTACCAAGTAGTCTGGGAAAGTAGCTAATCGTGTTGTCCTGCCACAGCAAGTAATTTTCATTCAAACACAATTATTTAGCAAAAGAAGTACAGCAAGTCAGACTACGGCAAACCATTAGCTCGTTGGGTGAAACAACTTAAGTCTCTAGCACGTTATTACTTAGTATGAAACATTAACCTGCATCTTCAGCTCACAAAATCAAGACCTCCATCAAGAAATGGAACATTTCATGAAGGTTGGTGAGCGGTATTAAGGTGGGAAAATGACAATCGATATCTACTCCTGCGTAAACCTCGAGCAGATGGCGATTGTAATTACCTCGAAAGTTCTCTTGTTTGGAAAATGATTGACAACAAACAATCTTGATGATACACTTGCAAGATTCTGTTCAAAGGTTCGAAACCAGACATGATATGAAAATTTCAGTCTAACTAAAAGTTAGACAGTCCATGAAATGTACTTGATTGCTGTTGTCCTTGCATTAATGGCACTGCTGTAAAAATCTTGAACTTCTTCTGGAGCAGAATAACTTTCCAAGCATGCAGCAAGTGGTACTCTTGGGCAGACTATCTCTTCGTCAGATCTGAACAAATAATTATTAAAGTAAAACTCAGGTGCTGGCTTCTGGCTTTCCCGAGTAGAAAGCAACCAAATTTCATCAAAAGAATAGACACTTGTGGTAGCAGATACTTCGAACTTGGGCATACCAGGTGAGGGATTGTTTGGTCATGGCTTGAATGAGAATCTAATTCCTCGGGAAAAGAAAAGGCAGGTTGCCCTCAAGCAATTATTGTGTTCGCAAAGGCAGACTCTAACCCCACTACATTGTTCAACAAATTTAAAATCTGAAATGAAGAAACCACTTACTTCTCTCCAGCGAGATCTTTTTCTGCCACTTCTTTGTCATATGCAGCCACTTCATCTACACGTAACAGAACGCGTCAGCACTTCCGCCGCAAAAAAAAGTGACGCATCTGAGACACAGCAAATAACTTGCACCCTCGCTTGCACTCACGAAACCGTCAGCAGAATATGTCAAAATAGAGGACCTAGGAATTGACATGCTAAGTAATTGAGGTACATAAAACTAAGGTCTCGACGAGATGAATAAAGTTGTGCACCTTTGTTAACAGTAGCTCTCAACGGTACGTTTAATGATATGACATTGTCTGTTTTCCATGTGTACTTCACTTTCTTGGTCACATAACACATAATTCTTTCCTCCACGCAGAATTTGAAGCATCGGGATGGATCTTTACCAGCATCGGCAACATGACTTCTCTCCACCTGATCCAGAAAATGCTGGAAAAACTCTAAAGCATCCTGATAGCAAAAGAAAACAAAACGTCAGGAAAAAGAAGATCAAAGAACTTTGAGCATCTAGCTCACACATCCACCGGAAGGAAAACAAATCAGCGATTGCAAGAATACACTTAATAGTTTTACCTTATCAAATTGATAGCAATCATATCAAGATTTAGTCCGTCCATGAGAAAAATAACGAGGAAAGTCAATCAATATGGGTGAACTTCACATTCATCTCTTCTTGACATCTTATGCAAGCAGGCGTGGAGCCCAGTGTCAGACATACCTGCTGTCTGGAGCTTGCAAATTCTGGATGATCTGTGCCCATGAGGGATTTGAACATGCGAGGTGGGATACCATCTTGCCCCTGCAACAAAGATGTAAGGGCCTGCATCAACAGTATCCATTTTAATTCTCCATAAGCCCTATAACATGAGGTAGTCTGCTAGAACCGCATAGAAGCAGCATGAAACATGTCTAAACAGAAGGTATAAAAATCTTAAAAAGACGCGATGACAACAAACAATTCATACAACTGCGTCACCATGCCAAGAGGATCAAGTAGCGCAACAGAGAATGATGACATGGACAGTGGAACAAAATCTTCATCCACAATACACATACAAGGCATTCAGTCATTACATTTTTGTCTTTTCGTTCCTCGGCTGCCTCACTCTCCAACCCCTAAGATGAAGGAATTGAACTAGTTAGTCACAGTTAAAATTTGAAGAAAACGAATACAATAACACACGCAAAGTAACATTTCTGAAATACGAATTCACATAATATTTGATGAATCTTTACGATGTTAATTTGCTGAAGTCAGCAGCAGACGCTAGAGAAGAACAATTAGGCAATGCAGTGGATGCATATTTTGAAATGAGAAAGTTAATTATATCGCTACCGTATTTGAAGGAACTGAATACTTTCCGGACAATATTCCATGTGCTAACTTCGATCTGCAGCCAAGTTACGAAGAAACAGTGACATTATTGTCCGTGAGTTCCAAAGTACTCCACTTTCTAGTTCAGGTAATGAACAAAGCAAGTACCATTTCAAAAGCACCAATTACGAAATTGTCCAGTCTAGAACAGTTAGTGATATCCAGAAGATTCTGGGAACATAAGTCACAACAGGATCAAAGACAGCGAGTGAGAAGGCAAGATAAGTGCGTGAGCGAAGTAACATTCAGAATTAATGAAAAAAGTTTGAACAACATACAGCTGCGTATGAAGATCACGAGTAGGATCTGCAGGTGCCTGCTTGAAAGCATCCTCCAACTTCACATTTTCATAATAGCTGCAGAATCAATTCAGATAAGTATCGAGCCTTTACTTGCAAGCGATTCATGCCTCAATACTGTCCTTTGAATATAGCAAAAAGTGCTGGCAGTTCCAATAACTTCCGCTGAGTACCGTTACTAACAAACAGCGGGAAGAAAGACCATCATTGATAAATGCATCAACGTACAATCTTTGAAATTTTTTTGTCGAAAATACAGCTTGCATGACAGACGACAAGTAGCAGCTGCATCCATAAATCAGTGAGGATGCTCAGACGCAGGAAGGACCGGATAACATTTACAATAAAGAATCAAACGGACATCCACCAACTTTTGTGACATATTCTCTTAATACAAACAAATTTTGTATCAGACTGTTGAACACAAAAACAAGATTGTCATCCTGACCTCTCTTTGAGTACAATTATATACCTGTTACCAAGATTAGAAAGCCCAGTGAAGCCTGGCCCGAAGAGAGGTTCAAGTTCCTTTCCCTTCTCTTGAATTCTATTCCAATCAAAATTGGTATTTTCATCTAACTCTCGTTCTGCAGTCGTCATTTCTGTCTGCAGACAAAAATTTATTTCGATTGCATTAGTAACAGGTAACAACGAAAGCAAGACAACACAAAAGCAGCGAGACAGTCACTTCATGTGACCTAATAATGATAAACCTTAACGCCACCATCAAACTTCTGTTGGAATCAGTTCATCTTCATAGATCGTAAAAATGAAAAACATGAAGTAATATAACTAGCGAGGATTTGTAAAGGGGAATTCGCTGAAGCATAGATCCATAACTAACTCAGATCCATAGATCCATAGTTCAGTAAATCCAAAAGCAAGCATATTAGGTTATTTTTGTGCCCATTACGTAAGCAAAAGATTTCAAATAAATTCGGTAACTAAGCACGGACATGATAGAACACATACCTTCCTCAAAGTTGAAAAGTCAATTCCAAAATGCGCCAAGTGATCTGCCAACAACGGATCCTCCACAGTGTTGTCCTCGGCGTAAGAATATACGTCTGCGACACAGCCTTGTAAACTCAGATTTGCTCTCTTAATTCAGATCCTGCGTTTTCAACTCTAGTGCGACATGAAACAGGGATAGCCAAGATTCAGAAATGGTCCCTGAAATCAGGGAAGAAACAAATGAGCAAAACATAACGTACTTTGTATTATAAAAAGCATACACGCATAAATAGATAACACTACCTGCTCCTTCTAAATCATCTGCAATTGTTCCAAGCTTCACGGTCAATGGATAACCGGTGTCTTGGTAATGTTCTAAGGCATGATTGTTGCCTCCCGACCCATCCCAGTTACGACGCCCACATAAAATGGTTCCATCTGTGAGGTTCATCCACAGATTTTCTATCTTGTGGCATTTAGAGCATTTCCATCCAGTAGGTGGCACTGTCACTCCATTGCTCAGTTGCTGCAACGCCAAGGAATACGGGCTTACTTGCTTCTTATCAGCAGTCCAAGCAGCGACCACGCCCTTTCTTTCTTCACCAACAGCAGCAAGCACTCCATCTACTGCCAGCCTAACCTGAATTTCGGCAAAATAAGAGCAAGGCCCATCGAGACAAATAGGATGCTAAACCATCGATACCGTATTCGCCTAATAGATATATTTTATTGCTGAAATTGTTGATCGAAATGCAAATTAACTGGCTAAGATCAAACAATCTCATATAAACTACGTGCAACGAGGTTTCAGAGATTATAAGAGTGAACATGGCACAATGGATCGTACAATGCAGACAGTTCGGGATTTGAGATTTGAGCGGTATCCGCGGTAGATATCATGTGACCTAGTAATCTTTTGGCGTCACTTTCATGACACCTCAGAAAAAAAAAAATTCCTCAGCCAAGGGGCAAGACTTGGAAGCATACTACCTTTTCTGGAAGCTCCGCGCTAGGATAAGGAAGAGAGATGAAATCTGGCAATATGACAATGCTATAAGTCTCTTCGTACTCCGGCTCTGTGGAGTAAAAACCTCCTTCAACTCCTGCCGTTCACAAAGAAATCGTAAGAACAAGGAATATACAAATATCCGTCACTGCGCTACTGGACCAAAGCTGGTATAGAGTACAGTAGTGAATTTCGAGTTTTTAACTGCTTACACGTTAATTGGCAAATGGCATGTTCTTCACGTGGACATTTTTATATGGATCGGCAAGTAAGTTCCACTACATAAATCAGAGGATTAAAATTCCGTACCAATAGCCAGTAATGTTGGTTTCTTATGTGGCCGGTTATCACTAACTTGTTTCGGTGTTTCTTGAATGTTCAAGTAAATTGTATCCCCAGTCTTTACATAATTCCACGTAACGTACTCTTTGCCGAATGCCAAAAAAGTGCACATATCCACAAACAACCCTCCTTCCGACCTCTGCATCAGGCGTCCCAGATGGTTAAAAGTTGATAGTCATATCCACACATCTAAGTTGGGACATTAAACAACTACTTCTCTGCTTCTCTGTGAAGTATCTTCCTTCTAGAAGGTTACATGACTAAGGAAACAATAAAGAAATCCACTAAAGCGCTTAAATATCATAGGACTCCCCGAAATTGCAGAAAAGGTTCCGAAGCTACGCTAACACCGCATTGTTCGGAAAGTTTGTAATCTGTGAAACTTGTTGCAATATTGCTGTCAATATTCTACTTCCAAGTCACTGTGGCCAAATGTCAACTATTTGCTCAGAACAAAGACCTAGCCTCTAAACCGAAAACAAGACAGTCCATACTCCATTTTAAGAAAGTGACGGCTAAGACACACTTGGGAAACTGTACAAGGAACGAGAACTTCCTTAGCGTTCTAAGATCAGCAGGTCGAAAGGATAGTAATCTCCTCGTTTCCGACCGATTTACCTCAATTCCCATCAATTGTTCGCTGAATGCCAGAAAAATGCTCCGTGGCCGTGAGAAACGAGCAGTACTCTCTCAAAACAGACCACAAATACAATCCACGACCGATTTCATACATACCCGCTTTGCAACCATCCACAGCATACAATCTCACGACGATCGTTCAACCGATAGAAACAACCGATAGTTTCCAATTCCTCACCGGTGTAGAAAATGACACGCAGCATTCTTGCTTGGAGATCCTGTTCGACGGCTCAGGAATGCGCACTTTCGACAAATGGCGATCGCAAAGTCTCCATGACTTCGCCCCCGGCTTCCCAGTCCTTCTTTCTTTCACTTAAGCGACTCAATTTCGAAAGCTTGTCTCAGCTACGATCGAGACGTTCAGAGAATCGAATCCACTGGAAACAGAAATGGATTGCTTCGCAGACAAATCCAAGGAAATGAAATTAACCCCTAAAGGTCGGAGACTATGTTTTCAACAAAAACACTCCGAAACTGCCATTTCTAATACAAGCACCAAATTTCAAATGAAAAACATTTTTGGACACATGTAACCATAGGATCTTGTAGTAAGCTTGTTTGAGAACATGTGGAAATTTTTTTAGAAATTTCAGCGTGTAGATTGCAAGATATTGCAAGATATTAGCATTTGAAGTGATAAGTTTCCTTTTTTTGATCCTGCGAAAATCCAAACAGCTGTTTTTTAGAAGGTCACATTTATATGAAAAAATGTTCAAAATGGTGGTTACTCTTTAAATTCGTTTTTTCAAGTCAAGTTGGCTACATGCTCAAAAATTTCAGATCATTTGGAATCATACAACATATAGGAAAAAATAATAAGTAGAAGGGAGTAGAGAATGATTCAAAATACTAAATTGTTAATAATTTATTTACGAAATTGAAAAATGCCAATCCCAATGGCGGTAATGTTGTAATAAATAATTTACATCCAATATTTTTATTTTTTTCCAAAAATATTGAAAATTAAGTTAAATAAAGGATTTCAAAGTTAGTTTTAGAGTAGGGATTTTATAATGACCTACAAACTCCTACAAACTAATTTTCCTCATAACTTTTGACTCATTGATCAAAACGGAATGATTCAAAGCTTTCCAAATATATAAAAATCAAAAGAATCAGTTTCAAAATTTAATTTCTTAAAAAGTAATTTTTAAAGAAGTTTTTTTTGTTGCCGAGGCTGCCATCAAGCAATGAAAAGTACATATCATACAATAACTTTTTAACCATGAAGTCAAAAGTTATGAAAATTGTTGAGCCTTAAAGCTACTCCTTGGACACATGTTTCATTAAAATTTCAATGAAAAAAAATAAAAACTCCAGTTGTAATGAGCTGTCCAAAATTTCTATGTTGCCAAAAAAACACAGTTTGGGCATTTAGGGGCGAATGTCAAAGAGCTGCGGAAACGTAAGCACAATCAATGGATTATTGTGTATAGGAGTGTTAAGTATGAGAGTTGTAGAAATTTTACACCAAGCCCTAGAAAATCATGAAGACAAAGAAAATGTTAGTGAGAGCATGACTAAGGAACAAATTATGGCTCCGGAATCCTAGAATGAAGCATTCCCAGTGCAGTTCAGCTTCGACTTGATAGAGAACCTGTCCTTCACTGGCAATTACAGTAAGAGGTAGAAGCATCTAGAACCGTTCATTTAATCCAGTAAGGATTCCAGGGATTAAGAATTCAATGAATGAATTTCAAGGAAAATGTAGAAATGAAGAATGCACCTATTCTTTGAGGTATTTAATAATTTTGGATTGACTACCTTGGCAGCAAGGTTGAGTCCTCTGAAGTAGAGCTAAAGATTCTAAGGATTAAAAGTGTTTAATGAATGGAGTTCAAAGAAACTGTAGAAATGAAGAATGCAACTATTCTTTGAGGTATCTAATAATTTTGGGTTGACTTCCTTGGCAACAAGGTTGATTCTTCTAAGGTAAAGCCAATGTGAATACTTAAAGTCAAAATTTTACTCCATACTATGTTATAGAAGTTATTTTGGCTTGAAAATAGATCAAGATCATATGTTTTCAAAAAATGTGTAACTCCTATGCATTTTCAAAGTCAAAACATATAGAAGTCCTATTGGTGTATCTCTGAATTGTCTCCAGAAAGACTCTAAACCATTGACTAAAGTCTCTACTCCTTTGCAACCATGCTACGTCATGCATGAAGTTAAAGACATTCCACCAAATCATATTAGTAACACTTGTAAGACTCTTACATGATTTGGGGATACGATACACATCAATTAACAGGTTTACTGCTGAAATCACATAACACTGGTAGAAACAACGTCCTTTGATCACCGAGGTCCAGATTTGCTCACAGTACATCGTTCTTGCTACTGTGGTGCAAACAAATCTGAGATGAAGGAATCCATCGTTCATCATTCGATCCACCCACAACTATTCGAATGTAAACTTTAAACTTCAATCTACTGTAGTTGATAAACAGAGCTCGTATGTACAGAGGATTACGCAAACGTAACTTTAATTTAATATTCTCTAAGGTTCACTCTAAACGTTGCAGATGTTATGAACAATAATCAAACTCTGGTGAGTACCATACACAGACCAAACTCTGTGGACAAACATAAACGTCCACCCCATGGTTCTACCAGATAAAGAGCCAAGGTTCTCGACCACGAACGGAGCTAAATCGTGTAATAAGACAAATTCAAGATCCAATAGAAACATTTGCAATAGGACACATGAGCCGAGAGTTGCATTATTACGTTGCAATTTTTCTCATTGCACGTGCAAAGTAGAAATAAAAGGCACTAGCTCAAAAGTTGAGGGCTCCTGTTACTAAGAAATGACTTCCATTTTCTGTGACCTTCAAGTTTCTACTTGTAAGAAAACGATGGTCACATTACACACGAGAGAGCTTTTTCTACGAGAGGGTGATCACACAAGCTTGAACCGGAGAATCAATGCACCTCTGTGCATCATTGAAAACCTCCCAAGCAGCCCAGTTGACATGCGTGATACCCCAGATTACTAAATTGTGCAAATATACCGGACTGTGCACACAGAGTTCAATCGATCAGCTCTCAACGGGAGGTTTGCATCTCCGGCGAAATCACAGAGGAAGAATATTAACTCCAAATGGTATTTCATTTCTCCGCAGGCAAAGGATCCCTGATCTCCTGTCAATCCATCCAAAAGCTCCACCACCATAACACACAGTGAGGCCCACTTGCAAAACAAGGGCACCAGTAGGAAAAACTGGCATCTCCGAGCTGCGTGCATCGTTGCAGTAGAAGCAGCAGCTCAGATGCTCACAGAGATTGCTGCTTCTCAAGTAACCACGCGTGATCATGTCGGGAGTTTTCTGACTCCACGCTGGTACTGTAAAACGGGCTGCAAGAGGCACATCAGATGATTTACACAATCAAGCCCATGCCATGCCAATTGGAGGTGAGTTGGAAGGCGCAGGAGAAGGGGGTCATGTGCAGTAGTACCCTAAGTTTATGATCAATCATGAGTGTATGTACAAGAAGATATGAAGGTCTGTGGCGGTGGATCACCTAGGCCGCATCTCTGAATTCTCTGACACAGACGGCGAGTTCATGAACCGGGCTCCGTCAGGCGACTTTGCGCCGTGGCCATGACCTGCACACAACTCTGTCGCAAGAGCATCAAGCGCAGGGGAGAGAGGCGGCGCATTCACGGCGATATCACCATCCAGCATCTTCACCACATGCGACATTGCGGGACGCTTCAAAGGATCCTCTTGGACACACCAGAGCGCTATAAACGTCATGCCCTTGAGCACCTGCTGGTCGGATTCCGACAGCGATCGGATGTCAAGGCGGGGATCCGCAAGCTCCAGGAGGTGATCCGGGCCGCGACGGAGGACTGAGAATCCCCAGGTGGGCAAGAATCGCTTCTCCTCGGGAACACCACTGAGGACCAGGCAGCTTCGACCGCTGACAAGCTCCAGCAGCACAACTCCGAAGCTGTACACATCCACTTTCTCTGTGACAGGCGGGGATCTGGCCCACTCAGGTGCCATGTATGCACGGGAGCCGCGCTCGTTTGCAAAATTGAGCTTCTGGAATCTGGACATGAGGTTAATGAGACCGTAGTCCACGAGTCTAGGATGCATTTCCCTGTCAATCATGATATTCTCCGGCTTCACGCCACCGTGAATGACCATATCCTCATGCAAATGCGCAAGGCCACGTGCAGTCTCCAACGCTATCGATCGGCGTGTCTGCGCGTCCATCAGAGGGCCTGAGTCCGGCCTAAAGAGAAAATAGTTCAGAGATCGGCCTTCGTTCACCAGCTCGTACACGAGCATCCTGTGCTTACCTTCACTGCAGAATCCCCGGAGGGGCACCAAATTCGAATGCGAGAGGCCACCCACCGTAGCCACGGATGCCAGAAACTCCTTCTCTTTGGGATGCCCATTGTCGTCCAGGATCTTGACCGCGATCTTGCTGTTGTCAGGCAGATCCCCAGCGTAAACAGAGCTAAAACCGCCATAGCCAAGCCTTCGGTTGAAGTTTCTAGTGCTCTCTTCGAGCTCCTCGTACGAGAATTGAGGTGGGAGTTGAGAAAGGGACATACTTGCTGAATCAATGTTCCCTCTATCAGCATCATCGAATAGCTTCCGTCGCGAGTGGAATAACCAGCAAAATGAAACTCCCAGAAGCACCAGAAGTAATGCTCCAGCTCCACCTGCAAATGCTGATGCGGCCGTTCGCCTGGAGGATTTCGTTGAAGACCCAGTACCAGGGGGTGGGGCTACAACGTCGGGAGGTATTCTCAAAAACAACCTCTGAGTGCCATTGCGATCCGTTACGTTTTGAATTGTTTGCATCGAAGTAGGATTAATCAAGCAAGCTCCCTTCTGTAACTCTGACGTCAGATTCCTTATCACATGGAGGGCGCTCATGCAATTGCAGCTCCTGCTGCAAAGATTCTCGCAATCCACAGGAGAAATGTCATCTGCTTCGGGGACATTCAAGTTCGAGAGATCAATGTACGTCCACCCAGTAACGTTAAAGAACTGATCCCTGGAGCAATCCGTCGTATTCAGATTCTCTGTGCGTCTACAGATAAAGTCAGTTGTAGAGTTTAATTCCTCAAAACCAGCAGGACACCCGCAGCCGTGGGCCGTGCAAATACCAAAGGGTCCACATTGAGCAGGAAGTGAGCAATTAGGAGCATTGGCCATTGGGTACAACGTCTCGTTCCGCTCCGGGGTATCAAAACTTTTCAGCACCAAGCCTCCATTCGATTCTAGCCTCGCGTAATCCCACGTACTATTGCTGGTTCTCAAGGATGATCCATTTGTGATTGAGTACAAGAGGACGTCGTTGTCTGTGCCGTTGTGCCTTCCATTAACTTGGAGAGTATTATTCATATGAATAGAACTCAGAGTCACGTTCACGACAGAAGATGAATTATACGGCATAGGCACTGAGGTCTCCTCTAATTTGAAATCTTCAGACAGTGTCACACTAGACGCGTCTATTCGCATGTAGAAGATACCTCCATTAGAATACTCGGAATTCAACAGTGCTGCACTCAGCGGAATCTTGGAACTGAGCGACTGCCCGTTGACGAGAGTGTCAGTTGGGCTTGCGAAGCTGTTCCACAGAGCTTCCTTTGAATTCTGATTCATCATGCGGAGGTCCCCAAAGTCATCGAGCAACAAGAGGTCAAAATCACGGCCAGTCGACTGGTTCGTCGAGTTCCAAATTTCCCGGATGGCGATGCCATTGTCTCTGCTGAGAACTAAGCCGACACCTTCTGTGAAGCTAAGAGTGCATATCTAGACATATCACCACATCACGCAAATCCCCAGAATTAGGAACAGTACAAGAGATTCATCCCTTTCTCACGGGGACTTCCATGCCTCTGCGCTCAGAATTCATTAAGCAATGTTCTAATTCAACGACTCAGAAACGGAGACACATCCCGAACAGCTGGTTCTACTTCAACACCCAGAGCAGGCCAGAACCAAGAGATGGCGGAGAACAACGGACACTTACCGATATTCCACTGCCAGAATCGGTGGCATTGAAGTTGGCAACCCAGATAGTAACTTTTGAGGAATTGTGCTGCACCACAGCCGCGCATGAAGAAACTGACTGAGTTGTGAGCAAGAGATTGAAGGAGAAGATTCTGCTTGGCGACGTGAGGATCGTGAGATTTGAATTGCTGGAGTTGACATTCCATGAGTTAAATGAAGTATTGGATACTGGTTTCACTGGAGTATCCGGAGCTCCAGTGGATTGTTGTGCCCTAACCTCAGATTCTTGTCCCAGGAACAAACACAATACGAGAAACAGCACCTGCAAAGTCATATTGCAGCCTCTACAGTGATCCTATTTCTTCTCGCTCACAATTGAGGACAAGAAAAGCACTTGCGTTGCTTTTACTGAAAGCCTTACCGACAAAAATAGAGAACCACGATCCCAGTAACCCAAATGATTTTTCTTCCTCGAATAATGAAAAGATCCTGTGCTCATAACACCTTTAGCGAAGTCTTCAGATCTGCAGATACGTCGAACGACCTACGAACCGATATGGTACAAACCTGTAGTGCAGTTCTCGCTCACGCACAGTACTGTTTCTGCAACACTTCGAACTGCACCCCTCAAACGAGGAGAACTCAAAGAGCGGCAAAATATCATCCCACCAAGCACTCGCTCAAATAAAACCTAGTTTACTAAGACCACCATTATTCCGAGCAAAATTGAATGCCACTGACGGGCGGAAAACAACGAAGAGGACAGCGGGATTAGCAGGTTGGACAATGCTCTCCAGTCTCCACAAGCCCCTGTTTTCTTCCCTCCACCCGTTGCGGCAGTCTAGGTCACCAAAGAGTCAACGTCGACTTCCAAACCCTTGATATGCCTTCCCCCAAACTCGATTTGCACCGGAAACGAATAGACCACAAAACTCTCCACCAAAATTCCTTACACATCAAGCTCCGAAATTCAATCCCGCTCTGTCATGGCTGCAAACGACGTAATAATCATCTTCTTCTTCTTCTGTTTCTTCTTCTTCTTCCGCCTGCGCTTGTACAACCCTAACACACTACCAAGAGCTCCGACTAAAGACCCACCCACAGTGCTGTACTCCTCCAGCGCATACGCATTTCCACCTCCGCGGTGTGACCTGGTCGGCCGGCCCAACAACCACCAAGTGGTACACAATCGGTAAGTGCGACCTGCCGACAACAAGCAGGAAAGAAAGAGAAGCACAGATCGGATCCACTGGAAATCAGTGGGTAAGGAATCTTCGGCGGCGCGGGCGGGCGATTCCGTCGCCTTGAAATCGGGCCCTGGCGCTTGACTTTCGCATCCATTGCGTTCCTTCGCTGCTGTTGATGGGCTCGGCTGTCCAGCGGCGAAGAAGACTCGAGACTGGTCGAGAGAGAAGACGAGATTCAACAACGACGGCGCTGGATTTCGTTCGTTCGATTGACGACGTCGTGGAGAGGTATCGTTGGGTTGGGTTTGTTTTTCGTCCGTCTGTCCGATATCGTTGGGTTTTGTTTGTTTCTGGTTCAGCAGACCCAGCCTTGGGGAGAGATGATGCGAACTGTCGTCGTGGGAGAGGACGGAAATTCGACGACGACGACGTCGTTCGTTTTCCGTTTAGCCGAGACTACGGCGAAATGGTAGGAACGACTAACTCGTTACCATAAGTTTAGTTATTGAAGAAAGAACCGGGGAATGTGTGTCTCCAGAGTTTTCCGCTGGCCGTACATTTTAAATTTTAAATATTATTTTGACTGTGCCATGCTTCACTTTCGTCAATTAATAATGGCTTTAGGGCCCGGAAGTAAGGCAAAGTCCACGAGATCTGCTGAATGTAGACGATATTGTTTGACAGACGTTTACATTCAGGGTATAAGGTGGGCACCCCCCAATTGCTGCTGTGCCTAGTTACTATCATTACGCTGGTCAAATTTTCATTTTTTTTCTTCTTGTAGGGAAGAGGAAGGAGGTTCCAACGCACTAAAGAACATGACATTTGGATATTGTATGCAGAAATTGTGAAGGGTCAAAGTTTTTAGGAAGAAGTGAAAGGAGGTTCTAATTCTTTAGGACTTTTTTCTTTATTTTTTTATGAGGTGCTAAAGTGGTGATATAAAATGTTATAGTATGTGCTTCAAATGTCAACATTCATCTACAAACTGAATAGAAAAAATCAAATTTACATATATCACATATCCTTAATTTTATTTTCACCCACAATTTGGCAATCCCATTGAATTTTTTTCTTATCTAAAACTTTTTGATGAAATACTTCACATTTTTTTGCCATTTTTTAGCCAAATTAATTTTTTGGTAGATGTTCTAAAATTGCTTCTTCCATTTAGATACATGTTGGCTTGGGTGATGTACCCAAAGTGATGATGGTAGTTTTGGGTTTAGTGGTACATTTGGGAGGGTCCACTTTATATAGTGTAGTTAATGTATATTGTTTTCAAAAATATCCAAGTGACTCTCTCAAGTATTCATACATTTTAGAAATTGCCATACCTAATTGAAAAATCATATCTTTTCAACAAATTTTAGACTTATTGAAATGCAAGTGTCACACTTATATAAAAAAATTTCAAAATTTTTGAAACTTATTCATAAATAAAAACGTTTTATATAAGTAAAAAATTTTCAATATTTTTAGTACAGAGAACGAGAATGAGAATTCTTTTTAGAATTTTCTAGTAAGAATTTTTTGAATTTAAAATTGTATGAAGTTAAAAATTGATTGACTAAAAATGAGACTCCAAATTTTTTCATTTCTCATATATTATTCCAATAAAATTAAAAATCATGAATAATGATAAATAAACCTTTCAAGCACTTTCAAATTTCCCACAATTTTTGAAGATTTTTGGAGTGAATTATAAAAACACACAAATTTGGAGTATTATTTCATTCAATAAAATTTCAAAATTTGCTTAATTCTTACCAAAAATTCCCAAAAGAATTTTCTTTTCAATTACTAAAAAATCTTGATTAATAGTTTTTTTCACTTCTAAGTTTGATTAAATTATTAAAAATAAAAAAGTGTTTAAAATTTTTGAAAGTTATTTTATATAAATATGTTATTTGTAACACAACATATCCAAATTTTGTTTTAAATCTCTAGTTCTTAATTAGCTATGGCAATTTTTATAAGTGCACAAAATATTTTGAAAACCATGGTATATCGATGTTTAATTTTGTTTTTTTGTTGGTTGCACAATCCACTATTTGAATTGCAAGTTGGTCAAACCAGTCATCCAATATAATTTGGACATCCATCTATATAATTTTGTTCATAGTAGTATTTAACATTAGTAAACTTCATCCAAATTTTTGCAAATTTTGTATGTTTTAGAGAAGTTTTTGGTGATTCTATTAACCCCTAAAGCTCCTTGACTATGTTTTTGCCAAAAATGCTCCAAAACTGCCATTTCTTATACAAGTTTCAAAATTTAGAAAAAAAACATTTTTGGACATATGTAACTGTAGGATCTTAAAGTACACTATTCTAAAAAGATGTAGTAAGAATTTCAGGAATTTCCATTGTGTAGATTGCAAGATATTAGCATTTGGAGTGACAAAAATCATTTTTTTGTCCCTACAAAAAATTGGGTAGTTGAACTTCACAAGATCACATTTGTATGAAAAAATGTTCAAAATGACTGCAACTCTTTGAATTCATTCTTCACAGCATGTTGACTATATGCTTGAAAATTTTTAGATCATTTGAAATTGTACAACATATAGGAAAAAAATAGTAAGTAGAAAGATGTAGAGAATGGTTCAAAATACTAAATTATTAACAATTTATTTATGGAAACGAAAAATGCCAATCCCAATGGTTGTAATGTTGTAATAAGAAATCTTCACCTAATGTTTTTATTTTTTCCAAAAATATTGAAAATTGAGTTCAATAGTGGATTTCAAAGTTTATTTTGGGGTAGAAAATCCATAATTGCTTGCAAACTAAAACACCTCATAACTTTTGACTCATTAATCAAAATAGAATGATTCAAAGCTTTTAATGTATATGTAAATCTAGAAAACCAATTTCAAATTTGAATTTTGAAAAAAACGATTTCTTCAAATTTGCCCAGTCGACCAGAGTTGAGAAACAAACTACATATTAGGCCATAACTTTTGACTCATATTCCAAATTTTTTGAAATTTACTACTCATGAAAGATATTCCTCGTCTACACCGTCTATCAAAATTTGGGCCCAAAACATGGAAATCTCTAGTCACACGCACTTGCCCCTAATCTCTATATTACCAAAAAATGCAGTTTGGTCCTTTAGGGGTTAAAAAAATCCCTTTTAAAATTCTGGATATATTAGTAGCTACTACCAAAATGAGGTAAAATTTTGCCAAAAATTCAACAAAAATTTGAATGCTCATATATAACACTATATGAATAATATACTTTGAGTCCAAACCTTTTTTTAACCCTAAAGTTTCTTGACTATGTTTTCACCAAAAGCACTTCAAAATTGCCATTTATAATGCAGGTATCTGAAAAAAATTTAGAACATTTTTAGACACATCCAACCATAGGATCTTGTAGTGAGCTAATTTGAAAAGATGGGGAAAAAACTTCAAAAATTTTCACCATGTAGATTAGAAGATATTAGCATTTGAATTGACAAAAAGGCTTTTTTGGGCCCCTAAGAAAAATTGGGCAGCTACCCTCCACAAGGTCACATTTGTATGAAAAAATGTCCACAATGGTTGCAACTCTTTGGATTAATTCTTCAAAGCAAGTTGGCTACATGCTCAAAAATTTTCAAACCATTTAGAATTGTACAACATATAGGAAAAAAATAGTAAGTAGAAAGAAGCAGAGAATGAATCAAAAGACTAAATTGTTAATAATTAGTTATGGAATTGAAAAATGCCAATACCAATGGTCTTAATGTTGTAATAAGCAATCCTGTAGTTTTATTTATTCCAAAAATATTGAAAATTGAGTTAAATAAACAACTTGAGAGTTTATTTTAGAGTAGAAAATCCGTAATTGCTTGCAAACTAAAACTCCTCATATTTTTTGACTCATTCATCAAAATGAAATGATTCAAAGCTTTCCATGTATAAATAAATCAAGAAAAATATTTTCAATTTTTTATTTTGAAAAAAGTGATTTTTTTTTTATCTACCCAGATTGTCCACCTAGTGAAAAAAACTACATATCATACAATAACTTTTTAAATGTGCAATCTAAAGTCAAGAAAATTATTGGGCTTTGAGGAAAAACCTCATCCCCATGCTGTGTGAAAATTTCAGCCAAACAAATAAAAACTCCATTCATAGTGAGTTGCCTCAAATCCTTATGTTGCCAAAAAAACGCAACTTACACTAGAAGAAAATTGTATTGTAGTCAACAAACCTAATTTGATGTTTTTTTTTGTTTCCAACACAAAATTTTGTGCTCAAAACAGAAAAACATTAGATCAATTTTGTTGACTGCAACACAATCTTCTTCTAATGTTGGTCTTTTAGAGGTTAATATCTAAAATAAAAATTTAATATGAAGTTTTCTATTTTCTATCACCTATCCCTTTTAAGAAGCTTATATACCTATTCTATCTCCCAAATGAGATGTCTTGGAATCTAAATGATGTACATTCACTCAAGAATGAACCTAAAAATGCTAAGTGTTTTAAGCTTGCATTATATGCCTAGATCCCATGTATAGTTATTATATAATATTTGACAAAGAATGGATAGAGCCATCTATAGGTCTTATTGTAAGTAGATATATAATTGGATTTACAAGCATAACTATCTTAACCCTTGAAGGATCATTGTCCCTTTGGGGGACAAATGGGATTTCGGGCACGTACCTACGAGCTGAAATTTTTTCTTTATTTTTTGAAACTTTTTTTGAAGATAGAAAAAATGATTAGCTTCATGGGAATATAATTTTTTTTTCAATTAGTGCCCAAATAAAACAAAAGTTATGCCCAAATAAGCTCAAAATGGGGGATGAGGGGGTAGCAAAAAAAATTTCAAAAATTTAAATTTTTTCCTTATAAATTTTATTTTTATGTACATGTGAAGATTTGATTCATTCCAATTGAATTTTTTATGAGAAAGTTATGGACAATCTTGTTTTTTGGAGCAATTAGAGCATCTTCTTGAAGAAATAACTTGTAGGATTCATTTCTAAATGCAATTTTTACAATTAAAAAAAAAAAAAGTTTCACATGGTCAATCTTTCTTGCTAGAACAATCTCATCATTGAGATTAGTGCATTTTAATTTCATTTTAGAGATATGAATATTTTAGATTTTCCTTCTATCTCGTACCTACTTCTACTTAGCAATTTATTAAAGAATAAAAATTAATTTTTTTTTGAATATTTTGAGTTTTTTCTAAACTCTCAACTCAATTTTATACCATAAAGATTTAAAGCTCAAAGTGTTGTAGTGCAAAAAATTAAAGTTAAAAATGTTCAAAGTTAAAGAATCTAGGCCCGCAATGTGTTGAAAAACTTGTTTTTTCCACTTTAAATGCAAATATCATGCAATTTATGCAGTCAAAAATTCTGAAATTTTTTCCACACATTTTCATAATAGTTAGGTGTAAGATCCTATAGTTAGATGTGGAAAAAAAATTTAATTTGTTTTTTACCTTTTGCCATAAAAAATGGTAGTTTTGAGTGTTTTTTGACAAAAAAAAGGCCTTGGTCCATCAGGGGTTAAACCTAAAGTGGATGAAACACAAAAAAGAAATTGTAAATCTCATCCAATCCTTCAATCCGCAATTGATGAGGCGAACATTTTGTGTCCAATAAATGATGGAGAATCCTTGTACATAGGACAGAAGTACAACTGTTCATCTTTAGAATTTTATTTTGAAATGGAGAGGTCTTCTATAATAGTTTGACTTCTAATGAGTACCTTGACATTTTTTAAGCCAACGATTCCCATGATATCCAAAGGGGATGATTTCCACATTCACTAGTTTGTCCTTTCACCCTTGAATACCTAATTGGTGACTATGAAAATCATCCCTTTTGACATTGTACAATATCATCTACTTAAAAGAACCAAAAGTGCTCATTGAAAGTCAAACTACTCTACATGATCTTCACTTTTTGCACAAAATTTCAAAGATGAACAATTGCACTTCTATCCTACATGCAATGACTCTTTGTCATTCATCTGCCAGAAAACGGCCAGAGTCATTTAAGGTTCAAGTTGTACTGTACAAGTACAACCGTCATCCACAAATGCAAAGAGATTTTGAAGTTTCAATCTAAGAGTGCCAATCAAGACGTGAGCAACTTCCGATGACTAATCTTCTTTCTGGTGCCACTTGTATCTAACAACTCAAGATACAACATTTGAATTGCAACGTGCAATTTGAGTATTTTCTCGGCATTTAGAGTATCAGTCACTCCGACGGAGCTGCCAAACCAACCGCACAAGATTGTTTGGAAGGGACAATCTCGTGGACAATCTCGTGGACATGGGAGATGTAGGTAATTCAGTGCTAGAGTAACTGCAGTAGTTTTTGAAAACATAACTCACGTGAAAAGATCAATTTAGACTGGGAACATACAACAATTGCAACTTGAGAGAGAGTCCCAGCGATTCCTACACTGAACCCGCTCAAATAGACAAATCACCATGGGAAAATAATAACACTCAGTAATTCCCCCAAATGATGGCTGACTGTATTTTGATGAATAAAGTTGTACAAGATAATAAGTCAGGGGCATATAATTATAAAATTGTCCAAAGCTGCTCAGTAGAAATATCTGTGTATCGCACTTTTTGAGAAGCTGAGAAGCCACAGGCTCTTAGATATGCACCTACGGCCAAAGCTGCAAAGTCGTTCAGGAGAAGAGCACGTCGACTGGCGAGAGCTCGCACCCCCCATTGGGTGGCGCTACCTTCGAGTTTCACCTGCAACAAGAGTGTAAGACCTCCCAGCAAGACCATACTTCTGCACTCAAAATGAAGGACCGAGGGACTCGCATAGAATGTGTGGCGAAAACGAGCTCACAGTAAATCTTTGGCTGATATGATCAAATCCTTCTCTTAATATTTGCAGAATTTTTATGCGGTCTGTCTAACGGATCTGCATAGGAATGAGTACCTCATAACAGCAACCACCAGTTTGATAATGAGTTACAAGCGATTAGCTTACCCTTAGTTTACCTCCTGGTTTGTTCGCTGAGAATTGCACAGGTTCAACACTTGCCTTTAGAGCGTAACCTTTATCCACGAACACACGCACCAGCTTCCTTACGCCTTCCGTTGCCTGTAGATTTGCCATAATTCTGATTTAAACTCCCGAGTCCTTTCACATTAATAGTGGATCATCTTGCGACATTGCATCTTAGAAAGCATGATAGTATATGAGAAATTCCAAGAAATGCAAGGAAATCGAATGAGCGAAGCAGAGCAAAAATGCACTTTGGACGGAAACGAGAGTCCCTCGAGAAACTCAGCTTACCAAAAATATGTCGCAAGGGGATTAAAGAAAAAGATAAGTGAGAAAAACATGCGTTAGTAGAACAAAGACTAAGTCGCACAGGAAATCAAAGGGAGAAAGCTCACGGCTAAGAAGTCCGACGAAGCTGGAGTAGGGGCATCAAACACTTCGTCCTCAAATCCATCCACAAGCTTCTCGTACAGCAAGTCCCCTGCCTTATTTATGAAGGCTGCTGGTAAAGTAGCGTTGTCCTTCAACCGCTCGTCTCTTCTCACGGTGCGAGACTCCCCCTCTGACCCCACCTTCTCCTACAAAGAGACAAATATGTAGCACCGATAGGTGAGAATACAATTGGATTATACTACTCCAGTGATGGGCGTTACTGTATGAATCACATAGATGGTACCTCCAACAAATCGAATGCTGATTTCATTCAGTAGGTTCATGATCGCAGCCTGAATAAATTAAAAATGCTGGCATATGATGTACGGCAGAAGATGAATTACCTGAAAAATCACTTGCCCGGTCTTTATTTCATTTGAGATTGCAGCAAACTGTGAGAAGCTAATGAAATCAAAATACAACTGCAAAACACACATCTGACGTCAGATGGCTGCCATGCTCTAAAATATCGTAGTGTCTGCAGTGCAAGTTCCAATATCAAGAGTCTTGATACAACTACTTTGATAACTGCTGGTATCGCATATGTCTACGGAGATTTCCAATTGAGCAGAGAAGAAGCGGACCAGGATAAACAGCTAAAAGAGTCCATGAGAAGTCCATTCTGATTTTTCTAGCAACAGAAAGAGAAGTACTATACTAGCACATTTCTATACGTGAAATGCAAAGGTAGCCTCCAGAAACCTCGCACGAAAGGAAAGGACACCAGCAGTTTACAACGTTAATTAGTAAACGAATAATAAATGTGAAACTTAACATGGCTAGTGATTGCTACAATGAAAATTGTGTGAAGCAAGACCCTCTCCTCATCCACTATGTGGCTGAAGAAGTTGAGGGGTGGAAGACAGTAAGGAGAATGAAGAGGATGATGACGGACCGAAAGAGAGAGGAAGGAGGGCACAAACAGGATCAGTGAGATCTCCATACTTCACTCGAAGAGGCCGACATTGTAATGTGTAAGGCTCCACTTCGCTCTGTCGAAGCTTCCAAAACTAAAGTCACACAAAAAAGCAGCCGTTACTTATCTCTCTTTGGAATTGTTCTTCATAAGATTCGTATAAAATGGCTTCTTTTAAGCATTCCCAATCATCATACTACTAAAATCATAACTCCCTCTGCAATATCACACTTGCTACCATTAATACTAAGGGCTCGTGCTTGCTATGCTACACATTCATTATATCACATATTAGTAAAATTTTGATGTATTTGAATAGAATGCATGATAATGATTTTAATAAGTCTTTAAAATAATTATTTTAAATATTTTGTAAAAAATATTTTTAATCATGCATACATAAAAATTGTATTTTCCCACAATGTGATATTACAGAAATAGAGTTGCAGTTTGCAGTCACTTCTGTAATATCACTTTTTACAAAAGGTGACATTATAGAAATAATGTAGTTGTTGCAATTAAGGTAATATTAAAGAAGATCCATAGAATGATATTATAGAGGTAGCAAATCCATTGCTTCTCTTGACTTTACACTTCTTTGCACTTCTATAATTTTGTGTTCTTGTGAGCTTTGAGCTTTCATGATTTCAATTTTCTATTGCTACTACCAAATGATTTTGAGAAATTTATTCAATTGAAGCGATTTTGGATTTCACAGCAATTAAGTTGTTCACAAAGTTTTTGAGATTTACAAGTTTTTCTTTTCAATTCTTCAATTTGAGTTGCCATTTTTTGTAACAATGGAATCAAATTTCTAATGCCTTCTAATGTATGTGTATCTTTTATAGTATTCATCATTGCATATGTTTCATTCATCATTCAATAAATTTCTATTGTACATTTCAATATATGTTTACTTATAAAAAAAATTATACAAAGATTTTAGTCATTTTTATTTGAAGATTTATTGAAATTTTTATTCTGCATTCTATCAAATACATAAAAATTCTTGTAAAATTCTAATGATGAATGCGAAGCATATCAAGTGCCAACCGCTAGTGACATCTAAAACTGTAAACAATCTTCTGTGCTCGTCAAATGATTCATGTTGCTCTATCACAAATGTCACAACATTCAAGAAAATTGATAAACTTACTTTGATCTGGAACTTGTCCATGGGAATGAAGTCCAAAGCGTCCACAGCCTCGTAAGCTGATCTCATGAGGAGCACAGCAAATTTTAAGTTCAGCATCCTGCGAGGAAACAACACAGGCTCCGGGGGCAGAGGCAACGACAAAGAGCTAAATGCGTCTTCAAATTCGTAAGCGACATCGAAACTGGCTCTTGCTACGGCAACATTCCGGCTCCTTCTGAAATCCGTAATAGACGGATTACAAGACAAACCTCGCTGCATTCCCCGTGAACTTACACTCTCAATGCAGACTGGTGCCCTAAAATTCTGAACATCACAGTACACCGCTCTCCGCCTCTCCCCCAAAACATCACATCTGCCATTGCCACAACTTCGTTCAATGCTAGAAGGATTCGAAAGAGTCGTGATAAGCGTGGCGCTAGTAGATGCCATCACACTAATTGATGATCACTCCAACAACAAAAGAACTTAAACGACCGAAGAATTCAGAGCCGATCTCCCCAAACGAGCGCAAATCCAGAGCTCAGAGGCCAAATCCTAACACGATGATACTCCTGAAAAGCCGAAATCTTCACCTGCCGAAAAAATTGGACGACACTACTTCCAATTCACCACACTCATCTCAATTGAAGTGCCTCCACCGAAGGAGGTCAATTGCACAGGTCCGCCATAGCCACGGGTGGTGGAAGATCACAACCACACTCCTCACTCCTCAGTGCTAAAGCAGATTGTTCTTCATCCTCCCACGCTCCTTAGATGAAGATCATCCTTGACTCAAAAGCTGATAGATGAAGATCATCCTTGACTCAAAAGCTGATAGATGAATATCATCGAATTCTACTGTAGGCGCTTAATCAAGAGCGCCGCCGACGCATTTCTCATCGATGTCTATTGCCAGTTGCCGTCTGATGGACAGAAACTCCAGGACTACTTGAACTTGGCATCTGATGTTCAAACCGTTGGACGGGAGATGCTTCCATCGGTAGGGACCGCTGAGCGGGAAGGGTTTAGGCTTCAAGCTGATCTGCCATTGAGAGGGACGCTTTTTCGTCTCGGTGGATGATGTTTGCTTGCTTTGGGGGGCACCCGGTCGCCGACTAGTGAACGGCGTTGTCCAAGCAGGTTTCAATTTGACGGTTGAAGTTACTACCACTGGATTGCTGTTATTTCCAACGGTTGGGAGAGGTGGGCGGGAAGGCTCGTTTCTTCGAGGTTGGCGTCAGGATCCGCCATTTGGGAGTGGCGACGTTCGCTGTTGTGAGAATTCGGTATTTTGTTCTCCTGAAGAATTGATGGAGTGATCGTCGTGTGCGGAATTGCTGTAGCTGGTATGGTGACGTTAGGGTTGTGGTTGTGGCGGTTTTGAATTGTCCTCATTTTGCTCTCGTTCGATTCTTTTAAGTTTATGCGATGGATTGTTTGTTAGTGCTCGAGGAGGGAGGTTTCCTTGCTGCAATTTGTGTCTGTTTTTGGTCAGAGAGGTGTGCAGTTCACCCTCCTTCGTACTTCCGGCTTTCTTGTTCATTGTTTGAATTTTTGCAGGAGTTCTGGCGCTATTAATTTGTGGGAGGAGAGGCCGCGGAGTTCGTGTAAGGAACTTGAAGATTGTGGTTTGGAGTCCGCTTGTCGGATTGCAGAATGGATTCGGATGAAGTGGGAAAAGGAAGTGAGCCGAAGTTGCCCGAGCTGAAGCTAGGTACGGAAGGGCTTCTTCATGCCAGTAGTTTTTTTTTAAAGAGTTGAATTCATATGTCCTAACAATTGGTCTAAAATTGAATTAGTGATCAGAGTCTCAGACATGCGATGAGATTTTTGCTCAGTCGCTGGATGGATGTTGGTGAATAACAGCGTCTAAAATACTTGGATTTGTTGTGTGAACGATGTACGCAGATGCCAAGCAAGCTCAGGGGTTCATTTCTCTCTTTCGTAAGCTTCCCGAGGTATGGATTGACTGTGGCCTTCATCCTGGTTTGAGACTGCATGATTTGAGTTCTTTCATCAATTATATTTAATGAGCTGCGACTAGTTTGAGTCTTTGAGCATCGAGTATGAAAGGATAATCTTACAGGAGAGGAGGTCGACTTTCTGTTAAGGGACTCTAGAGATCTCAAGTCGTGTCCCAAATGCCTACTGCACCGAGATCCGAGGTTATTCAAATGATTATTTTAGTTTTTGTATTTGCTGCTACTTGTGGTGAAAGCGCATTTGTGGTCTCTTGTTTAGCAATGTGCACCAGAATTTCAGCTCGTTTGTTGTGCGTGAGTTAGTTTGTTAACTGCCAGGCCGATGCTTGCAGAATGAGCAAGCTGTGCGCTTCTTTGACCGCAAGGTAAGAGCAGAATTGGCCCCCACAATTCTTTTAACTTGTGATAGATATCATTATAGGTTCGTGTTGGTGAGACTTGTCAGTAGTCCCTTGTGTTTTGTTTTAGTTACTAAGTTGCAGTCTTTTGCTTTTCATTGCTGCTTCTATAGCGCTACATCATCCTTTATGTGCGTGCCTGTTGATTCTCATTGATAGAACTCGTCCTCCATTCCATTCTCGGCAAGTGTGTCTAATATCACATGGTGTGTTCTAATATCACTTGGTGTACAGGATTATTACACTGCTCATGGTGATAATGCAACCTTTATAGCCAAGACGTACTATAAGACGCTCACGGTGCTCAGACAGCTTGGGAGTGGAGCTGATACTCTACCTGGATTAAGCATCAATAGAAGCATGTTTGAGACTATTGTGAGAGATTTGTTGCTTGTAAGAACTGACTGCACAGTTGAGCTTTATGAGGGCACCGGATCAAAGTGGCAACTTGTGAATAGCGGAACTCCTGGCAAGCTTGGTAGTTTTGAGGAGATCCTTTTTGCAAGCAATGAGATGCAGGTATGATGAAATCACTGCATTTAACTTTGTAATGTCTGCCTAATCTCTTGACAAACCTGACAATTTTAAGAGGCATTCATTTCGTTGAAGCATTAGGAATTCCTGACATCTCTAACGTTACGTTATTTGAAGTCATTATTGGTGTCGCTTTGCTGATAACCTTCTGAATCACAGGACACTCCTGTAGTCATGGCTGTAAACGTCACTACACGAGAGAATGAGCGGTGCGTTGGGTTAGCGTTCGTGGATATGACAAAAAGGCAAATTGGTATGACGGAATTCTTAGATGATGATCTTTTTACGAGTTTGGAGTCAGCCATGGTAGCTTTGAGCTGCCGTGAATGTATTGTACCCCAGCCAACGGCTGCCAAGTCTCCAGATGACCGTAAACTTCGTGATGTCATGGCACGCTGCAATGTTTTAGTCACTGAAAAGAAAAAAACTGATTTCAGGTATACTTCCCTTTCGCAGTCAATGACTTCCCGGTCATTAGGAAAACCGATTTTTCTATTTTGGAATTCCTGTGGTAATGTTTCTGTGTATCAGATGGTTACATTGCAATATTTGATTATTGACGCGGTCCTCGAGTTGTGCAGGGCGCGAGATGTAGAACAAGATCTAGCACGCCTAGTGAAAGGTCCTCCTGAGCAACATAAAGAACTGGTGGCAGCATCTGATGCAGCGGCTGCGGCTCTAGCTGCACTTCTCATTTACACAGAGTTACTGTCTGATGACACCAACTATGGGAAGTACATCATTCAACCGTATAGCCTGGACCTTTACATGCGATTGGATGCAGCAGCTTTACGAGCTCTTAATGTCACTGAGAGCAAAACGGATGCCAACAAGAATTTTAGTCTGTTTGGTTTGATGAACCGGACGTGTACGCAAGGGATGGGAAAAAGATTGCTGAACCGGTGGTTGAAGCAGCCCCTCGTGGATGTTGGTGAGATAACTAGAAGGTTGGACATGGTACAAGTTTTTGTTGAGGGTTTAGAATTGAGACAGGAACTGCGGTCGCACCTGCGGCGGATGCCTGACATCGAACGCTTAGTTAGTAAGATTGAGAAGCGCAAAGCTGGGTTGCAAGATGTTGTGAGACTTTACCAGGTACATTGGCTGATTTCATCTTTGTGTTTTTCAGCTTTATTTGAATTGCGCTTCTTGTAATGTAGCTGAACACGTGACTTTCTGGACGTGAGATTCTCGTTATCTCAATGTTGGGGTGGTACGATAGCTAACCGTACACTTTGATCATCAAAGATGATTTTCCAAAGTTTTACTGGAGAACCTTCCATTCTGACATATCACAACTTTTCTGACTTCCGTTGCAGGCTAGTTTGCGGTTGCCTTTGATCAAAGCTTGCTTGTCCAAGTATGATGGAGGATTTTCTGAATATTTTCAAGAGAAGTTTGTCAGTCACCTTGAGGAATGGATACAGCCGGATCACTTAGGGAAATTTGATGGATTAGTAGAGGCAGCTGTCGATCTTGATTCGCTTCAAAATGGTGAGTACATAATTGCTGCAGATTACGATAATAGTCTTCAAGAGCTCAAGACAGAACGTGATAGTGTGGAGAAGCAGATACTCAAAGTACACCACCAGGCAGCGGATGACCTGGGACTTCCTGCAGAGAAGTCACTGAAGTTGGACAAGACTACCCAGTATGGACATGTATTTAGGATAACAAAGAAGGAAGAACCTAAGGTCAGGAAAAAAATGGACAATCTATACATCACCTTAGAAACTAGGAAAGATGGTATAAAGTTCACAAATGCAAAACTGCGAAGATTGAGCGATCAGTATACAAAACTGACAGACGAGTACTCTAGTACACAGAGGGAGCTTGTCGCAAAGGTTGTGGATGTTGCAGCAACGTTTGTTGAGGTAATCTCTCCTGTTCGTGTTCTGATTGCTGGGGGTTTTCTTCTGCGTCCTGAAACTCTTAAAATGAACTCTGAAGTCTACTACTCTTAAGACCATTTTAAATTCCTTGTTTCGTGTGATGTATTGATGAATACGTCTATTTCCATGCCCCTGCAGGTTTTCTCAGGAGTCGCAGTTCTTCTGGCTGAAATGGATGTATTACTAAGCTTTGCTGACTTATCTTGTTCCTGTCCCACTCCTTACGTCAGGCCCTCAGTCACTTCTGCCGTAAGCACCTCTATTTCTCTTCTGTATGTTGAAGGGTGCATAGTACTCTCTCATTATAGTACAAAATCCTAAAGCCCACTTAAACTTCAAGTTTGTGGTTCATGTGCTGAATAAGTGATTTTGTATTTTGAAAGCATTACTTGCATTCTTTGCCTTCTATTCGACAATTTTAGATGAAGGATCATAAGGTTACTGCACGTTGATATTAGGATGAAGGAGATATAATCTTGGAAGGAAGTCGACACCCATGTGTGGAAGCTCAGGACGACGTCAATTTTATTTCGAACGATTGTCGACTGGTATAGTGACGCGAAGATCGTACTCTTCTTTCTCAACATGGAATGTTATAGTCGGTAGTTGAGCCAAAGATCGAGTGCCCTATGTGGACTTCTCTTGTTGACCATCTATTCTCTGGTTTATGAACTCCACTTGTTTATTTGTGTGTGTCGCCTGTTCGAGAGAGACATCTTCTTAGATGTGTTCTTGTAAATGATTTCGTCTAGGTCCGAGGCAAGAGCTGGTTCCAGATTATCACTGGCCCCAACATGGGTGGGAAGTCTACTTTCATTCGACAGGTAAAGTTATAATCCCTTTTCTTAACTCAGGTTATTAATGATCGGAATATCAGTACGAGGATAGAAACTGAACCTGTCTCGCAATCTGCCTACATGTGAACCTATTCTGTTCTTAGAACCGGTTGTAGTCTTTACGAGTATCAGCCTCATGTACTTAAGAATCCGGATGGGAAACATGACAGGGCTTCTTACACTGAAGCAAAATCTTGGTATGTAGAAGTACTTCCTTCTATCTGGTTGATTTTTTAATTGTCGATCTCTATTTGCCCTATTCTTGATCACTGAACGTCGAGTATCAATTTCTCACCTGCTATCCTATATTTGATAAACAGGTAGGTGTGAATGTGTTAATGGCTCAAGTGGGATGCTTTGTACCATGCGACCGAGCAGAGATCAGTGTGCGTGATTGCATCTTTGCACGTGTTGGTGCTGGAGACTGCCAGGTGCTAATACATACTTTCATTACTCACATGTGAAGAGTTGTGGGTTGTTTTGCCAGATACGGATAACTTGTGCTTAATGTAGGTGCCTGTAAATGTTAAATTGCTGCTTACATTTTAGAACACTGTCCCTGTGCAGCTGCGAGGAGTGTCAACGTTTATGGCTGAAATGCTGGAAACAGCCAGCATTATTAAGTCTGCGACGGAGCGCTCATTGATCATTATTGATGAACTTGGTCGGGGCACCTCAACTTACGATGGATTTGGTAAACTTTCAACTCAAAGATGTTCACGTGTTTCTTCCTTCACATATCGAGGCTTCAACCAATTTATGGTCGAATTTGTGGTTCTTTTCTTTTCCTCCCCAGTTAAAGTATTCTTCAGAGAGAAATACAGTATCTGCTCAATGCATCTATATATTTCTGAAGTCTGTCCTCTTCAATGTAGGACTTGCATGGGCTATATGCGAGTATTTAGTGGAGGTCACTCGTGCACCTGCACTTTTTGCAACTCACTTTCATGAACTGACGGCCTTAGCACATTCGAAGTCCCCACCTGTGCATGGACCTCCCAAGGGTCCACCTGTAGGGATTGCCAACTATCATGTCAGTGCACACATTGATACAAAATCACAGAAGCTTGCGATGCTCTATAAGGTAAGGCTTTTTGTATTGAATACAGGCGTGTAGCTGTCAGTTTTGTACGTCTGGATATTTACTGGACCCTGGTGTTCGCTTATTGGCATTCAAGCATGTGCCAGGTACTTCCTTTTCTCATATCCATAACCTTTCCAATGAAGTTCACCTACTCTGTGTTTTAATCTGCAGGTTGAAGAAGGTCCTTGTGACCAAAGCTTCGGTATTCATGTGGCTGAATTCGCTCATTTTCCTGAAAGTGTTGTGGATCTCGCCAGACAGAAAGCAGCAGAATTAGAGGATTTCTCGACCTCTGAGAAGGATACAAATGCGAAGGATGAGGTACGGTTTGATGTTTAACCCAGAGTGCACTCATCTTAAAGCAGTTTCGATGCGATGTGTTCCTCTCATTCCCGCTTAATGCTATAAGTTCTTTTACAACGAATGATGCTTTAGTAGTCTACTGATAGTCCTTGCCCTCAGGTTGGCGCAAAGCGAAAGAGGGTAAGTGGTCCGGATGACAAGGCACAAGGAGCAGGACGTGTGCGAAAATTCCTTCAGGACATGGCAGCACTGCCCATGGACAAATTGAGTCGTGAGGACACTTATGCCCGACTAAAGGCCTTGAAAAGTGATTTTGACAAAGATATTGCAACTAACTCATGGTTGCAACAGATGGTTTAGTGCAGGAGATTCAAACTCTGTGAATCTGTATCACGTAGAAGTATCCCAGGTTTTGATTAGAAAGATACTGGGTTTCCCCTGGACCTTCTCAAGGTCCATAATCTGTAAATTTTACCCACTTCACGCTCTGTCGACCTGTTCGGAAATATAATTTCAACAAAATTGGAGTTTCAAGGTCATCTTTTTGCCGAAAAGCATTCAAAACTGCCATTCTAAATGCAAAGAGCAAAAATCTCAGGAAGGAATTTCAGGAATTTACTGGTTTCAGAAACTTTAACCTTGATACTTTTGTGAAAATTGATTTCAAAAACAGATCCATATGTTACTGAGTATTTTTTCAAGAAGTTAGGATTGCCTTTTTTGAACTCACATTTGGATTATTGATGTGCAAGTTAAGGATTGCAAGATGCTCTGCAACTTTATTATTGATGTGAAAGTTTCAGAGCATCTTGCAATCGTAACTTCTTGAAAAACTTCTTGAAAAAGTTAAGATTGCAAGATGCTCTGGAATTTTCACATCAATAATTCAACTGAAACTGAATCACGTCTTTTCATATAGGAAAAATTGCAGTCTACAAGAAACTAAATTTAAGATTTTATTCTTTCTAGTTATTGTAATTTTTTTGTGTGGCACAACTATTGTTCCCAAGCAATGATTGAAATAAAAATTATTTCTCCCCCCAAAATTATTTTCCCATCTTAAGGAAGTGTTTCAAAAGGCATGCTGAAAATTGAGGTATAAGAACCTATCTAAACCTTCAAATGTCCCTTGTGAGGACACTTGGAACTCTAGGGGTTAAAGTTCATGGTATTACAAAAAGAAATTGACAATTTTATAATTAAAAGGAGGCCTATGGTATCTAAAGTCCCAAGGCTATTATATTGTGAAAAAACATTCAAAATTGTCATTTCAATGCAAACAACAAATAATTTTAATAATTGATTTTCTTGCATATCCAAATGTAGGATCTTGCATTAGACTAGTATGAAAATGCTTGGAAGAAATTTCAAAAACTTTGACTACATCAATGACAAGATATAAGAGTTTAAAGTGAAGAAAATGAATTTTTTTGTTCCCAGGTTGACTATATATTTTGGCTTTGAATCCTCTTAATTGAAAATTTTTATACTACAAATTGTGAATTAAGAAAAATTATGTTAACAAATGGAGTTGAGAGTTTGGAAAAAAATTTAAGAATAATCATAATTTCCATTCTTTAAAAACTTGTTAAGTCAAATTAGGTGTGAAATAAAAGGAAACTAAAACTAAATTGTTGATGGCTCTAAGATGGAATTGAAATAAACTAATCCTATAAGTAAGATTTTTCTTAAGAACATAATAAACCATGTGCAACTTCTTATTTTGAAAAATTGTTAAGATAGTTGAATTTGAATATGGATCCAATGAATTTCTTTTCCTCAAGAATTTGATAAGATTGCTTGCAAAATAAGGAACTTCATAACTTTCACATTACTAATCCAAATGAAATGAATCAAATAATTCTATATAGAAAAAAATATATATAATCTATAAGAATTTTTTGTTTTAATTAAAATTATTTCAAGTTTTTTTGAGGGGTGCATATCCTCACCTATTTTTGGCTAATCATAGCATAACTTTGTTTTGGGGGCATCAATTGAAATAAAAATTATATTCTCAAAAATCTAATTAGTTTTCCTATCATGAAAAAAAATTCATAAAACCTTGCCAAAAATTGAGATTATAGGTGCCTACCCAATTGTTCAAGAGGCCATCAAAGGAACTCTTGTGACTTTAGGGTTATTAAAATAAAAGAAACAATTTACTCTTGACCAAAGCCAATAATGCTAGCATATGAATACAAAGACTTGAACCCTATGAGTTTTGACCCTAATTATAAGTATATGTCTACAACCATTTGAAGGTGTTTATAACATATCTCCTTACAAAATATATACACTATAATATAGAAGAGTTTATAATTTAGATACTTATAACATAGACACATATAATCATAGATGGGATCTACAATATAGACCCCTATACTCATATGCTAGCACTCCACAAACAAAGCAAAGCTTCAAAAATATAACTACAAGTGCATCTTTCATGATAAATTCACATGAAAGGAAAATACGTTATTTTTTAAAAAGGGAAAATTGACCTCACTAAAATTTAGGAGTTAAAATAACCTCACTATATTTCCCTCTAATTTCAATCTTTCATTGTAATAAAGGTTATTTTGCATCTCTTATGGTGACAATGTTTTCCATCTTCTTAGTATGAATGTAGGTACCTTTAAGGTTAGAAATATTCTAGTATTGCATTAAATTTTCTCATTATTAGAGGAGTTTTCAACCCTCTCCAAGGCTATGAATCCCCAGCAATTCCCAAACTCTAAGAACTACCCTATAGAGGGCCACAACAACTTGTTGATGTGGCACAATGATTGCCATGTTTGAAAAATATTTTTTTTTAAAAAGAAAAAAGAAATTTTTTTCAACTTTTTTCTTCATTTCAAAAATGAATTTAGAAGAAATTTTTTTTTTAAAACAATTGTTTGCCAAAATTGCAAGGGTGACTTGTGTCAGGAGCAAGCTTGAAACAATCCTTCCAATCCCCCATAAATCCTCTATTGATTTTTCCTTCAAGTGCAACAAACAAATTAAATGAAAATTTTAACAAAAACTTAACCCCTAAATGCCCAAGGCCTTCTAGAAGCTTCTTTTTAAAGTTTGTTCTAAGCTATATAAAAAATCAAAGTTCTAATATATTTTATCATTTTTTTAACCCATACACATCCAAAGTCTTCTCCAAAATTGACAATTTGAGAAAAATCATCATAGAGTATTGTTTGGAAGAATATTTTGGAAAGGATATACAAATAAAGTTGTATACTTGGAGTTTTAGATTCTATCCGTATAGTTAGATTTACTAATGCTATCACCAATATTTTGCTATAAATTTTGAAAGGAAAATTTCTAAATTTCTTTTAAATTCAATTACAAACAAAATATTGTCATTTTTTGAGTAAAGTTTATTGGAATGGATTTGCAATGAGGTTCTCTTGATATGGTGATTTTTTGAAATTTTAATGTTCTTTAAATCTATGACTTCATTTTTTTAAATCAATTTTTGAGCTAGAGTCAATGCAATTTGGGCTTGGTCAACCACTTGACATACTTCCACATTTGTAATTTTAGAAAAATATGTACTTTAATAATACCAAATCCAACCATTAGACTGAACAACAATTTGATAAAGTCTCTCCACAAATTAGGATGACTTTCATCCAAGCATTCATAAAAATGGATAGTGATTTCCAATCTATTTGACGTCTAGAAATTGAACATCAGAGTACTTCAAGGTTAATTATCACTATACAATTTCAAACTAGATGTGTAATGGATCATATAGGAAATAAAATTACACAATGTTACTAATGGATTGAAAGATTATAATGTTTGATTATGAAGGTATTAGAGTTGTAAAATTCATTTGAAGTTTATCAATCTTCTTTTTACGTTCAAATCTAAAAAAGAAATCATGAAAAATAAATAAATAAATAAATAAATAAATAAATAAATAAATAAATAAATAAATAAATAAATAAATAAATAAATAAATAAATAAATAAATAAATAAATAAATAAATAAATAAATAAATAAATAAATAAATAAATAAATAAATAAATAAATAAATAAATAAATAAATAAATAAATAAATAAATAAATAAATAAATAAATAAATAAATAAATAAATAAATAAATAAATAAATAAATAAATAAATAAATAAATAAATAAATAAATAAATAAATAAATAAATAAATAAATAAATAAATAAATAAATAAATAAATAAATAAATAAATAAATAAATAAATAAATAAATAAATAAATAAATAAATAAATAAATAAATAAATAAATAAATAAATAAATAAATAAATAAATAAATAAATAAATAAATAAATAAATAAATAAATAAATAAATAAATAAATAAATAAATAAATAAATAAATAAATAAATAAATAAATAAATAAATAAATAAATAAATAAATAAATAAATAAATAAATAAATAAATAAATAAATAAATAAATAAATAAATAAATAAATAAATATATATATATATATATATATATATATATATATATATATATATATATATATATATATATATATATATATATATATATATATATATATATATATATATATATATATATATAACAACAGTTAAGTTATGGCTTTCCAAAATCTACTCTACAATTCCTTTACTAAAATTTCTATTGTGTTGTCTCCCCCCAAATCCAATATATTTGAGATTCATTTTAAAGTCTTCTTAATAGCAGAAATTTAAGACTTGCAATGAACACCCTCACACAAAATTGAGAATAAGACAAATTGCAAATATTCATTTTCAAAACCTAATTTTTGATATTAAATGCACACTTTAATCCCTAATTGCCTAAGCATCCATAAATGGTCAATCCAAAATTTGAGCTCGTTTGAGTGGTGGTAATTAAATTCTTTTACCTATTCTAAATTTTTTTATAAGCAATATTGAAGGTTAGCTATTAGAAGCTTTTATTTTTATTTTTCACTAAAAAAAGTAAATGTTTGATTTTTGAGAGGTCCTCAAGGGCATATATGTACCATGAGTGAAAAGTAAAGCTTTCCAATTATACTCCATTTCTTGGCTTTGAAGAGAGCTTGCCAATTTCACTTGATTTGAAACCTAAAAAATTGTACTTATCCATTTGCTTTGAAAATGGCTCCAATGGAAAGAATAAAGTGTTTTCATGAATTTCACCATTGAAAATTTAAACATGTAAGTGTCAAATTGGAGTTATTTGTGACTTCTACTTATGAAAAAATAGCATTTCAACAATTGCAAGATGAATTGTGTAATGAGTTTGATGGCTCTTCATTTGAACTTAAGATTGTTGGAAGTGCATTTTAATGTGCTAACATAATTTCTAGTTGCTTATGTCACCTCTAATTCTAAAAAAATCTTGTATGCAAATTTCTCAAACATTGTAGGTAGGGGCAACATACTAAAAATAGGATATATAAATTTCTCTTGCAATTTCACACTCAAAACTAGTATGCTTACTAATAAGCAAGATCTTTAAACATATAATTATACTGTAAAATTTATTAAAATAAATTAAAATAAAATTAAAATTGCTTCCTTGGAAATAACTATGAGCCCATGTTCTTTTTCATAGGAAAAACACACTTTGAAAGGTTCAGGCACTTAAAGCTTGACATGCATCTACCTACAAAGAACATATCAAAATAGTAATTTTTCCAATGATATTTATATTAGAGAGGGTTTACTTAAATTGAAATATGAAACTTGGTTAATGGCAATAGCTTAAATATTTATTGTTTGTTTGTTTTATTTGTGTCTTTGCATTGTGTCTTCCTTTATTGGCACCAATAGGATAAAAATAAAAATTGAATCTCTTCCTTGCAACACAATCGTCAACTATAATGCACAGAAATACTAAGCCCTATTTTATTTTGATTTCATTTAACTTCAAAGTCTAATTGACACCCAAAATGTGATGTCTTGGCCATTTACGGGTTATTTAATTACATGTGAACGCACCAAAGTGTCATGAATGGGCATTCCTGGAAGTTTCCAACCTGATTCGAAGTGAATATGGCAGACGGGGTTTTAGGTCGTCTTTCAAATTGTCTTGGCGAGGAGTTCGTCGAAGCCCTAATTGGAGATTCCGATGTTGGGGATACAGGCGCAGTAATCGTGATCGAAAGGAATTGCTGACTGCGGGAGTGTGAATTACAGGCGCCGTGGAAGCGAATTCTTTACTTTGTGAGAGTTTGGGGGCATCTGCAAGTGCTTGGTTTTGAAGTTGTTGCAATTGATTTGAGACATTTCTGGTCTTAGACTCGGGAATTTTGGTTTTCCTGCAGGCATGGAGAGGAGGAGAGTGGGGGTGGGGGTGACAGCACATCGTCCCACAATCCAAGAATGAGAGGAACCACAACACAAGAAATCGTGATTCACCACTTCAAGGACAAGTGGCAGGGAGCCAACCCCTTTCTCTTTCCGCATTCCCCAACTGCAGCTCTTTTGGAAATGATTGGGCGGAGCACCGCCAGGGCGTCGTAACATAACTTCTTACTTGTTGGATTCAGGATTTCAGGATTTAGGGTTTAGGGTTTTAGGTTCATGCGCACCATTCCGTAGCCCCTCTTGCAGCTTATCACCGGAGTCATGCTGCGGGTGAGTTTGAGATCGCATGGGTTGAAACCACTGTTGGATCGACTCACGCCATCACATTCCGCAGGATGGGCGCGACATTATCAGGCCTCAAAGCCTGCCTCAAATACGGTACATGTTCATGCACCACTCTTTCTTACCCTAGCTGTCTCTTTTTGTTAAATTTTTTCGGAGCTTGGCGGAGAAGCTTGTTCACTAATTCCGATTAAGCTAACCCACCGTAAAAGCGACTTTTTCTCTTACCCCACTATTTGATTTAGGGTAATCGCAACAAAATTAGACCTTTGCGTTAGCAAATCGTAGAATGGCAATGCAAGTTGTTTTGTATTTTTTTGATACCCCAATATTTTCTCGCAGATTTTCAGATCCTAAACTGGAATAGTATTTTGGAAGTGTTATCCTTCCTTACATAGGCTTAAATTTGTCAGCAGTTGCAATGCCGTCCAACAATTAGAAACAGATAGACGAGATTAGAATTTGAGGAAAATTGTGGATTGCCCACAGTTTGCGAATTCTACAGCAGAATCGTTATGCGTGTAACAGATCTAGTGGATGGACGGCATATGCTAATCATGCCTGCTTTTTATTGATCAAAATTAATAGTGAGAAGTTTGGGGAGAGCTATTTCACGTATGGTAAATCTCGTCATTGGATTCATTATTGGAGAGTCTAGGTTGATGATGTGACGACAATTGCACTTGGATGCCTCTGCCGAAGAAGAGGGATTTGGTATGTCATTCTTGAGTTAACTAAATTTTTCTCACTGCAGTTGGAATTATGGAGGATGAAGACATTCGGCTCGAACTATCGAAGCTTTTCATCATCTGCAGAGCTTGCCGAGCAGGCCGTTGATGAGGACGAAGATGGTCCAGGCAAACCCACCGTGATGGAGTATTTGCAGTCGCAGGGGATCGACATAGCTGCCTTGGGAGATATGGAGCTGCCAAAGGCGAAGGGTATAATGAGAGAACGTCTCGATTATCTACAGAACGTAATTGGGCTGACCATTAAGGACATCAACGACTATCCGCTCATGATCGGGTGTAGTGTGAGGAAAAACTTAAGTCCTGTTGTGCAGTATCTTCAAACCCTAAAGGTGACCAGAAACTCTCTCCCTGTTCTGGTTCGGAAGTACCCGCAGGTGTTGCATTCCAGCGTTGCTATTGACTTGATCCCCAATGTGCGCTTCATCCAAGGCCTGGGCATCGAGCTCAAGCAGGTGGGCTCCGTTTTAACTCGGTATCCACAGCTACTGGGGTTCAGAATCGAAGGAACCATGAGCACTTCGGTTGCGTACCTTGCCATGATTGGCGTGGACAAGCGGCAAATAGGTCCGTTGCTGACAGAGAAGCCGGAGATCATGGGCATGCGCGTTTCCAACAACCTCCGACCCAAAGTGGAGTTCATTGTCAGCTGTGGTATTCCCAAACTCGTGGTGGGGAAGATGATCGAGGATCGGCCTTTCATTTTGGATTATGACGTAGACGACAAGATGCGACCTGCTGTGGAGACTCTGCTCGAGTTAGGTGTGCGCAAGGAGGCCCTTCCGGGGATACTCATCCAGTACCCAGAGTTACTAGGAATGAAGGTGAAAGATAAAGTGGAGGCCAAGTTGCCGTGGCTTACTTTCAAAGTTGGTGTTCGCAGAGAGGATATGGCAGCAATCCTGGAGAAGCTACCACAGATCTTGGCCATGAATGTTCCCACTGGTACCAAGCGAGTTCATGCTTTGAGGAAACTGGGCTTGACAAAGGACGAGGTCGCTCGGATGATAGTGGCTTGTCCACAGTTGATTGGTTTGAGCATCGAGAAACTTATTGTTCCTAATGGAGGTTTCTTTGTGAAGGAGATGAAGCGAGACATAAAAGAGTTACTGGAGTTCCCTGCATTTTTGACTTACGATCTTGAGACAAGGATTCGACCTAGGTTTCAGAAGGTCCAGGAGAAGGGTATCACTACTTGTTCCTTGGCATGGATGCTTAATTGCAGCGATGCTAGATTTGAAGAGAGGTTGGAGACGGGTGAGGAAGTGAGTGAGACAGTGGATGCCAGTTTTGACACTGTGGGTCGTCTGCGTGTTCATGAAGACGTACCCAGCGATGATGAAGACGAGGACAAGCCCCGACGGGTTAGACTGACTAATAGAGCTCCACCTAGAGCTCCACCTAGAGCTCAAACTGGTGAGAATTTGTATTATCGATCATCATGAACTTTTAGCAGCAGCACTAGTGTAGCAGATGAAAGGAGTTCGTAACATTCGTGCACTCAGATGTGACGTCGAGGATAATATACCCCTGTCGCTCTTGCTTTGCCACTCATTCTGTTTTCTATCATGTTTTGTATGGTGTTCTTGCTTAGTCAAGATGCTTGGATACATGGTGGTAACTCTAAACGTGATATTGTATTGCGAATGAGTTGAACTATTGTTGTTTATCATCTGCTTTCAATCTCTTTTTGTGAGTGGAGCTTGTTAGCAATTAAGCTTAGTATGTTAGCAATTAAGCTTAGTATGTTAGCAAGTAATTCACTTTGTAAACAGTGTTTGGACAGATTAGTCGAACCTCTGTTTATCCACTGTGCCAGAATGGTTATTGGAATGCATAATTTCGTAACGTATCTGAATGTTCAGATTGAAAAGGCTGGCAGTGGATTATACCTGTCATTTTAGATTTCCTTAAGTTATGACTTTAAAAAACCACAGAAATCACCAAAAAAATCTGACATAAATTCTGGAAATATTGTTTTGGGAAAGTTTGTGATTTCCATTTGCCTACACATAAAAAATAATCTCTAATTATGTTTTATATTATATATATACAAATCAGCTTGAATAGCATTATTCAGGAATGAATTGGGGATGTTTTAAGGGTCGTTAAAACTTCTGATTTGATTTGGTAGATAAATATGTATCAAATTACCATGCAAACAATTTTTAAATTCCTACCTACATAAAGTACATTGATTTGCATGCATAGTGACAAACTATGCACTCAAATCCCAACTCCAATTTTGTTTTCATTTAAGTTTCATTTAACCCCTTCCCTCTCCCTATTTCATTTTTTTTTTTAATTTAAAATTTTACCCTCCCACCCCTTTGTAATTTCTAGGTGGGGGTGGGATTGGCAATTGATATAGGATATATCCCATATCCGGTATCCTATATCCATATACCATATACCATATTTGTATGTATAATGTATTTGTATACATATTCGTATCCTGTAAGCATATTGTTTCTATATTCAAGATCAACGAAAGTGGGGGGAGGATTTTATAAAATAAATCAATGGCTATTAGATTTTTAGGCCAAGTGAGGGAGGAAATGGAAGAACAAGAGTGTGCAACCTCTTTTCAGTGCATAGTGATACTAATGAAGAGGAAATTAGTGTCACCACATAAAAAAGTTGTAGAAATTGAGGCAACATAATATTATTTCAACATGCATAAATTCAAAATAGTGTGATAAGTATCATCTTGAAAATTAGTGTTACCACCCAAAAATCTATGGGAATTGTCACAATACAATAGTATTTCAACTTGCACTATTGAGAATAGTGTGATTTTTTTATGATTTAGTATTAGTGCTAGTAGGGCAAATCAATGGAGACTCACAAATTTTAGACCTATATATGTGAATTTTTCTATTGAAAACATAAGCGTAAACTACTTTCAAATTTTCAAACCTAGATATGTTAGCTTAACCCCTAAATGATCTTGACTATATTTTCACCAAAAATGCTCTAAAACTATCATTTTTTATACAACTATCAAATTTTAGGAAAAAAAAAACATTTTTGGACAAATGTAACTATAGGATCTTGTAGTATGCTTGTTTGAAAAGATGTGCAAAAAATTTCAGAAATTTCCACCATGTAGATTGTAAGATATTAGCATTTGAAGTGACAAAAATCCTTTTTTGGCCTTGCAAAAAATTGGACAGTTGCATTTCATAAGGTCATATTTGTATGAAGAAATGTCCAAAATGATGTTTACTGGTGGAATTCATTCTTCAAAGCAATTGAATTGAGATACATGCTTGAAAAATTTCAAATCATTTGGAAGTTTACAATGTATAAAAAAAATAGTAAATAGAAAGAAATAGAGAATGATTCAAAATACTAAATTGTGAAGAATCTATTTATGAAATTGAAAGATGCCATCCTAATGGTTGTAATGTCGTAATAAACAATCTACACCTAATTTTTCTATTTTTTTCAAAAATATTGAACACTAATTAAATGAAGGACTTCAAAGTTTGTCATAGAGTAGAGATTCATTAACAACCTACAAACTCCCACAATCTCTTGCAAACTAAAATTCCTCATAAATTTTGACTCATTCATCAAAATGGAATGATTCAAAACTTTCCAAATATATATAAATCTAGAGAACCAATTTCAAATTTTAATTTAAAAAAAAAAGTGATTTTTAAAGAAGTATTTTTGCTGCCTGAGTTGCCGAATGAACAATGAAAAATATATATCATCCATAAATTTTTAACCATTTGGTCAAAAAATTTGAAATTTTTTGGGCCTTAAAGCTACTTCTTAGGTACATGTCGTGTTAAAATTTCAAAGAAAAAAAAATAAAAACTCCATTTCTAATGAGTTGCCTAAAATTGTTATGTTGCCAAAAAAATGCAGTTTGGGCATTTAGAGGGTAATGAAACTTGAAAATGAAGGTGGAAGACTCTTTATCAAAATCAAATTAAGGTGAATACACCTAAGCATGTCACAATAAGGAATCTAGCTAGCATAATTGCAAATTATCAAGGTTGACGAATCTCTACGTCCGCCTGAAAAAGGCGTCCATAACCTGAACGTACGTCCTCACGGACGCCAGCGGACGCAGCGTCCCTCCCGCCGTCGGAAGGCGGACGGACGGGGCGGACGGGTATCGGGGCGGACAGGGCGGACGGCGTCCGCGAATGTCAACAGACGCTATGGACACAATGTCCGCGTCCGAACGTCCCGGACATCCGACCGTCCTGTCAACCCTGCAAATTATCTTCAGTAGGGGAAATATTTTTTTCCTATTTGTAAATGGAAACCATAAATTTACAAAATGAAAAATGTATTTTTTCAACCATTGATGTGAGCTTCATGATTTTTCAATGTGGAAAATAAGTAAACCATTGAAACTCACCTTAGATTTACCTATTTTGACCCCATTCAACACCATTCATTACTAGTAAAATGCCCCCAAAAAGGTTTGTTGGAGTCGTTAAACTATGCCAAAATTGATTACATTTTGTCCCCCTATGATGCAAAAGCACCTTCCATGTAATTGGAGGCAAATCCGCATTGGGTTAGTTACCTTAACTATGTGGTGGCAACTACTTTCTTGTCCCTAATATGGTCTTAATCATCAACAAATTTGCTCAATAATTACTCTCACATGTTCCTACTGGCTATACATGGCCTCAAATAACCCCACATTATACTCTAAGCATCAAATGACAATTTCTGTAGCAATCTATTCTTGAATTAAAGTACTTTAAGTAGGCAATGCACCTAAGTTACAAAGATGGTTTTCAATGTTTTCACTTTACCTTCTAACTACTATAACACTTAAGAGCTCTAACATCCTTATTTTGGATGATGAATGGAAGGCTTATAGGCATTGTTTAGTGCACCCAACTTCCCATTCACCTAGTGTAAATAATTGAATCTTGAAAAGACAACCTTCCTAAATGACCAATTTCATGAAATTGCGGTAAATGATATTCTTGTAGAGAGATATAAGCAAAAATGTACAAAAATCCAAAAAAGATAAATGTTCAGATTTTAGTAGAGTTATTATCATGTACTCATATAGATCACACTTGTAGAAGAGTACAAAACTCCAAGATTGATATTTAGATATATGTTACATACAATTCTTCACCAATTTTGAAATGGTGGAGTGACAAACAAATATGCTTGCAATTATTATACCTTCCTTTACAACTAGATCTTAACCATTAAACGACCATAGCGCTCTCTGTGGCCATGTTTGGTAGTGAGCTTAGTTGTTGTATTTCCATGGGCATCATTAGAAGATATTCAAGGCATCAGGAAAATTGTGAGTTCCCAAGCTCTAAAAATTGTCTCAACAATGTGGGAATGTTACTAGCTGCGTACTTTGACATGGTTGAGATAGTGCCACATCATTTTTAATTTTTAATTTTTTCAACTTTGTTTCGTATTTTAGAAATTTAAATTTAAAATTTAAATTTTTTTTTAACAAAGCTGTTATCTTTTACTGCCGCAGGAACAACCAAGAAAACAGGCTTGAAACGGCCCTCCCTTGGCCTGAAATGCCTTCTAATGGCTGTTTGTTTCACGCGTCCATGTGAACAGCGGATTTAGCATTGGCCCCAATGCGAATCCAATGAATGCATGCTTCGTTTGGATATTTGGCGCGAGCTTAGGATTTAGGCGAGTAAACCTGCTTCTGGCCATCTCTCCATCCTCTTGTCGTGAAATTGGGTTGGTGCAAGTGCTTGCACGGAAGAGCGCCATCATTTTTGCAGTGTTTGGGGCACAATTCTGTTGGGGAGAGGCGTGAGAGTACTTCAAAATGGGGTCGTAGGTGATCATTTCAGTGCGAAGCTTCAGTGAGGGACATTTCGTTGCATACGAACTCTGTCCTCGACAAGAGTAGTGGGCGAGTGAAATTTGCGCTTGCGATTGTGAATTCGGTGGACGTCTTCCATAGTGCCGTCACAATGTAGCGTCGTTGCCAACCAGATATATATACATGGACCGAAGCATTCTTCTCCTTGCGCTTCCAAGCTGAGTCAGAATTCATTCTGAATTGGGCGTCGGAAGGTGGTGCCACTGACCGTGAAGCGCAGCGTATTGTAGGGTTTGTTGCATCTCCCCTGGATGCTTGGGCTTCAGATTCCTCCTCGGACTTACAGGAAAGCGGGGGTTGACGACTGCAGCTAGCATCGGCATCTCCTTCGCCGAAATGTTGGACACATTTTAGGATGGACATCATGACTCCAAGGGGGAGGCCCTTGCGGGTTTGGGGAGAATTTCAATTCAAGTATCCGGTACACGTTGTTTCTTGACCATGGGATGGCTGAAGGAATTTGCGCGGCACGGAGCTCCTTCACAAATGACTTCGCACTCATCGCCAAAGTGTCCTAGACCTCGACAGGAGAGGCGCTCGCCGAGGGCTCGATCAACACTAGACGAAATTGTGATGCATTCACCTACTCCGAATTCGGCAGCTTTCCTCGTAATACCAATGATCATCGACATTCTGGATTTATCGGCGATTCCCCCTCCGCTGCAGACTGAATACAAAGATCTCGTAGTCCTTCAAGTGACCGAATGCACAAACAAGCGGGATCCATCTCCGTCGCACATTGTTCCAATCATCCGCAACGACCCGCCATTCCTCCGTGAGGAAGTGCCCACGACAGCCCCAATACCGTCATGTTTAGGCGACGTGGTCGAGGAGACAAGTCCTGTGAGGGGACGCAATTCCAGGTTGTGGGTGCTTCACTTGGAGAACACTCCTCAAACGTCTTCAACGTCGAAGGATCCCCCAAATCAAGTGGTGATTCACCAGGGGATGAACGCCATTCTCCGGGGAGCATTTCCAAACATACGGGGACGAGGGAGCGGAAATGCGCTGAAAAGAGTGGCCCAATCTCCCTCCCTGTGTCCAACTAAAGCAAAAAGATATATCTCGCAACTCAACAGGGTGTCAAGGCGGTAAAGCTAGGCTTGCGGGAGGAGGCCATGGCAGGGAGCGCGCTTGTAGATCAGTTGCGGAACCAGAAGAATTTTTTGGCGGGGGTGGCGGAGGTTAGGAGCCTCCGAAAGTTTGTGCCAGATGCGAGGAGTTCGATTGTGGTCCAGCCACGGCCGACAAGCATTATTTTTGTAGCACAGTGCCCGAATTGCCTAACGTGCAGTGCTGGTGGCAGAAACGGGGCTCGACTCTGAAAGGTAATTGAGGGACATTGTGAGACAGCTTCAATTCGAATGCTCCAGCTCCCTGCAGGATGATGTCAGTTGGACCGAGAATTCAGAAAATCCATCGTTCGATCGTCCCGACGCCTTGTTCAGTTTTTCTATGCTTCCAAGTGTAATGGCATAGCACTAGAACTGAGGTTTCTTTGGTGTGTGTGTGGGGGGGGGGAAAGGATCACAAGCCGTTGAGGATCTTCCAGATACGACCGAGAACTTTTGATGGCACGACACGAAATCCAGGCCTTCCATCCATACAGTTTGGTCTTGCTAAATTGCACTTCCAATTTATCAGGATTTCTGGTGCCCACCGTCTTCGCAGTAAGTAGTTTGACAGCTAATAACTTAGCTACAATTGCCCATGGATGTTCAAGGTTTCACTTTTATCTACAGCACGTGAAAGTGAAAATATCCGTATCTGCTCTTGGAGAATGACTTGCCATGTGTCCATTTTAAGGGCATTCTAGTTATATCAGTAAAGTATATTTCCTCACAATATATTTGATTTAGAACCGTTGGAATAGAGCTAGTTGAACAACTCATGCAATTTTCTTGAATCAATTGTCCTACAGAACGTCACAAACAATAGTAATTGAAATGTGACATCACGAACTTTGTTTCAAGCAATTTCAACCACATGAGCAAGACCTGACCACTGTTGGGCAAAAAATCGTTCCAATCAAACTACACAAATAATGAATTTTATTGTTTCCAATACTAATTGCAGACTATAAAATTGAATACCTTTGTAATATTAGTAACAGTAATAATATTAATGATTGACAACTACATTTCCACCAAAAAATTAAATTAGAACCAAAATACTGTTCATTTTGCACTAAAATTAGTATGCAACGAAAACACTAGTTGCCAACTAAATGAGAACATGAGGTACTCGAAAATTTACTTTCATTTACATTCTAAAAAATGCTTGCAAATAGAATTTGTACTTAAAAACAAAAGCATTTCACTTATGTCCCACACAATGATCGTTCTCAAAGTGAATGTAGTCCGCCCCACTGACTACGTTCATTTCTAAGAACCGAATCTACAACCAACATCATACGCGAATAAGACATGCAGTGAGACAAAATAAACTATATCATACGCATATGCTCAAATCAAGGTGAACTGCAAATACACAACTCTCTCAAATCTTCCAATTTCGGTAGCTAAGGGTACGTAATAGAGAAATAATTACAACTCAAATTTCAGGAATGCGCATACTTTTACAAATGGGGGTACACAGACGCAAAGACACAGTTTTATCTTTGCATCAGACCACACCCAGCCGCATCGTAAATCTACATTGAATTACAGTCCAAACCTATCATACGAATGCAAAATTGCTCCCCAACGTTCGATGGCCACTAAAAGAAGCCTCTTTAGAATGGGCTTCCGCCCTTCTTGGGCAACTTGCTCTGCGCGTCGCTCACAGCATCGCTCGCCTTGCCCTTGACGTCGGCGGCGACGTCGCCAGCATTGGAGCCACTGCCCTTGATCTTGTCGCCCAACTTGTCGAAGAAGCCCTGCGCATCACCCGCAGCCCCGGAGGCGGTTTTCTTGGCGTCATCGATGGCGCCTGAAGCATCGCTCACGGTGAATGTCTGGTCGATGGCGCTCACCTTGTTTCCGGGAATCACATTGCCGAAACTCTTCTTGGCCTTCTCCAAATTCTCCTTGGCTTGCGTCACGGCGTCGTCGGCCACGTTTTGAACGTTAGAAGCGGCAGCGGATCCCGCCCTGCAAACCAGTTGTAAACCCTCTGTCAATCGCATATCTTATGCATTTAAAATCCCAGGAGACAACTACTCATGAAGTCGCGCATGCTTCTCATTCTCTTCCATGATCTAAGTATCTTCTCCTCTGTCCCATAACTGTATTCTTAAAACATGCGTGTAATCTTTGCGAGTTTTCGAAGTGACAGACATGCATGTTCGATACACATCTAACAAGATGGTAGCCGTAAAATTCGCCTAAAATGTCAAACACGCCAGCCTTAGTGAGAAGAAGTTGGCCAATACGATGAAGGATCAAGGGACATACTGTTTGGCAGATGATCCGGTGTTCTGCACTCCTTCAGAGAATCGGGTGGGCGAGTCGTTCTCCGTAAGCTTATCCGCACTATTCAGCAGCTGATCGGCTTTTTGTGCCGTCCGGCTGGCACCATCGCCACCAGGCCCGGTCGCTGCGAACGCCGGCACGCCAGAGACCAAGATCGCACCCGCGGCCAACAGACCCACCAACGCTTGCCTTCCCGAAGCCTTCGACTCCTGCACACACAAACTCACAAACCATCAGACCTCCACTACACACCATAGCCAACCAATCCCATCAACTTGGATCCCAACTCACAATCTATCAAACCTCCACTTCACACCATAGCCAACCAATCCCATCAACATGTTTCCCAAATTACGCACCTCGGCAGCGCTCGCCCGCACAGTAGCATTAACCTTCACAGCCCCCGACCTACGCACCACAGGCGCAAAGCGAACAGACCCGAATGCCGGGCTCCCCGACGACTTGCAGCGCTCCATCATGGAGGGCGCCGCGACCAAGGCCGCGCTGGAGCTCGCAACTGCGGTGGTGGACGCCATAGCTAAAATAGTTTGGCAAATTCGATCGAAACAAGTGGTCGGATGGTTCTCAAGTCCTAGAAATTGTACACACAAATGATAACTTACGATGCGATGATGGGCAAAGATTGATGTGGGTGAAGAGAGGAGATGGGTAGCACATTTAAGGGAATGGCAGCTGACTTGGCGACTGTTGGGGTGCTGCCACTTGGGCTTAGCTCATAGAAGGCGAGGATTGCCTGGACGGATGGATAAAGCGGGGCGGTACGTGGCGGTCAGTCGCCTTGCATGTGTCGTGCACAGATTGCGGGCTCGTGTCCAGGCTTGTGGAGCCCTGGCAGAACTGAAGTCTGTGGGGTCGTGATTGTAACAGAGCTAGCAAGCTTTGGAAGCCATTTGTGGCGAGCCTTTCTCTTTTGGTAAGCTTATTATTTCCTTGGGTTCGGGTTTGTTGCTTGGTGGTTGTGAACAGGGAATGTATCTGCGGTCGCGATGGGTTCGTTCGAGTCGGTCTCGGCGAAGGCCGGCGTGAGGCTCGTGATCCCCGCCGTCCCTGTTCACCCAGACCTCTGTAATGGCATATCCGCTCGAGACCGAGCAGCATGCGGTAATATCAGGAAGTAACACGCAGCCATGCAGGTGCAAGGTACTGTAGGAGGTCTGTAATGGCCAAGACCAGACTTTCTCTCCGACGTGGCGTTCTATGATTGGCTACAAGCAAGTAAATTATCACTCATAATTTGTGCCCTCCATGACATTTCCAACCCAGAATTAAAGGAGATCACCCATTTATGATCAACATCCCATTTTCATAGCTTAGCATTAGAAGATTTTCAGAGGTCTGGCAAGGCTGTGAGTTCCCTGACATTTTTTGACTTTGCAAACTCATTGAAACCTTCTACCTAATGTGGTAGAACGATTGCCATGTCATTTTCCAAAAAAATTTAAAGTTAAATTTTTTTTCAACTTTGTTTTTCATTTCAAGAAATTAAGAAAAAATTTCAAATTTTTTCAAATTTTTTTTTTAACAACGTGGCATTCTTTTTACTGTCAAGGAATCGCAAGGAGCACCAACTTGAAACAACCCTCCCGAACCCCCGAAAATCTTCTAATGGGTGGTTTGTTTTTTTATTTTTTATTTATCAGAAATGGTGTTCTATTACCGAGCAAAAAGAGCAAAAAAACTACTGGCTTTTGATGCAATTAGTGCTGAGTTGTTAAATTTGGATTGCAACTTGCAATGCTCTATTTTAATAATAAAGTGCTAAAAGATTTCAAGCATAAGTTGGTTGGAAATACCATGTCCTATATTACAATATGAAGGTAGACAAAATCGTTCCTCTTAAAATTTCTATAAATTTTATTTTTTATAACTCTTGTATCCATAAATACCAAATCCTTATCAATTATATTTTTGCACAAGGAAAAATTTATCCTTTGATTTTTTGATGTCGTACAAGGTTCGATTTGCTTAAGTGATTGGAAATGGGTGATCATCTTAATACGTATTCAAGCTACTTGGGAGGATTGGCAAGGCGATTGGACGATGGGCACTTGTCAAAAACGACTAGTACTTGTTATGATTCGGTTGGCAAATAATGCCATGCCACGTGTTGAGAATTTTGGTCATGGTTGTCATGAACGATAATAGCCATGGAGGGTGCTAAAATGGTTTATAAAGTTTTCACTCATCACTCTGTCACTCGAGCATGCCATATTGGTATTGTCCATGGTCATTATCCAATTCATAAAGCAATTGGACTCTATAAAGTGCCCTCTAGCATGTAGGTGCATTCTTTTTACATTGCATCAACAATGTACAAATAGTGTACATTTCAAGAGGTGGACCATTGCATTTTAACCCTTAAAGGACCAAATTGTATTTTTTGACAACATAGTAATTTGGAGCAAATCACTACAAATGTATTTTTATTCTTTTTATTTAAAATTTCACACATGTGCTTGAGTAGCTTTGAGACGCAATAGTTTTCATAACTTTTGACTTCATGGTTCACAAGTTATTCCATGATATGTAATTTTCAATGCTTAGCTAGCAACCCAAAAATTTCTTAAAAAATCACTTTTTTCAAAAATAATAATTCAAAATTGGTTTTTAAAATCTCAGGGTTGACAAATCTCTACGTCCGCCCCAAAATAGCATCCGTTTTCTGGATGTCCGGACGCTAGCGGACGCAGCGTCCTTCCTGTCATCGGAAGGCGGATGGGCGGGGCGGACGGACAGGGCAGCTTAGAAAACCCGTTTTGGGTTTTTTGTTTTGATTGTTTTCACCAATGAGAGATTGAGAGTAAAGTCATTTTGATTTTGATTATTCTTATATTGCAATTGCGATTCAATAGAGTTGTATATCACTATTTATGTAAAAGCTAAAATATGAAATATATTTTTAATTTTTTTTGTTGAATTTCATTTTGATTTAGAAACAAAATCACTTTAAAATCCAACGAGATGTATATCATCAATAAACAAATAATTATATAATAAAATGATTGAAGAAACCATTGTCATTTGTCAACATGAGCTCCATATATCATGAGCAACTAAACAATCAAACATCTAAATTCACATCTCCACAATTCCTATGGACATCAATCTACATCTCCTTTAACCTCAGCCCCACTACTCTCTCTTGCAGCTCTCCGTTCAAAATCTTCATTATCGGAGTCATCTTCATTGTTGGAATCAAGTATCGTTGTCTCCTTCAAGTCTTCTCTCGAAGTAGGTTTACTCCCTTCTTTCGAATTTAATTTTTCTTTTTTTACTTTGACAAAACGATTAAAGGCTTTTTGAATAGGAACCTTTCTTTTCTTTCTATTTGACAAAGTAGCAACATTTTCATCAAGAGGGGTCCTATTCTTCACTGGAGAGATAGCAAAAGGTTACATTTCTCTTTTCGCTTTCACGTTACTCGATTCTTGAACCATCAATCTCGATGTAAGGTCGACATGTCCATGAACAGTTATCTCCACTTTGGCTTTCTTTTGAAGTAATAGAGTGCCGTTTGTTGATTTGATGGGTTCTTGCGCCATTCCTTTTCCTAAAATGCGATCACGCAAAGATGCCAATGTCATCCGATCACTATCCGTATCACTTAGGCTTGTAGGTGATGACGCTACTTTCCGTAGATTACCGCCTGTAGAAATTTCTTTAGAAATGTTCATTAGACGTTTTCTATATCCAAAGCTCTGAAAATCATCCAATCGTGTACTAACAGACTTCAACAGTATTGGTGGAAGAACACTAAATCTCGGTACTTCAAAAATTGACTTCATTGGCTCTTTTCCTTTATCACTTTTCACAATTGCTGAATTTGTGACTGCCATTCCAAGTGAATCACTATTTTTCTGTACCGCAATATTTGGTTCCCCCTCATCACTACTATTGTTGCCCACATCTTTTGGAACGTCCACCTTCATGACCGCATCTTCTCTTTTGTCGTTTCCTTGCACTACATTTAATGCCACAAATGGAGATTGAGAAATTAGAACTTCTTCATTTCTCCCATCATCACCAATAGCATTCTCATTGATTTTCACCTCTTTGGCAATAGCGTTTGCCTTTTCCGATAGAATGTTTTCGCTATTCAAGAATGCCATTCCATTGCAATATGCAGTTAAAGAAAGTAGATTCTCTTGTACCCCTACATTGTCCTCGTCTTCATAAAAGGTATATGCATCGTTTGCATTATCAGGAACGACATCCTTGCGGTTTAGATGATAATCATGCATATCATTCATCAAATCGGGAAAGCCTTCCATAACGTCTTCATCTTCCCATGCTGTCGCACAATTGAAGTCATCCCCGCCATCTACAGCTGAAAGGGCCCTTTCCAAATCCTCGTCATCATTGTCATCATCGTCTTCTAACGTCGGCCTATCTGAATCCTCTGATTCCATCGGATCCACATTATCATTATAATATTTTTTTTCATCTTTTTCCTTCGATGCGTTTAATACTTTGGAATTGGTATACACGTACACCAAATCTGCTGCTCTCTTCGGCTTCAATTTATTTCGAGATTTGTTGTGAACAAAAGAATAGTTGCTCCAATTCCGTTCACATGAAGATGATGACACCGGTTGAGCCAATATCCTCTTCGCTAATGGAGCTATAAATTTGCCACATGCACCTTCAAAATCCCACCAAGCATGTGCGGACAACATTTGATCTTCCAAATTCAACATATTGTGGAATGGAGGTTCCTTGTGTCAAAAAGCCACAAATTCCTTCACCACTGCTGCATATTCATCCGGTTTACATATTCTCTCCAAAACTTTCTTACATCCTAACATTGCATCTGCGTCATCTGCTAACTCTTTGTCATGAAGAAGGTATGGATTCAAAAGAGCTGCAGCTGATTGGAGATCGTTGTCCACCATTCTTCTTCGGGCATAAAAAGACTGTATCAATGGAATTGCAAGTTCTTTTAGCAAACAAAATGGTGGACTTTGTAATCCGTTCACGTACTTCTCTAACTTTCTCATGATATGCAACACCTTCCTCATGCATGGTGATTTTGAATCCAAATCGCAGAGTGCACATATGATTGGTTCAACCATCTCCACATAATTGATGGACCGATTCCAAAAATAATTATCAAGAACAATTTTCTTCACCGCTAAGGCCAAGTCTTTTGATTGGACTTTGGCTCCACGTTTCTTCTTGAGAGTATGTACATACTCAACCCATTGCGGATCTACCACCGTTTGTTCCAATGCTCCTCTCAATTTTGTCAAACGCTCCATCATGATAAATTTAGAAACGAACCTTGTATCCCCAGGCATCAAGAGACTAAGATTTGGCGAATACTTTCGCAATAGAGCTAGTGGCATATGTCTCTTCCTGATAAATTTAGCTACAAGAACTCCTTTATCCAAATTGAAAGCAATCCATTTCTGTGCAGCCCAATCCTTCAAGAACAAATTCAATGCATGTACCACGCACCCTTGGTAAAAAATATGAGGATATTTTGCAGATATTACATCCCATGCGGACGGATTCACGGGAGTATTATCCGTAGTTATTAACACGACGTTCTTGGACCCCACTTGTTCAATGAACTTTTCCAACACAGTTGCCAAGTACTCCGCATTTTTTTCACAACCACTTCTATCCACAGATCCAAGAAATTCTTCACCTGCGGATCATACAAGCATGGCATTGATGAGAGGTCGATTAGTCACTGAGCTCCATCCATCAATGGACAATGTTGCTCCAAATTTTCGAATGCTATCTTCGGTCCGTGCATTCAACTGTGTCTGAATGTTGGTCTTCGCCTCATTCAACAATTTGTACCAAAGGTCGTGGTATGAGGGAGGAATGTATGGCCTACCAAACGCAGCCGTTTTCTTCACTGCTTCTTTAAAAGCTGGATTTCGAGCCACGGAAAATGGTATGTTCGCCAAATAAAAAAAATTGCCCACACTGAATGTAATTTGCGTCTATGACCTTCTTCAAACCCATTCACTAAGTTGCCTTGCCTCTGAGGCCTAGAACTTGATGCTCTCTAGGTTTCACGTTCACCAAAAGCTTCCGTACTCAAAGTCATTTCAGTTGTGGCACATACCATTGATACCACTTCTTTGGACGCTGGACAAGAATCTTCGTGGTCAGAATGCGACACAGCCTTTCCGGCCGAAAACTCTTGAACATCTGAAGGGCCAGGGTTGCCATCCACATTGTCCATTACAACGCGTTTTGGAAAAACTCCTTTGCAATGCCGAAATAAATCTCGAACTGCCATTGATAATCGTGGACAAAGGCTCACCCCTTTATCACGTACACCTCCAGGCCCAGAATAGCCTAAGTGGCTGAACATACGGCTGAGCTTCTTTGACATGCTCGCTTTGCAAAGCCTACATTTTACTTTACCACCCTCTGGTACACTATACCAAGGAGAAAAATCCCCCGTCGGTTTGGCCACCATACTGATAAGTGTATGTTTTACCTCAATTTCAAAAGAAACCAATAGAATGTTTTAAATCTGAAACCCACAACGTAACAATGTATACAATATCAATGAAATTAGTCACACAAAGCTTTGAAAATCAAAGCCTCCCCGTCCACCGAACTATGCATTACCAAGCAAGAGACTCAATAAATTGAAGCTCATAGCCCTTGGAAATCTTAGCGTTCGGTTTTTTGAGAGTGAATACAAAAGCTTCTCTTTTAACATTTATAGTCCCCTCCAGAAAATTTAAGGTTCATTTTTAGGGTTTACATTCAAAAACAAGCAACGGCCCGGACGAGGCTGAAACAGACGGGCGGACGGGCGGACAGGCCGAATGGGGCGAGCGGACGGGGCGGACGGGGCGGTCGATCGGACGGACCGGTCGGACAGGTCCAACGGGGCGGTCAGGCAAACAGGCCAGACGGATCGGACAGGTGGTTGGACGGGGCAGTCGGATGGGACTGTCCGCACTGTCCGCCTTCCGACGTCGTCCGCGCTTTGGACACGCCGACCGCCCTACTTAAACACTGACCGCCGACGGCGTCCGCCCAACTATCCATTGGAGGATCCTATGAGGCCGATATTACTCAAAAAGAGCGGTAACATTTCCAAAAAAAACAGCCTAATAATCACTGCTAAATGAGGATCAATATAATTGATTTATCATTTTATTTAAAAAAAAATGTAAACCCTAAACCCTATACCCTAATTACCCTAAACCTTTTCTTTTCTCCCCTAAATTGTTTTACGAATGCGGGGAATGTGATTAAGTTGAATATGTTTGGATTATTTACTTATATTATCCCTCTAAATAGGTTTTGAGAAGATCTAAAGATGGTGGGGATTTTTTTAAAGTTCATTAGAAAATCAAATGTTTTGCAGAAATAATCAATTCCTTTTTCATTGTAAGCAAATGAAATTTTTTAAAAAGGCTCCAATACATAATTAGAATAACAGTTTAATGGATTTCAACCTCATGATATTTAATGAAAGGTTGTGATTTCTCATTAAAAGTGCATCACGATCTTCAAATGAACATCGAATCTTTCATATTTTTTAATGAAATGTTGATTAGATTTGAAAACAAAGAAAAAGAATCAATGTTTTAACTTTCAAATCATGTATGGTTATATTTTTCCTTAAAAACATAGAAAAATTCGTTACTTGAGTTGGTTGAGTAGAATACATTATACACTTATACATGATTACATGTGCTATATTTATTTTGAAGGGTAATTCCAATATTCTTATTTCAGATGTTTTTAAATATTAATTTTAAAAAAGAGGGTTCATTGTTTAAAGATCTAAAAAATTGACAAACATAATTTCTATTATAAATAGGAATTGAATTCGGAATTCGAATTTTGAAATGATTCAAATGAACAAGATATTGATTATAAAATATTTCTTCGTTTGAGTTTTCAAAATGAATTCACGAAACAATTGCAAACTTTTGAACTTAGGTATATGGTATTGTTTTCGGTTTGTACTTTGTAGAGTATAATACTTCAATTTTAATCCTAAATAAATGAAAAAACTCCACATGAATGAAATGTTTCTATGTATTGCACAAAGATTTCTACCAATTACTATGATAATTAAATACATTGTTACATTTCATAAAATATTCTACATAGAAAGAAAAAATCATTTCAGTTTTCAATCATGATAAACAATGTCTTCTACTCTTTCTGTTATATGTTCATTTTGTATAACGTGTACATTGTACAATCTTTGAGAGCAGGGTAGTTCATTTTTGACTCTCATTGAAATAGAAAATATATTTGTGTTTGGATTTCGAAATCATTATGTATTCTACGGTCTTGCAAGAATGCATCTTACTCCTTCCTTTGAATCCTTTTGATATTTTCTTCTTTTTCCTTTGCTTTCTCGTAGGGCTCTTGTTCTCTTGTTTTCTTCATTTGACCAACCTATTTGGCTTGGCTCTTAGTTTTTGTTTTTTTTAATGCAATGGTTTATGCATATGTTATAAAAAAATATATTATTTATTTAAAATTAATACATTGATGAACAAACACATAAAGGCATTGAATGCTTTCACATTTAAAGTTATAAATCTATCATAAATCACTCTTGCAAATTTGAATGATTGAATCGAAAATTTGAAAATGTAATTACAAGAGCTTTCAATTCAATCAATTGCATAAATCATAAATGTTGAAATGCAACTCGCATGAGTTTAGCATCTATGAAGATTAATTCATGCCATCCACATGCAATTTTCCAATTTAATAAAATGCAATTGAGTACTTCAATTTCTTTCCCTCCAATTCTCCAAGTAACATTCATTTCATATCTTTCTCTATTTGTTTATCTATTTTTTGAGAACAAATGGAAAAACCATCTTTGTCTATATTTGAACATGCACTCTTATTTGATTGATGAAGAATAGATTTATGAAATATATAATCATTGATTTTTTCATATTGATTTATCTAATATATTTTATGTATATATATATATATATCATTAAAGGAGTATGAAAGACAAGATTGACAAATTGTGTTGAAATGTTGTTGATTTTGAAATGATTTAGTACTATATCATTTATAAGAATATTATAATATTATTATGTTATAATATTCCTAAAACAATTGCAACAAATATTAAAATACATGCTAAGTTAGGTTTGTTAGCCTACCAATTGTTCATTAATAGACATAATTGAGTAGCCCCCTTAAATGAAACATTCAATATCTAATATCTTACAATCCAAATGGTGGATTTGTTTAAAAAAAATTTCACATCTTTTCCAATTAATTTACTACAAGATGCTATGGTTACATATGCCCAAAAGTATTTTTCTTCTAAGACTTGGTATTTGCACTACTAATGGCAGTTTTGAAGTGTTTTTAGTGAAAAGAACTTTAGAGGTTAAACATCTATACCGTGAAATTTTGAAAAAAGAACAATTTGCTTCATTGGGGATAACTATAAGAGTATAAGTCCATGCTCTTTTTCGATAGCCAAAACACACTTGCAAAGACTTGGACATTTAGCGGTTTACTAAGTGATAAGACGTCAACTAATTCAATTTAATAGTAGAATTTTTATTCAACTACCTTCTTACAATTGCTTTATACACAATGCAACGTGAATATTTGAGTACATATATTAAACGTCGCAATCCTTTCGTGAATTTTTGCACATTTTAGCTCATATCTTTGTACAATAATATCATTTACCAAAAATTCATAAATTTGGTCATAAAAGAAGGCTACCTTTTTTAATTTCAAATTTTACATTGAATGAATGAAAAGTTAGTTGGACTTTACAGTGCCATGAAGACCTTTGTTTATCGTGCAAAATATGGACGTTGAAGCGCTTCAGGGTCAAACCGCCCCGTCCGCCCTCGTACCCGTTCGCCCTCATACCCGTCCGCCCCGTCCGTCCCATCCACCCAAACCCCCGTCCGCCCCGATACCCGTCCGCCTTGTCCGTCCCGATACCCATCCGCCCCGGTACGGCCGTCTGCCCGGTTACAGCTGATGCGTCTGACCCCCCCAGACTGTCTGACCCTGCCCGTCCGATCGGGCGGACGGTTTAGGGCCGTCCGCATTGTCACTTTTGCTTTGCCCCTTGTGAATACAAGGTGGAGCGAAGAGCTTGGTGGTTCATCTTCCATTGGCTTTTTTCCTAGGCAAGGCAAGAGTGGTTTATTGGGGCCTCCTTGTTGCCAATTTTTTTAACATTTGCGCGTGGAATTCACATTGAAATTAGAAAATTTCATCTATATCAGTTTCATTTGTCACGATGACGAAGGGGAAGAAGAAGGTTGCAAAGCTTAAACATGGAGAGGGACCATCAAACTTGGAGGTAGCTCGCCAAAGTCCTTCGGAGGAATGCAAAAAATTCATGATCGAGCGCATCATTCAATTTTATGAATCGGAAACAACATTGTCTTTAGACAATAAGTACATCAGATATCAGGAGGAGTGCGTGCCTAAATTCAAGGTAGACATGACACACATGTTGTTGCATGCATTGAATGTTCCGAAGTGGCATGATGAAATGCATAAAGCGCACTTTACCAAATGTTTGGAGAACAAGGTTCATGACGCTTTGTGGAATTCCAAAGTCATTTTGGTTAAATATGGCAAGGAATATCGACCCAATGACGCCCAATTTGAAAAAGTGATTTTGAAAACGGACTTGTTTAGGGGCGATGTGCTCCATTCGCCAAAAGGCACAATCGAGTTGATTCGATTGGTTGGTGGAAAAGCAATGATGGAGTTACTAAAGTGGAAAGGACCAAACGGCACCTAATAGCACTTCCAGATACAGCACGCGTGATTGCTGTTGATGATAGAACGATGAGAGGTGGATATGCAACGATTCGAAAGGTCCGTATTGAAGGATGTCCAGGAGTACTTTCTTATTGGGAGTTTGCGGTAAAGAAATCCATTCACCACCAAACTCGACTCAATCTTGTAAAGTTAGAACATCAAAACGAATCAATGGTTGTTCGAATTCCACACGCGGGTGTGATACGGTTTGCTGCGGTGCACGGAACGACGTGTGAAGGTTATGCGTATTGGTGGAACAGTGGAACTCTTCGACAAATGTTGAATATGGATAAGGACTTTCCAGACAACATTCAAATCCGTTTGATGTATACGAATCCAACCAAAGAGGAGGTTGTAAAAGCTCACCATTTAGGACGATATCGGAAGAAGTGCACGGAGCTGACATGGGCCTATAATGTATGGGGTGCATCTTGCTGGACATTTGCACATGATCTTTCTCCGGACAACATCTTGTTGCATTTTCCAGAGGATGAGTCACGTGTGTACATTGGAGTTTGCGATTGGGGCATGATTACCTTAGCTTCTCAGCCAATGAAGTCTTTGTACACATTCACATCAGCAGATGAGATGAAACAAAATTTGCAAAGGAGATGGTGGGTGGATCCACATATTGCATATTTGCATAAAGCAGGTGCAAATGTGGAAGTCATTCCGATGTATTCACGTAAGTCGGAAGAGTATGCCATTCGAAAAATTGCTCGGCGGATGAATGGAAACAACATGTCAGAGGCGTATTTCAACTTGCTATTTAAAACACCTAGTGCGACACAATTTGCCTTTCATGACTTTGCAAAAGTGTTTTATGCTTACTTGAAGCGCATTTCTTCGAAGATTGACGATGAAAATACTAGTTTGGCCCATGTGATTACACGATTTTTTAATACATATCGTTGGCCGATGCCAGATGAACATTTCCGCCATTTATATTAGATTGGTAGTACAGAAATAGTAGTTGAATAGGTTATATAGGCATTAAAAATTAGTTTAGAAATATAGAGTTGGAATAAAAAAAATTATATGTGCAATTAGCCAAATGTGCACAATGTATGGTATTCTATATTAAATTCAAATATATTTTGTCCATATTGATTATGTTTGTATTTGTGTTGATCTCGATTTTTTAAATAGTATATATATATATTTGAAGTCACAAACTTTTTTAGTTTGCCTTCTGAATATAAATTGGAATTTTTTCATAGTTTCAAGACTATTATGGACTCATGATCAAAGTTTATAATCTTTCAACTTATAAGAGATATTGTTTTAATGACAAATCGTGAACCATTGCACTTCATTTAACATTTAATTGTTTAAAGATTAAAGGAGTGACCGCGGGGCAGTTTGGGTAGGGCGGTCGGGGGAAATAGGGCCGTCAAAGCGAACGGGGTGGACGGGGTGACAGGCGGACGGGGCGGTCCCGGCGGACGCTGCGTCCGCTTGTCCCCTGTCCGCCCGATTACGACCGTCCGATCGATGCGCGGACTGATTTGGTCCGCACGAGCTGGGCGTCCGCCCCGTCCATCCGCCCGCCCCGCCCGTCTGCTTTCCGACAACGATCGAGACGCTGCGTCCGCTAGCGTTCGGACGTCCGGAAAACGGACGCTATTTTGGGGTGGAAGTTGACATTCGTCAACCCTGGTCGTGTCAACCCTGTAAGATCTCTATATATGTGGGAAGCTTTGAATCATTTTGTTTTGATTTATGAAATGAAAGTTATGAGGCCTTCTAAGTGTGCGGGTAGTTATGGATTTCCTATTCTAAAATAAACTTTGGAGTTCTTTGTTTCATTCAATTTTTAATATTTTTTGAAAAAATGAAAGTATATGATGTAGATTTTATTTTTATTACATTACTACCATTGGAATTGGCATTTTTCTATTTCATAATTAAATTTTTAATTTGAATCATTCTCTACTTCTTTTTACTTACTATTTTTTTTCTATATGTTGTACAATTCCAAATGATCTAAATTTTTTTCAAGTGTGTAGTTAACTCTCCTTGAAGAATGAATCCAAAGAATTTCCACTATTTTGGACATTTTTTCATACAAATGTGACCTTGTGAAGTGCAACTGATTAATTTTTTGCTTGGCCAAGAAAAAAAAATTTGTCAATTCAAATGCTATATCTTGCAATTTGCAAGGTAGAAATTTCTGAAATTTTTTTCACATCTCTTAAAACTAGTGTTCTACAAGATCCTACTATTAAATGTATCCAAAAATGTTTTTCTTCTAAAATTTGGTACTTGTATTAGAAATGGCAATTTTGGAGCAATTTTGGTGAAAAAATAGTCTCTAACCTTTAGGGGCTAACCTCAGGGTTAACTCCAAAAATTCATAACTAATTCTATGAAACTTCCAAAAATATGAAACAACTTCAATTAGATATCAATTCCATTTGCCTATCAATGAAAATTTATTGAAAAAATATTTCAATTAGTCTAAGCTCCCTGCTCTCCAAAAGAATGAATTTTTAGTCCTCAAAAGATGCTTTATGGACCTACAACCTCAATGTTATTCAAGAGGGACAGATGGATATTTTCATCCATGCAAGACAAGATACACTAAATATAGAAAGAAGTGCCATTATTTCTCATTTTGTTGGGTTTTGCTTGAAGAGGATAATGCTTTGCATTGGCAAAAATTAAAGTAGAGACATATAAAAGCACCACTTTTTTTATCATATCATATTCACTATTACTATTTGACTCATCAAATTTTATTTTTCTTATTGGCAACTTAAAGACGATTTCAACTCACCAAATTGAATGGTTCATGTAGATATTCCATATTCCATACAAAAGTTGTAAAGGATCAAAAAAAATTTTGGTAAATTTTCTAAAAGTGTCATTCCAAGAAATTGGCAATAATTATTGGCGCAACCAAAAATTGTAGCATATATATTCACAAAGGGATAATTTCAAATCACAGATCAGGATTGCTATAGATTTTGGATTCAATCCATTTGCCGAGAATTGCATCAAAGTATAGTACATATTTTTCTTTGGTGTAAATGTGTACTTTTAATGGATGGTCAAATAATTATTTTTATACTGATCATTATAGAATGATTTTGTTTTGAAATGTAGGCTATGAGGTTGTGTTTCTAGTATTTTACTATGAAATTATATAGGTGTGATGAATCCATGGCCATTCCATTGGGATTGTTGATAACCCTCAATTATGTCAAAAACCATTCCATATGCCAATGTCAACAACGATTTGCAAAAAAACAAAATCAGTTAGATTATGTTAAATAAACCTATTTAGATGCATGATAAAGATTTTGTAATCTTCAAGAATTAGAATTTAGCATTCAATGTTGGTTGGTTGGTGGCTTAGAAAACACCAAAAAATGCAAGCAAGTTAGAACAATCATCCGTGTTTGGACATCCATCTACTACTTTCATCTATAATTTCATCAAATATGAGTAAAGTTTATCCAAATTTTGACAAAACTCATACTTCTTGTTGATGTTTTTGGTGCTTTTATCCACATTATTCATTTGTTTTCCTTATGTAAAGATAGCCAATTTTAAATTCAAGTGAGATTTTAGAGAAATTTTACCAAAAAACAACACTTGTAGAAACCTTAGAGATGAATTTCTTCAATATTTTGTTGATCAAGGTATTTGTACAATGCTCTACTACCATCCCCATAAATAGTAGACTGCTGGCATTACAAAGTGCTCAAAGTTATTTGAGAATTTTATAAATTGGCATGTATCAATTGCCAAATCCCCCTTCTTTTTCTTTTTCATTTTTTTATTAAAAATGGGGAATTTCAATTCAAGACTTGCTCTCAAAGAAGACAATTCATGACCTCTCCTTGTAAAAACAAGATTTACCTTGTAAAATTAAAAATAAATAAAAAATTTAGATGGTACAAGGTTTCCCTTCTAATAAAGATATGTAGCTTTAAAGTCACTCATCTTATTTCCTCCAAGACATTCATGAAATTCACAACTAACAACTCTTATGTCTACACCCGTCATGAAATGGTAGGAGTTATTTCTCTTTTTAACCCTTGAAGGACATTCCATAAGTGAAATATTTTTAACCAAATTTTCAAATAGTTCATGATTTTAAATACTTTCAAGCTTAATAAGTAAATGTATCTCCAGTGGTCTTCTATTTATTCTATTTTAAACCTTGAAGGACACTGAGGACCAAAATTGTTTGTGAAATGACTTCATTGCAGAAACAAAAAGAGTACCTATTGGTTCAATAATTGGAGCATTGCAGTGACTATATAGATCATGGAGAGCTACATTTTTCAAATGATTGTGTCATTTAAGGTATAGATAGAACACCCATTTTCACATAAACAAAATTCACATATTTATATATATATATATATATATATATATATATATATATATATATATATATATATATATATATATATATATATATATATATATATATATATAAAACACATATTTTTACATAAATGGAGCATGTATCAAGTAAATGCACCCATAACTGTCTATGTAGTTACCTACACTTTGATTGTAGGGTTCACTTAAAGTGCACCTAAAAGTACCTTGCATAAGTAACTCTCTCCATACTTAATTGTAGTTGGTGGGTTCTCAATTTTTTAGATTTTTTTCAAAAATCAAGGCAGATTTAGTAGGGTGTGGTTTGAGGTGCCAAAGGGAATTCTACTTTAAAAATCTGTAAAAATCAAATACGTTATCCAAAAATTCTATTTGTTTAATATTCAAAATTTTCAATTGTTTATATTAAAAAATATATATTTTCTTAGAAAAATGTGCCTCCAACTATGTTGAATTACTTAAATGGATTGTTATGGGTGCACTGACATTGCTACAGTTAAATTAAAATAAAGATGAAAGTAATTTTCTCATTTTTTAATTCATAAAAACTTCAAAATTCACTACCTTTCACACCATATGTCCAAATGCTACAAAACAAAGTGAACTAGTATAGTTTGTCACCAATTGGAGAATACATGCGTGTGTTGTCGGACAGGGGATTGTCTTGCTATTGAACCGGAGATCTTCTAATAAGTGGCGGATGCAAGTGTCAAAAGCTTGTGTACATGTCCAGTACAGCCCATAATTCAACAATCTTAACCGTTCTTGAAGCTTTTGTTTAACTCAAAGAGAACAAATAACTGATACGGAGCCCTAGTTTTGCACATAATAATTTTTCTTTTTTCTTTTGATCATTGTGTGTGGGTTTCCATGAGTGGGATGAAGATGAGCAGAACGGGAAAATGGCAAACAATCAAGAATCTGGATGCTTTTCCTCAAAGCGAGGATCCTTTGATGCAAAAGACTTCCTCTGGTCTAGCAAATTAGAACTAGCTTGCATTGGATTATTGCTCTTCTTTGGATACTTGTAAGTTCATTCGGATATGGAGATTTTTTTCTACTATTGTAGAATATCTAATTTTTCCTACGTTTTATGTCTCGTCTGTTATTGAGATATGATGCAATTGATGCGGCAGTCTCAGCAGTAGGACTATTTTATAATGGCTAAGTATTCTCTTCGGTTCACGAGCTTCACTTTGATCTAGAAACTGTCACTATGCACAAGGTATTCAAATTTGGGTTTCTTTCCGTTTCAGTGTGTTGTGTTTTCTTATAATTACTCTTCAATAACATGAAAATCCTTTTGACACAAATGTCGGTGAATGTCAAGCGCGGGGAAAAATTGACAATTCACATTAATGTGACTTTTGATTCCTGCTCTGCCCCTGCGAATTGAAGCTTTGTTTGTCAGCTCTTCCAGATGCTCCCCAACAATCGATCTCAAGTGGAGAAAACTGAATGGAGCCTCTTCAAAATGCTTGCCCGCCCTTCTTGATGGGCGAGTCCGGCAACTTGTCTTCGCAAGTTGGGCAAACCTTGCTCTGGGAGTCGCTCACAGCGTCGCCCGCCTTGCTCTTGACGTTGGAGGTAGCATTGCCAACGTTGGAGCCGCTGCCCGTAATCCTGTCGCCGAACTGGCTGAGGAAGCTCTGCGCGTCACCCGCAGCCCTGGAAACGCTGCTCTTGGCGTTGTTGATGGCGATCAAAACATTGCTCACGGGGAATGTCTGGTCGATGGAGCTCACCTTGTTCATGGGGATCACATTGCTGAAACTCGCCTTGGCCTTCTCCAGACTCTCCATCGCTTTCGTCACGACGCCGTCGGCCACGCTCTGCACGTTAGATGCGGCAGCGGAGCTTGCCCTACAAACCGCCGGCAGTTTTAAACCCCTAGTCAGCGCAAATCTTACACACCCAAAATCCCAGGAAAATCGAGTATCGTCTACTCATGGAGTCGCGTATACTTCTCATTAGAACAGGACGGATACTCATTACCACCGCAAAAACCTCGTATGGTTATCATTCGCTTGTGGTGCAAAACCCCCCCTCCTCTGATACATAACCATATTCTTACAACATGCATGTAATGTTTGCGAGTATTCGAGATGAAACACAGGCATGTTCGACACACATCTATCAGGATGGACATTCATTGACACCGCAGAAATCAAGTCAACTTCGCCTAACCTATCAAACACGCCATTCTTAGTGAGAAGAAGTTTGCCAATACGATGATGGATTACAGGACATACTGTTTGGCAGATGATCCGGTGTTCTGCACTCCTTCAGAGAATCGGGCAGGCAAGTCGTGCTTGTCCGCACTGTTCAGCAGCTGTGCCGTCCGTCTGGCACCATCGCCATCAGGCCCGGTCGCTGCGAACGCTGGCACGCCAGAGACCAAGATCGCACCCGCGGCCAACAGACCCACCAACGCTCGCCTTCCCGAAACCTTCGATTCCTGCACACCAAAACTTACAAACCATCAAACCTCCACTACACACCATAGCCAACCAATCCCATCATCTTGGATCCCGGCATCGCCACAACCGAGATCCCATCCCGTACTACCGAATTACGCACCTCATCAGCGCTCGCCCGCACAGCGGCATTAACCTTCACAACGCCTGACCTCCGCGCCACAGGCGCAAAGCAAACAGAGCTGAATGCCGGGCTCCCCGACGATCTGCAGGGCTCCATCACGGATGGCGCCGTGACCAAGGCCCCGTTGGAGCTCGCAACTGGGGTGATGGATGCCATAGCTCCAAAGAACGGATTCTGGGCTCGTGTCCATAGCTATTTATTGATCATCGTTGGTTGCACAGTTTGAGTTTGGATGTTCATATACAGTGGTCGACATTGGGTAGGGATCCATAGTGGACGTACATGCCAGTATTATGTGCGTAAATATTGGCTGTTACGAGCAGTTTGCATTGATCACAGAGCGAAATACTGGCCCTCATTTTGGTTGTATGATTCATATTTTCGTGTGATTTGTGTCCGGGATGCAGACTTTGATGCGGAAATGGGGACTGCAAGCACTGCTCAACATTAGGTTCCTCAAGAATAGAGAGCAGCTGCATTCGCTCACTGCGGCCAAGCTAGAAGAGCTCAAGACCTGGATCGCTGAACATTACGAGCAACCTCTCAAAGGGTAGGCCTGCCATTGGAACCCAATTATTCTCCCAAGCAAGCAGCCAGTGTCGATAAACGTTACAGTGCAAACATTCTGGCGATTTCTTTGTATCAATTTGTTGACGAGACATTTTTTTTTCAATACAGACTGTATTTATCATGCGAGGAAGGTAATGGTGAAGCTAGTTCCGTTTCATCACTTGACCCAACTAAAAATTCACGTTTTCTCTTGCTTTTGTTCAACAATGGTTTAGTGTACGTGCACTTTGCACTTGGTGATCACGTGTTGTTTTCAGAGTATGGCTGTTGAGGTTTTGTATGTAGAAAAGAAACCTGGTTGCCTGCTGATATGTATTATGCTGCGATTATTAATATCAGTTTTATCTTGTGATGTTTGCTGCACAAGGCTTCATGCTTGCTGTCATAGTTGGTTTTTGAGTTGTGTCTTTGGCGAAGTAGGAATGATCTACGCATGTGATATTATGGATTTTTGGAACATTGTGATCATACCAAATTGTTTTACTTCCAATAGTGAAAACTGGGTCAAATCCAGATGAAAACTTGCCTTCATCAGGCCAGGTCAGGCCACTGTGTGTCATGCAGTAAACATTTGATCCATAGAGCGAGGATAAGATAAGATAGTAGGTCCAAAAATCGACCATTTAAGAGCTGGAACTGATTTCAGGGGAGGTGAAACTTCTTGAAATGTTTTTCAGTAAATTTTCCTTGAAAGACGAGTGGAATTGGCTTAACCCAAGTTTGTTTCATATTTTTGGAGCTTTGTGGAATTAGTTATGAAATTTTGAAGTTGAAATGGCATAAGGCTCTAAAAGCGTCCACCTCCTAAAATGTACATTGCTTGTACATTGCTGAAGGCTATGAAAAAGCAACATGTTCTAATAGAGTACATTGGAAGAGGTGGGCGATTTTAGAGCTTGTGTGCTTTTCAAACCTCCTTCCTTATGATGGAACAAAAAAGCCTTGTGGAAATAGAAATCCCATTTGCTATTACTGTAAGTTGAAAATTCCATAAATATTACAAATGTGGTATTTGACTAGCACAATATCTTGTGACTAATTTACATAAAACACATCCAACTAAATATCAACAATATTATTGGATGCAAACACGATTATAAAGGGCCTTCAATAACCAAGTGCTTGACATAGTGGGAGTGCATTATCAGTGGTTTTAAGGTAGTAGATAATTAAAGTCTCCTTTTCAACACTAGGAGCATGCCAATCTTTGTTATGTTATTAATAAACAATTTCTACTACCATTATGACTGAAAGTTTATATTGTCAAGACTTTTCTATTTTATTTTTACTTAGCAAACCCCCCCTCTCCAAATAAAAATAAATAAATGTCTCTCCCTTGCAATATAATACAATCTTTCACATTTATCCACAACAAAGTAAAGCTCTAGATTTTTAATTATTAAAATTATAAGTTTTGTAATTTTTGAGACACCTAAAAGGGAGCATCTTGAAAGCTCAAAATACATTACTGTAATCCCTAATTGCCAGAGGCACCCAATTCTAGTGTTAGCAATACTTTGAAGTTAAATAAAGTTATAAAACCTAACCAAGTTGCTATTTCTAATAGTTTAAATTTTTGAAAAAAATCTTTTTGAAGTCTAGTTTTAGCATCAAAAATATGATTTTGAAAATGATTGAAAATAAATTTTCTATTCAAGATTTTGTACAAGGGTGTCCATTGCAATCTTGAATTTCCATGATAGTGTTAAGAGCTCTTGGAAATGAGCCTCTAATACAATAGATCTTAGAGAAAAATTCACAATAGAAATTCATTTAAAAAAATTGTAGAATAGATTTTGAGAAGCTGTAAATTGATTGGAATTATGCATGTTATCTTCTTTAACCTCATATTTTTTTGAAAATCAATTTTTGACATTTGACATGTGGAAAGAGGATTGAAAGACATCAAATCACTTTTATAGTTTAACACCCTCATAATCAAAATATTATAATCTTTCAATCCATAAGTAATATTGTTCTGTTTTCTTTTCCCATGTGATCTTTAACATATCTATTTTGAATTAGTACACTTACAATTCTAAAAGATTAATACAACTTATCAAAATGTTGTCTTTTTTTTCAAAATAGAACAAATTCCTAGAACTACAAAAAAGACCTTAGGCATTCAAGGGTTAAAACTTTCTCTATCGAATTTCTATCATTCTAAGAAATAAACAATGTGCCAAGCCATAGGAATGGTGAAGATGTTATTTTTCATAATGAATCTTTGTTTTCACATTATTGGATATAACTTACATATTGGATGCTTAAATCTTGGGGCAATTAAAGATCTAGAAAGAAGTATATCATGATGCTAAAGGAGTCCCACATTATGAAAAAGAGAATGACTTTCTTTAATCCTAGAAAGACATTCTGTGTTCTTGTAAGGTCAAACTTTGTTAGTATTCTATATTAAAATACAATATTTTAAAAATATATATAAAATAATATATATTCAAAATTTAACTTCATTTTTCCATAATTACGACCATAGAAATGAACTCTATACAAAAAATTTAAATAATTTCTTTATAAAAATCATGGTAACTACAAAATGCTAAAATCAATACAATTCTTTTAACAAAATTAAAAATGATAGTGATAAACATCATGGTATAATTGGTGTACTCCTTTAGCTTACAATAAGAGAAATTATACTTAAAGCTATATCAAGTTCTTTCTACACATAAAATCATGGATCAAACCTAAAATAGATTGTTTTCTCTTAACATTTATTATATTGATTGATTGATTGAAAAAAATTAGAATCAAAACAAATTTTGAGTACTAGATGTGGAAGCTTCTTTAAGAAATTTGATTCAAGAGAGTGACAACAATATTTAACAACACCTCCAACATTGCCTTGGTAGACTAAAAGAAATGAAGTAGGCTAAAAGGAATTTGAACATATCATAAATAACAGACATTGAAACAAAAGATGTAGGTAATCCAATACCTCATCTTATAAAATGGGAAAAAGTAGAAAATCCAATGCATGATCTACTAATGGAGGCAAAAGAGATTGCTGGGATCAATTTCGAATGTGCAGCAATACAAACAACAATTTGAATTCTAAGAATCCACTCACAACAAGGGAGAATATCTCAACTTAAAGAGGACATAATGACCCCACTAATATTTAGGGACCAAAATAATTCCACTTTATTCCTTGCAAACTCAATCCACAATTATAGACTTAAGATGACTTTATCCTACTCAAGGATATCTTCCCTTTGTGCAAGTTACCCCTATGGAGGCTCAAAAAATTTTAGGCCTCACGATTGCATAGGACTAGATATGGAAACAAATGACAACGTTGCATTTCTGAAATTGAGAACTTTCACAACCCCCAGGAAGAGATTAAAAAGAACGAGTATGTTCTTTCTCAGAGCCCCTGTAAACTAAGAATCCATGTGTCCAATATGCACAGCAAAGTGGATTGCATTGGTTCTTCACATACCTCTCAATGTGCAGGGAATACTGTAATTCTACAGCAAAAGTAACAAGAGGCAGATCTCTACCGACAGATGTGACCAAGTTTTGTTGATTGTGGGGAACCAGAGACGAGTGTAAATAAGTACTGGGCCTTTGGTCATGCAAAGATTCAAGGGCAATAGAAGGTCGTTGCAGGTGGAGTTTCACATCAATAACAGTACAACTCGGCCTATAAACAGGTGAAGTAACTTTAATACATGAATGGCCATCGTAATGCATGGTATATTGAATATTAACAGTTTTGGAAGGGATCAAAACTCCCCAGTCACAAGAAGAATCTATGGTACAACAGCATCAAATATATCTACTTTGTTTCTCATGAATGGCATGGGCCCAGCTATGTGACTACAAAGAGAGCTCCTCGTCATTCATCATTGAATGAGAGTTTTCCACCCCTAAAACCTTGTCAATAGAGATTGGGGGTATGGCATGCACCTAGTACTTCTGATATTCGTGCCGAACAATGTTGTCGACTGTCAACGCAAGGAGGTCATTCAACCTTGGGATTGTCGACGAGCAAAACCAGGCTGGGGAAACCCACGAGGAGATTATTTGTCAAGAACCAAAATTGTGGTCATTTAACTCCGCACGTCTTCAAACTGAAACTGAAGTCAAACTGAAAAGAAATTGAAGTCTTCAAACTCAGCCCTGTAGGACCTTTCACTGCTTAAGAGCACCTACACAGACATGAAGTCTGCCTTAATGCCACTAGCTGTGAGATTGACATCACATCTCATACCAGCAAAAACCCAACAGGCAGACAAGCAGAGTACGGGTTCAAAAGCAAACACATTCAAGAGGACATCACCCAATGGGGCAGTGAAAGGGCAATACCTGGAGAAGGAACGATGGAGTTTTGCTTGGTGCAGCTGTGCTAAGCCTCCTTGCAGTTCTGGTGACAGGGGCCGCTGGAGGACTATTAGTATTGGTTATGTCCCAGGAGCTGCGTTTCCGAGAGTTGCCTATAGGGGGCCGAGCTGACGTTTGATACCCAGGCTTGGCAGGGGAGAAAAATCTAGGAAGAGGTGGGCTCCGGGGTGGATGGTGTGCTATACTCATTCTCCTAGGTGCAGGGTCAACAACCCGAGGACGAAACTCCTTCACGGCTTGTCGCGTGGGCGGAAGGGATGGAATTTTGTTGGATGAGTGTCGCAGAGGCCGCAGGCCCACTCTTCCTGGTGCTCCTTTTTCATTGCTCGCTCCAAATACTACAGGTGAGGCAGACCTTGAGCTCATAACCTTAACCTGCTTATTCAAATCAGTTTTGGAGTGTGCAATAAGTGACCTCGAAGGCATGGCTGATGACAAATTCTCGCCATTTGCAGCCGAAAACAGTCTGGTGACTGGCCTGATTGGGCTGACATCTGGCTGCTCAGCCATTGGGCATGCCGAGGGAATTGGGGAGGTGACAGGGAGCTCTGGCGGAGTCAAAGGGGCAGAGTATATTGCTTCTATGGCTATTGGATTCCTGGACGTAGCGTCTGAACCAAAAGATATTCTGGAGATTGTTTTGTGAGTACTGGTACGTACGGTAGAGCGAGATTCTTTAGACGCGCTCAAGAAAAGATTTTTGGACTGCAATAATGGCGAGGTCTCGACTGACCTTTTTGAAAGTTTTTCGATAATTTCATCTTTTGCCTTAACCTCCATGGCATGCTCTTGTTTCAGGTTCGCCATAGCAGCAGTGTGCTTCTCATCCTTCCTCACAATCTCCACCTTCGTCCGCTCCACTTCCATCTCTAACAACTGAATGGTGCGCTGAAGGTCCCGGATGGTCCGTTCCGCTGTGACCCTCTCAGGAAACTCCTGCTCACTTAAATGAGTATGATAACCTGGCGTCTTACTCTGCGAGACCATTTTCAGCTGATTGAGTTTAGAATCTAAAGAGACGGATTCAAGTACGCAAGCAAGTCCGCTGCTGCTAGATGTCTGAGGAACACAGGTCAGCTGATAATCTGGATATGAAGGAAAAGTGTAAATAAAAGTGCACTGATTGAAACAATGGAAGGTGGTCTACCTGTCCTAGGTCTGTGGGTCTGAATGAGTCCTGGAAGGGTGAAGAGGTCGCCGTTGGAATGTGTGGAGTCAAGGGGTAATCTTGCTCCTGAATCTGTCTTGAGTCACAGTTCGTAGGAGTCCATAGTGGAGCACCAATTGCGGACGGAACACTCTGTTGTGCAGCCACATACTTCTGTTGCAACCGAGCTAATTGAAGACGCAACTGTTGATTGGCCGCTTGCATCTCGGCCATCACCTTCGTTCGATCTTCGACTATATCCGGAACTTCCGCCTCTTCATGGGCTTCGCTGGACTGTCATGACATTGTGCACTTCACAACTATCAAGATCAAATATTAATCTTGAGAAGTGCATCCATCCGCAACATAATAATGGATAAGATAACAAGACATTTCATTTTGGAAGCATAGAAGAGATTGAAAACTGCTACCCACCTTGGTCCGAATCTCCTTCGCCCTATCAGCCCAATGAAGTGTGTTTTGAGTCTCTCCAAACGAGGCATCGCTAAGACTAACGTTCGCTATCATTGCAGTCCGGCAGGATCCTCCGAGTGAATCCTAAGAACATCACAGAAATACATCCGACGTTAAAGTAATCTTACAGAGTCATTAATTCATGGAAAATCCAGAAAATTGAGCCTACTCTGAAGTAAAATTGAGCTATCTCTTCCGCGAAGAGCCTTTGGCACACAGCTATGAAGTATCCCTTACAATTGACGTCACTGCTCCGTCACTCTCATGGAAATATTGATATGCATCCTCAGAAAACCCTAAAATTTCAAGGATTTTACACTGCTTAAAAGCACAAATTAAATTGAACTGAATAGACACAGCCGACAATAAAAATTTATCAACCTTAAGGAGTTGAGTAAGCTTCGAATTCCGGAACGGAATATGCTTTTTCCCCTCACATAGAGCATTAATGCAACTGCTCAATGCAAGTAGAGACCGATTGATGCTTGCACCTTCCACAGACCGTAGGGTTCTTTGATCAGTAGCAAGTGCACGCTCCGAACCTGCCAAATCGATTAGAGAAAGCTTGCCCAACCGCGTTATTATACCCATCTCTTGCTGCAATTTGTATTCCGCCACAACCTGTAGTAACTCCAGTGATTAGAATCAGAACGCAATGAACATATAAGTAGAGTTTACTGTAAAGATTTTCGAGCCGTGCCATCGCGATTGGAAAGAGAACCTTCGCCAACTGTGATTGTTAAGAGTCCGTCAGAGTTGAATACAGACCTGTAAAATGGCGTGTGATCGCGACGATGTTTCATTGGCACGAGTGGGCTCCGTAGTTCTATTAAGGTTGCCCCGTTGCAGCAAGTGAATGACCTGCAGCAGATACATTTACTTAATACCAAAATGCGCATGCAGGGTCCTAGCAGAAGAAGATGAAATCGGTTATCAAGCCAAAATGGATACCTCATCAGCTGAATAAGCCTGATACTGCGTCAAACCCGCCGCAATAATGCCCTGCGAATTTAGAGAGGAAGACATCTCCGATCATCAGAAGTATATCATGCTAATCATTCTTACGAACCGGAATATGCACATTTGACAATACCGCTCACTAAGAGAACAATGACGACGCTATATTCCAGATCTAAATGGGAAAAAAAAAACTCCACTCGAGGATTGGTAGCAATGCAACATATCACATTCAGGTCGAAATATGCTTACGGATGGTGAGTGTACCTGCTTCGAATCTTCTCGAAGGACAAGCGGTCGGCCAGGAGAGAGAAGATCACGGACAGTTTCATTGTACACCTCAAGATATGAAAGCCGTACTACATGGTCTCCATCCTTGCTGCGTTGCTTGATCTTAGAAAATAAGTCTTTTAAAGCCAAAACCATGACTCCTGGATTTTGGATCGTCCCTAACATTGTGTGGGTCTTACCGGCACCAGTTGCACCATAACAGAACACTGATCCGTTTCTCCCTTGCAGTACTCCCTCCACAAGTTGTGCAGTGCTGAAAGAGTACAGTGCGTCAACATCTAATATCTCGAATTGGAATGTCAGGACACCATACAATGCTACATCAAACTCGTTCACAGCAGATTAGAAACAGCATTCACAAAATTCAGCGACCCCATGCAATCACTGCAAGTGCTATAGAGTTATTACACGATCTTCAGGTAGAGTATGCAAATGGAAAAGATTCAGATGCGGACTCTTACCTTGCATTATAGACATCCTGCTGAGAAGTATTGTCGGGAAAGGAGGCATCGAATGCAAAATGGCGACCCCGCACCCGCTTGAGCCGCAAATAGTCAGTCTCGAGCGCAAACTCTGTTAAGTACACGTCTCTCCTGTTTACAATACGAACGCAACTGCGAGCTCCTGCTTCTTTCTCCTTCTTTGATAAGGGACGGGCCCGCACATAAACCATAATGCGAGTGCCAGCCGCTCCTCCCGAATCAGAAATCGTCTCCAATTCATCAGCAGCAGAGGATGGGCGACCCTTCACCGTCTTCATTCTTGTTTCTTTCTTCAGTGAGGTAGTTGGGGTTGTGCCTACGCGCGTTGGCGGGAGTGTAGTTGCTAGGGACAATCTGATTTGTTGCGAACACAAAATAAGCAAAAATTGAAAATAAATTTACGAAGGGCCTGATACCAGACGTAAGCAAAGAGTTTCTCAGAGCCACTGTAATGAATCTTGGTACTCCGCCAAAAACCTTGAACTAACCTGGGCATGGCGATATTGTTGTTTGCAGCATTGATTTGGTTTAGCGGCCTCTGTTCTAAAGAAGCCTTGCTATCATCTGCCGTTGTAACCCCCTGTTTCATCGAAGCCTCTTGTTCCTTTGCCCAATTGTATGCTCCTAGAACCTGGGGACTGTAAAGCCCTGGAGTTCTAACCACCGTTGGAGAGTCGGCGCTATTTTCCTGCATCTCCAGAACTTTACGCTGGATAGTTTGCAATCTTGATTTCATTTCATTCTGGGATGCCTGGCGATTCAGCCTTGGGGCAGGGGCTGTATTACACAAAGATGCCGGGTGCGTCGTCTTATGGTCCAAAACCCTTGGTGATGCATGATAGTCATCGCCAATGCCAGTTCCCACCCCACCCCCGAGGCGGTTAACTCTTTCCTTGAGGAGAAGGAGGGAATTAGAGGTACTTCGGATCTCTGCAGCCCCAGTGCTGTCTGTCAGTTTAGAAGCCTCGATTGCCCTTGCATCTTTGCTACCGTGCAAGACGTCCCGCCGGAAATTGTGATCCCCGATCAAGCTCTCTTTCCGAACTCTAATCTTGTTTCCAGTTGATGGGCTTATGGCTCCCGACCGAGCCACTAAGGCGGGCATCTTCTTAGCAGACCCCTGCAGAGTAACTTCGGCACAACTTCCTTAGCTCCACATTGCCGTTCGACTGCAGACATTGAAACGAAATAGCGCGAACGTTAATAAATCATTTGCGAGAATCCGACGCCGCTAACAATACTCGACCACAATTGCGCTCCGATATCTAACTGATTTCGCGCGTGCGCGCTTTCAGCATCGTGGACTCTAAACCCTAGAGCCACAGAGTGGTCGGCAAATAATTGTACCGCACTAATGATGTCTGCAGGTACACAATATTCTGGTCAGAGACGGCGCCTCTGCAATGGTGACACCCTATTCTACACAACCGACGGAGGTGATCTCTTCAAACTCTTGTTATCACAGGTACCATGTACTCCACAATCAGGGCTACAAACGAGTCTGGCGAAGGCTACCGAAGACACAGTAGATATAGTGAATTTGATATATTCCCACTGGTTCTAACGTCTGTCTGATCCGCCATATGATCCAAAACCTGGTGCAAGTTGAGACTACCAAAAAATCCTGCAGCTTGAAGTCAACAGGACAAAAACCTGCACTCACAATTAGGCAGCGAAATCTCACATTGCAGTCGATAACCGAAAGCGGCTCTATCCTTCGGTGAAGCACACTTCTTCAACTGCAGCGCATACGTCTTCGTCTCCACATTCCCACTTTCTATTGATCGCTGCATTGTAAATAAAACAACCAGCACGATTATAAAATCAGATCAACCTCCCGTCACACAACTTCGATACATCCAATCAAAACTACAGGTGCATCCTGATTTTTCCAGCACGACATTGCCATTCTTTAATCCATATTTGCAAACAACACAACTTCGAAGACAGCTTCCAACAGCCTTCGATATTAAACCACTGGAAACACAAGCAAGAAAGACATCCGGATTCTCGACGCAGCAGCATACACATGTTCCATCTGGAAATTAAGAAACACAGGCCCCCCGAAAGATTAATTACATGCGACACAAACTTCCAGTAAACTATTATCAAATTCCAAATTATCAAAAAAAAAAAAAAAAAAAAAAAATTTAAGTATTAAGATTCTCTTAACGACATACAGCTACAAATCGTAGTGCCACTCCTGGTACCGATAGCATCCCAGAGCACGAACGGAACAATACTAACTCTCTTGATCAAACTCCAAAAATTGACGATTACAAACGCGACTCACACGACACTAGCTTCAATGCGCACGAGCTTCTTCCCGATCGATTTGACCCCTGCTCCACGCGTGCGCTTCCCCGCGGACAAGATTGGAACAAACCCTAAAATATCGGACCGTGGGAGGTTTTAAGACCTTGGTCCGTCAGTCAGTCCCCTGGATCGAAATTCGAATTTGCCACATTGCCATGGAAGTGACTTGCGACGCACGAGGGGACGGTTGCGGCAAGATTGTTGGATGGAAAATGCTAACGAAGGCTTGATGAAGAATGGGAAGGGGAGTAAGTAAGTTAGGATGTGTGCACGCATTGGAGATGGCGCGCGTCGGAGCGCAAGGGTGATGAAGAGCAATCGTTGCCGGCAGTAATTGGGGATGCTCTACGGAAGAGCGCCGTTGTGAGTGACCGTTGGAGTTTGATTGCCTTCAAGCGGGACCGACAAGGTTCCCGATGGGGTTCCCTCCCACATCCAGTTACCGTTCCTCCGTTCCCATGGAAGTTCTTTTAGAACGTTCCCTTATGACGTTCCCTGTGGGCGTTCTCAGTGCTTTTTTTTGTCAGAACTGGAGCACTGCTTCTTTTTTTCAAATTTCTTAAGATAGCCACCAAGCTTACACGGATTTATCTTTACCGTAGTCAGGCAGCAACTTCCGCCTGAAAGTACTACTAAACCTAGATGCCCAAAAATTTTGGGAATTGTTTTCCCATAAAAGAATCTTGCAAAACATTTCTTTTTTTAGCATATGTAAATTTTTTTTTCTAGAAGAATGAAATATTTGGTTGGGAAGCATCCACGTTGGTACTTGGGTGAGGAATTAGGTGCTTCTAGACTACACTAAATAGTAAAATTAAGTTGTCACTTACTAATTTTTTGACATTTGATATTCACACCTTCTTCATTGCTCGCGGATTCTTTAGCAAATGTGCATAGTGTAGTTCCCGATTGACTACTCATTGATGCTCTACAGCAAAATATATTGTTTTTGCAAAGTTTTCACTACACTCATCGTTCTACTCTGGAGGTTTCTATTAAGGTAAAACAGCCCATCATGTTCATATGACCCATAATGGACACCTAAGAGATGACCCATGATAGTTATTATCAATTTATGAAAGTTTGCGCTACCATCAATGTCTCATCTGACACTATTGGAGTGATTAGTGACCCCATAAGGAACACATAGCTTTTTTTTAGTGTTAATCATTGCAAAAAATGACTTTTTCAAGGCCCTCCAAGTTAGAAAATATTTTGACTATTTCAAGGGAAGAAGGTGAGCATTATGGATACATGTTTTGTTGGTTGTGGAGTAGTTTACAAATTGTTTGGGGCAAATCCCTTCAAAAAATCATAGCAAATTTATACTTTGTTGAAAAAATATGATTTCAATTGTTGTTGTTATTTCTTACACTTGTCTATATGCGGGGGAAAAATTGTAAATTTTAGCCATGGCATAAGTGCAAACTCAAAATTCTGACCATAATGGATTGTTTTATCTTAAACATTGCAAAAACTTCTTCACTTATGCTTGCTTTGTTTGTGCCTTCATCTTGTAGAGCGCATTGCCTATGCATGTTGTGGCTTCATCCTACAATCCTTGTCAACTATAATTTTCCAATTCTCAACATTCCTCCTTGAGACAACAAAAGGGGGGAGGGGGGGGGGGGGGGCACACCTTCTTCATAATTGCAAGCACTTGATTGGCTCCAAGTTCCTATCCTAAGCTCCTCATTCATCAACAAAATTTTGTCTTCTAAGAGGGTGTGAATACCATTACTATGTAAATATTTATTGTTGCTATACAAGAGTGCATTACTTTTGAATTAGGTATTGTTGGGATTAAGACCCATAAATCTCTATGTGTATAAATGGAAGATCTGAAGAAAGATCTATTGACTTTCATGGCTTCAATTGTAAAGTAACTTTCTTGGGATAAAGCAACCTAATTTACTATTTAGTAAAGAGGCTAGAAGCAATTAGAACAAAATTTTAACTAGTGGGATGTTAAAAAATTGAAAAGACAATAAACTATAACTTTACACTTAAAAATTTAAGTGTACATGAAAGAATGATGCAAACAATACCTTTGTCTTCTATGGCAAAAAAAATACACAATTATTTGGGATAGTAGAGGTTCCATTGTCCATACAATACATTAGAGGTTCTATTGACTATATAGATGAGTTTTGAATTATGCTAATTGTGCGTACATTTGATATAGATCTATTGACATTTAATTTTATGCAATTTTATAGCTTAACACAAAATAAATGTGCAAAATTTGAGATAGTACAAGTTTCCATATTGTTGTAGGGGAAGATTCAAAGTTCAATTGTATGGTGAATGAAACCTTTCCCTTACACTATGGTGAATTGAGACCTTATATTAGTTAAGTTTATGTAGAGAGGTAGGATTAAGTACTATTAGGGGACCATTGATCACAAGGTTGATTTCAAGAAGGACTATGTATTCCCAGTGAATATCATACAAAGTATTTTATTTCCTTATGCTATTTTTGAGTTAAAAAAATAAGAACTTGATTAAGAAGACATCTATGTATTTTTTGACAACCAATATCTATCAACAAGTTGATTTATAGATTCTTAAAGATAAATCATTAGATATTGGGGGGAGCTAGGAGGGCTGTTCTAGGCTTGTTTCCTTTGTTGTTTCCATAAGCAGTTAAAGAACAGCTCGCTATCAGAAATTTAATAATAATAATAATAATGAAAAAAAAAAGTTGAATTTTTCTTTTATATGATGTGGAGGTTTCTTTGTCACAGTAGACTACTACTACGGCATAGTTCCTAGGTTCCTGAGAGCTCGGGAACTCATAGCCCTTAACAAGCCCTAAATCCCTTCTAATAGTATGGATTGTCACAATTTTGAATTTTTTATACATATGGACTTCTTTTAAAACATAAACACATAAAAGTGGTTTATTGTAAATGAAAACATTCTTTATCTAAAAATGAATTTTTTGGTGCCAACATCATTGTATTTCATATAGTTATGAACTTTTATAGAATGAAAGGTTGCTTAGTGAATCAACTAGTGCCAATATTGAGACACCGAACCATGCATCCACATAGGTGTAAACGGATAGTGAGAAAATTGCATACAAACCAAATTTTAATACAGCATTGTTCCCCTTTTTCCAACTTTCAAATTATGTAGTTAGCTTTAAATTTGGTGAAGAATTGACTCTATAAGAAGGTCCAAGTGAGGGATGAATTTTTTTTGTCCATATCTCTAAAATTGCTTGAAGGTGCAAAGCTAGGAATAGGTATTTGTATTTTAGGGTAGTATAAACAATAAAGAATAATTGACCCAACTCCCTCTAAAAAACTGCTCTTATTTTGTATTTGTATTGTCATTTGCTTAATCTAACTAATTTTTATATGCTAAAAATATCCAAAGGGATTCATTTAGGCTAATTTGGATATAATATGATAAAGTATATGGCATATAGGATGGACTCTTTAACCCCTAAAGTTCCTCAACTATGTTTTCGTAAAAAATGCTTCAAAATTGTCATTTCTTGTACAAGTTTCAAAATTTAGGAAAAAAAATTTAGACACATAAAACCATAGGAACTTGTATTACACTAGTTTGAAAAGATGTGGAAGAAATTTCAGAAATTTCCACTATGTAGATTGCAAGATATTAGCATTTGAAGTGACAAAAGTCATTTTTTTGTCCCTATGAAAAACTGGGCAACTAAACTTCACAAGGTCACATTTGTATGAAAAAATGTTCAATATGATTGAAACTTTTTGAATTCATTCTTCAAGGCATGTTGTCTAAATGCTCGAAAAAATTCAAATCATTTGGAATTGTACAACATATAGAAAAAAATAGTAAGTAGAAAGATAAAGAGAATGGTTCAAAATACTAAATTGTTAACAATTTACTTATGGAATTGAAAATGCCAATCCCAATGGTTGTAATGTTGTAATCAACAATCTTCACCTACGTTTTTTTATTTTTTTCCAAAAATATTGAAAATTGAGTTCAATAAAGGACTTCGAAGTTTATCTTGGACTAGAGAATCCATAATTGCCTACAATCTAAAACACCTCATAACTTTTGACTCATTGATCAAAATGGAATGATTCAAAGCTTTTAATGTATATATAAAACTAGAAAACCAATTTAGAATTTGGAATTTTAAAAAAAAATTATTTTTTCAAATGTGCCCAAACTGCTTGAATTGAAAAACAAACTAAATATTAGGCTACAACTTTTGATTCCTATTTCCAAATGTCTTTAAATTTAGTGCACATGAAAGATATTCCTTGTCTAACCTTCTATCAAAATTTGGGCCAAAAACATGAAAATCTCTAGTCACACACACCTACCCAAAATTTCTATGTTGCCAAAAAATGTAGCTTGGTCCTTTAGGGGTTAAGGTTACACTTTGTCCTATGAGATTGTGATTTTCAAGATAAATGGATTTTAGGAGGGAGCATTGAAAGTATATAAATTTTCAAGAGGAGAGTTGAGTCTTTATATCTCCACTATTCACTTTTTGAAGGTTATATTTATCTTGTTTGTATGAACAAAATGTCAAACTTTAGAAGGATTACCTCATGTCATATTTTTATTCTTAAACCTTTTTTTTGAGACCACATCACCCTGGCTCATTCTAAGTTTATCATTAAATTTCCTAAATCCTTCAACATTTAATGTTAAAATACAAAATTGATGTTTTTTGCAAAACATTCTATAGGTTGTCTCTAATGTAGCAATTTTAAAAACAATGTATAGTAAACTTGTCAATCATCACACAAATAAAATTGAAATCCTTCTCTAGATAAATATATAGACTTTCATGTTTTGAAATTTGGCATGATTATTAAATGTCATGTTAAGCTTCACCTTCAAGAAACAAAATGCAAAAAGATTTCTTCCTACAAATTATATTGCAATTTGAAGGTAATGAAGTTGAAATCTTGTTAAAACTTCCTTGCAACCTTTCATCGCATAATGCACAATACTTGGGTAGTGATACAAATCTTTGCTCCCATCACAATTGAATTAGTAGTTGAATTGTATTATTAGTTTTTAGTAATTGGAGGAATTGTTGTGCGGTTTTGGGATCTTTGCTATACATGGTTGTTTTACTCTATATATTTTAATTTCTTGAATTCAAATCGATGTCAACTTTTTGTCTAAAGCGGGCTAAAGTTGACTAGTTGGTACATGAGTGAAGGGTTTATCAAATATTTATTATTTTTCTAAAAATATAATCTACTAGATATTCAAAATAGAATACTCTAATAGAACATCTTCCCTACAAAAAAACAAGTTTGAAAACATTCCTTAAATCTTTGCTTAAAAGTTGTAGGAAAAGCTCATAAATTGAAATTCTCCCATTAGGCTGTTTAAACTCATTGCCACCTAAACTACATCCAACCCCAAAATGAAGATGAATCCTTATCCATTTGCAATTAACACTAGAGGAAGTAGAAGAAGAGAACCAATAACCTTTGAATAATATTCTTTGTAACTCACTTGTTGTGGGAGTGCAAAATTAGTGAGTTTATAGTAAACTTCCATAATTCAATATTGATATCCTTCAACGAATTCTGACTGTAGTACAGTTCTTTTTTTTGTAAATGAAGCCATTATAATATTACACCTTATTCACCATTTTAAATAGCATACTGTACTGTAGCTTGTATTTGAAGTGTTTTTTTCGAATTTCAAATTTCAAAATCGAATAACTATGGTGTAAATCTAATAACTAATTCTATACTGTAGATAGCTTCTTGACATCATCAGGAGACTTAATTGCTTACATCCCTCTTAAAGTAACTAACGTTTTGATGCCATGACATTTTTGAAAATTAAGTAGTAGCGGAGTAAGTATAACTTTGAATTGAATTGAATTTATAAAACGGAAATTTATTCAAGCTTATCACTGGCATTGCAGTGCTGTTCTTAACTTCTTATTCTTGCACTGCAGGCACGGAATGGAATTCAGTCAGTTCCGTCACTTGGATTGACAGACACCAAATTATCTTACTGAGAATCTGAGCGCACCATCAATGACGTCGTAAGTTATTACAAACTCTTCAAGCTTCAGTTAAGTTATGCAATGAAATTCTGTTTCATTTGTGTCACTAAAAAAACAAAAACAAAAAACAAAAAACAAAAGAAAAGAAAATCAAAAGAACTCTTTTTTTTTTGTTGTTACAAAACTCGAGGACAGACTGAGTGAGAAGCTTGAGGACCTTAGAATGTGTCTGATCACCTGAGTGAGTACTGACTGACGGAGTGATCCATTTGTCCGGCAACTCTTCCCTGGGAAGCAATCATTCATCAGCTTTGAAAATCGGAGTCATAAAGGACTAGAGGATAAATACTTTGTTGTATGTGCATATAAGGTACGTAACTTACTGCAGTACTGTAGTGAGGAGGCTCCGACAGAAAGCGCCTGTTTAATAAAAACTGAAAAATTTGATTTGAGGGTCGTTGAACTATGCACTTGAAATATTTACCAGTGAACTGCTTCCTTGAAAGATAAATGGAATTGGCATCTAACCCAAGTCGTTTCATATGTTTTGGAGCTTTGTGCAATTAGTTATGAATTTTTGAAGTTGAATTAAGTGCGGTAGTTATTGATTGAAAGCGTCCAGACACCTCTTGAGATTGGTACATTATTGGTAGGTTTTGGGTACAGTGAAAAAGTAAATTGTATGAGTAGCGTACTTTTTTAGGAAGTGGATGCTTTTAGAGCCTGGGTGTTCGATGAACATGCTACCTTACATACTTTTACTATTTTGGAGTCTATTTAGCATGTAATAAATTAATTATACTAGTAATTAAGCAACCAATTTTAAAATGTAGATTTAAAGAAGAGTATTATGTTTTCAAAGTTTTACAAAACGTAGATTAGAAGAAGAGTATCCTGATTTTACAACGTTACATTATATTAGTATTGATCATGTTTCTTCACCACCATTTTTAGACAACAATTATTTGTGGATAAAAAAAACCGTGAAGATTAGATTGCTTACATGTTGAGGCTAAGTTTTATGCCAATAGAATTAGTGAAGACCATTGCATGTATGATGTGTTGGTGACAACTTAAACTAATATTAAACTAAACAATTACCAAAAAAATTGATAGCTCAAAAATTGATATACTAAGATAAAATGAGGTCTAATTCATGTTGTTTTGTTCTTTCAAGGCTAAGGGCCCCATTGTGGCTATGCTTAAGTTTTGTCATTTTGAGATTGATCCCATTATGGCCATGAAAGAAACATAAACTTGCCTTGTTGGAATAGGTGAAGAAAGTGACATTTGGGAAATGTAATAGTAACAATTTTGGGGAGTGCAAGTGATGGCTTAGGATTGTCTTAGTGGCCACAATAGGAAATAAGGTATTTGAAAAAGACAACCATTTTAGGAATGTATTGCAGTCTTCGAGGTGAGTAAGACGACTACCATGGATAAACTTTTTGTCCACTTGGGATTAACTTAGTCATTCTTATAGACTTCAAAGTTATTCATTTAAAAAAATAGAATTGATTTGCATTTATCCTAAAAAAATACAATTCCACTTTCTATTACCATACTCTGTATATGATTCTTACATGTTCCATGTTTAAGAAAAAAATGATACTTCCTCAATTGTGGCCATCAATGGTTTAAGGTGGATACACTTAAAATTGCACTATGTTTAAAATGGCCATCACCCCTCTATATACATCTCCAAAATCAATATGTACCTAAGTGGAAGAAATAGTTTTAGAACATCTACTAAAAATACTTCGACCTTTTATAACTTTTGCATATTGTATCCAAATGCAAAATTCTTGGGTGTGTTTGAACCTCCTTTCATTTGCCAATAAGAAAATATAAAAATTTGACCAATTTAATAATAATAACTAGGTACAATAGTAAAAAAGGTAATTTGATACATACCCACCTTACATAAGAAACATTAACTAGGTTGATGTTGAAGTAGAGATTTATAAGAAATATAAATCCAATTTTATTCCTATCATAGCATCTCTAAAGCAAAGACATTATCATACTCATTATGGAGATTATGAAGTAGAAGAAGGCAAACCTTATTCTATTCCATCAACTTTTGAATAAAACTGACATACTATAAAGCTAGCAATCTATACTTCAAATGGACTTGTCCACATTACCAAAAGAAAGAAAAGAAAAGATTCAATAATAAACAAGACCTTTCATGCTAAAAAGGGAGTTAAAATTTATTAGAATGCATAATAGAGCTCAAAAAGGTATTACAATTATGACTTTTTTTATTGTAAATAAACTTGTGGGCTCTTCATATTTTGCCAAATTGTTAGGCTAGGGATGGAAAATGGCAAGGCCTAGAATAAGAAGAGACCAATGTTGACTATTTTGAAGCATGTTTTCTTAGTTGCCTTGTCTTGTGCAATTGGTGTGCTTGGTCTTGGTATACAAGAATACAATTGGAAGATGCATAGAGTCTAAAAGGTTTCATCGTAACAAACAAAAAAGAAAACAAACAAACAACCTAACATAAGAGATGGATTGGTTGATTTCCATTTTATAATGGTTTCAATGGCCTAGAGAGTTTGTTTTTTTAAAAATTCATTGTCAAAAAATTATAAATTTTTAATAAAAATTCATGATTCCTAAATGCTAATATTACAAAAATGATTTCTTCTTAGGAAAAATTGCCAACAACAATGGTGAATTGTTTTCTTTGACAACTTAGGGTGTTATCACCTTTGTTTAATTATCAATTATTTTTTACCTTGAAAATTCAAATGTAATTAACATGAATTATGAAGAACCACAAGACATTCACAATACTAATAATAAAAAAACAACCAACAATTCTTGGAATTACCTCCAAGATCACATAGAAGTAAAATAGATCATAAAATTTTGTGAAGCTAATATAACTCCATGCAAACTCCAAAAAATCTTTTTCAATTCCAACTCAATATGGAAGTCTGCCCAGACTTCTTTTCAAAGACTAAAATAACACTCTTAATTGCAACACCATCCATTTACAAACACTTGAAAAAAGACTTCATCCAATAAACACTTCTATAACTCAAACAACAACTTTTCAAAAACAACCAATTAAAATCAAAGAGAATGTGACAAGTGAAGAGTTTTTTTAAAGTAAACACACAATAGTGATTTGTTTTGGGCTTCAAACCACTTATCCACTCAAGGTGACAAATAAAAATAGTATTAAAACATCACAAAGGATAAAACTACTTGGCTTGTAGTTTTCTTGAAGTAGTTAATAATAACATCAATGTCATTTAGACACTCAACCTTTTACATAGAAGGACCACAATAAGGCCCACTTCATGGGGTTTGAAAACCTCATGGCTTCATATGGAAGTTTAGCATGTATTCACACACAACCCCACAAAATTGCTCGTTCCTTCTAAACAAGTCCAAAACAATCTCTGTTTTGGACTACCCAGAAACTACATCATATTGCAACAAGTAATCGTGCACTGACACCCAAATCACGCTTCCCTTGGCCACACATCGGAACCAATTCTTGTTCAACCTACTCTCATGATTCTTCATTGCATCTTGGTATACGATTTGATGGTGACACCACAAGGCGCTAGTTTGGCGAGGATGTTGTTGGTCCATGCAATGAAGTACGCAATTGTCACACTTGCAATTGATGAATCCTTGTGTGCATGGAATTTTTATCCTCAATAGACCAAATTCATGGATACCATGAGCATGCACTTGCAATTTTCTTTTTTCTCCATTGTACCCAAGACATAGGATGTGGAATTAAAGAGGCATGAAAACCAAGTTATTGTATGGATCTTGAATCTTCTAATTTTGCACCAATAGTGCAAGAACAATGACAAACAAGTTGTCCATGCATCCCACAACCTCTAAAGCAAAGCTACAAAGTCCAAAGCCAAGGTTTCGATAGGAGTATTGGATTTCAAATTGGCTTTCGTTCTCATTCCTTTCCCAATCCTCATCCACGTCTTCGTTTTGTCATTCATTCTCACTATAAGTAATGTAATCATGCAATGCCTCTATTTCTATCTCCAAATCACACTCATACCCTTCATAATATCCAAATATGGTAAAAAAAAAAAAAAATATTTAATCAAGGCCCCATTACTACACGGCTCCCTCTCAAATATTGTTAAGAACCTATCCTACCAACAAGGCTCACCAATTTGGACTCCAAGATCAACAAACATCATATGTTTACCAATGCTTGCAATTGCCCTTTGGTACCGCCATGCCACCAGTTGTACTTGTTGAAGGCCCCTATATCCAGCTCCATATTCAAGTTGCTCATAAAACCTATGACACTTCCATGCCTTTTTCCTTGAGTTGTACACACATATCCATTGTAAGAACACCAATACCACTCTATAGGAATTTTCCACTTCATCCACCATCAAATGGGCAAGGACAAAACGATAGTTCCACGCCGCCATTCCAATTTCACGAAGACTCAATGCAGGGAGGATCCGCCCTTCCTTACGAAGCGGCCACATGCCTCATGGCTTGCTTCATGGCTAAATAAGAACTTGGGATGGCACCATCATGTGAGAATGGGATCATTATTGTTGGTGGGGCAACGCAATCCATCTTCGAAACCTTGTGAGTCTCAAGTTTGAGGAGAAGGAGGCCATGAGCAAATGCAATGATGTCATTGTGGGGGTTGCATCAACGGACCCAATTCAAGGGGAGGTCGAAAGATGGTAAGGAGGGACACATTAAGTCGAGATGGGTTGGAGAATAGTGGTGAATGCCCCTCCATGTCCACAAAATGTTGGGATCTTCTTCGTCATGGTTCAACATGACTATGCAATGGTAACTTTAGGGGTGCCATGAAACATTTTTTAAAGTTAGTTCAACATTAAAAATATGAGCAAACTAAAAATGGAAGAAGTTCATTGATTGAGTTCTTGGAATTGTAAGAAAGTCCTTAATTCTAGAAGGATGTGACTCTATCAATAACATAGACAAGCCAAAAATTACCCAATTTCAAAATGACTAGGTGCATTAACATTCTTAATGATAGAAGCACAAGGCCAATCAACAACAATGAAGAAAATTTCAAGATAAAGAGGTGTGTTCTTGCATTCTATATACAGTTTTCTTCAAAGTCATTCAATGGACATTTTGAGTCTTGGTTGTCTGTATAGGATTAATTGGTTCACAAGGGACCCAACTAATTTGAGGAAAATTCAAACATCAAAGAAAGCATGCTCTTTGAAAATACTAAGTGGCTTTATTGCCTTCACTCTCAAACTTTATGATTCCTTGTTTTGTGGGACAATTTAGCTTTTGGAGACTACTTCAACTAGTTTAGAATGTTGCAATTAGTGATTTCAATACACTATACTTTATTTTACTAGAAGAAGATATTGGCATTAATACACACTTGAAGTTGGTCCAACATAAAATAATTAGAAATAAAAAATTTCTACAAATAGTATAATTGATTATGTTTTAGAGAGTCACTAACAAATCTACAATTGATAACATAGAATACTCTTTTTTTGTACTTAAAAATGAAAATCCTTGTTTCCAAACATGTATGAAATTAAAACGAGCACTTGTTGAATGAAATTGTGATAGACTTATGGTGTATATATAAATCCCAAAGAATGTTTAGTTTTCACTCCTTTTTATATACATCATTTTGTTTATATTCAGAAGTCATATTTAGCTTAGAAGCGTTTGAGTTTTATTTATTGAAATCATGTTATTGTACTTTTAATGGAAATGAATTGATATAATTGTTATTGTAATACTAAACTATACATTTATCTGTAATACAAATGTGGCTAGCACAAGAATAGAGTTGTATACCTTGAATTAGCTATGGTTTGGAAGTGTAATGGAAAATACCAATTTGAGGTATCATTCATGTGGGCTATTTCCTCTTCTAAATGAACATGCTCACCATTTGCAAATAATATAGAATAATAGAAAATCACCTATTAAATTGAATATTTTATTTAAAAAAAAAAATGAAATTACATATGAAGTAGGTTTAAATAATGCACAAAAGGGAACTACAGCCAAATTCATTAACATTTCCTATAATTCTTAAGTAATTTGGGTATTGTCTAAGCTTTTGATGAGAGTCCAAAGGGGATTCCAAATTCCTCCTAACCTCTATTTTTGGAATACAATATGAATAATTTGCAACTTTTCAAGATGATGTTAAGAAGGTGATTTGAAAAACTATCTTAATGAAAAGTTAGTTGCTTAGAAATCTAAAGAAACAAAATATTGAATGCAAATGTTGAGATAATACATTGATACTGAAAAGAATAAACTTACCTAGAGTTTATATAGGACCGAAAACATCCATTCTTCACAGACGCCCCATTCACACCAACCTTTTAGACCACTCTCACCTTTTTTTTGGATTGAAGATGAAGGGACTCACAATCTGCACCACCCTTAAAACAAGATTATAGTCACTTTTTAAGTAGCTTACAATGGTTTACTATCTTGTTTCATAATATAACAACAAACCCATCACATAATTCACTCCAAAAAATACACTTAGGATCATATCATCTCTTGAAATTGGATATGTAAAGTAGCAAATTGAGAGAAACAAAAGCAAAGAAGCTTGTACCTAGCAGAGCACATAAATAATGAAACCTAACAATGATAAAGAAAGTGAAACACAACTAGTGGATTTCAAATAGAAAAGAAATCACCTACTTGAGGTGCTCTAGAATTCTTCTACAATGTTACAAGCCCTTCAACCTTTTCGCCTCTACTCGTTCTTTACAAATCCGCCTCTTCTACTATAGATCATGTAAAAAGAGAGGAAGAAGGTATTAGAATTTTTTGAGGGTTTATCTTTGGCTACATTAGGGTTTCAAAAGGGATTCTTAAATCCTTTTGGGAATCTTACCTAACCTCATTTTTTACTTTAGTGTCTTAAAAAATGAGGTTTAATAGAGTTTATAGGGGATTTAAGAATCTCCTTTGAAATCCTAATATCCCTTGTTTTTGCCACCTAATTGTTTTTTCAATTTGTATAATATCATATAATTGCTGTGTAATCACAAAACATCATTAGTACAATTTTACATGAATTTGCAAATAGTCTAATTTCTTTTTTTCTTTCTTCCAAAAGGATGGTAGAATCAACAATGTTGCATTCAAAACATTAAGAAACATTGGTAAATTTTGAATGAAAGTAGCAATAATGTTTGGTTCAACTTTCAAGACTTTTGGGTTGCAATCTAAACTTGTTCATTTTCTTGGATTGGTAACTTTTTCTTTAAATTAAAAAAATCTACAATTAGAGTGTTGGCAAAAATGATAGAGATTCTTTTTCACTTTTGTAAACTAGATGACTTGCTATTATGTGAAGCTTAAAATAGAAAATTACATCAATAGACAAAAACAAGTGGTGCATACTCTAAACAATAGACCTAGTACCTTTTTGACCATATGAAGTTTTATTATATAGGTAGTGATGAGATGTAGAAAAATGACTCCTTTGTTGTCCTTTTTTCACCTCACAAGAAATTGAAATAAAAATTATATTCCCACATAGCTAATCAATTTTTCTATATTATGAGAAACTTTCAAAAAGTTTCATAACAAATCGAGGTTACATGAACCTGCCCAAAATCCAATTTGTCCCTTGAGGGAACAATGGGACTTTAAAGATTAAAAGATTTGATAAATGACTTCACTATTAATTGTAAAAACAAAGATCACACCCATTGATTCAATAATTGAAGTATTTTGGTGACTACGTTAGTCATAGGGGGTCAACATCCTTCTAAGATGAAAAACTCTTAAAAAGCTTACTTTCAAGATATTTTAATTTGGACACAAGTCTCACACAGGATTTGCTTGAGTTGATGAGCTTCATTTTGGTGGAACCAAACCCCCACCCCCACCCCTGTTTTAAGCAAGACATGTCAAGTTGCCAATTGCAAATGTATGGGACCAGTGAACCCAGAATGGGTTCAGGGAAATTAGCCAAATGCTTTTGGATTTTTTTTAAAAATTTACACCGAAGGCATGAAAAAATTAAGTAGAAACTGAGCGAAATTTAAGCCAATTTTGGGATCGCTGTATGGGACAGTACTGATTTTATGTAACTTGATTACGGAGCTCACACATGTCCAAAGCCCCCACCACCAATCTGACTTAAGCTTAACAGGATTTGGTGCAAAACAAATAACTCAAGTTATGTGAGGCCCAGTGAGAACAATCCAAGTGTGAATTAGTTAGTGTAATTCCCCATCTATGAATTGATCAACAGTTATTCAACTACCTCGCTTATCTCATTTGTGGACCTCATTTGAGTGAAATGACAACTTTTTTGTTGCATGAAGAGAGGCATATTATTTTCCATGATGTGGGGCAACATAAGGGCTGCTTTACACCTAGAGGCCAGGCCAATTCACTGTACCACAGATCAAGAATCTTCACTTGTGATTGGACAAAACACTGATATTGGTCCCAACCCCTTCACTCAGAGGCTGGGCCAATTTGGTGCAATAAATTTTTTATTCAAAAAAGACATGATCTGATATGACTCAAGCTTGGTGAATTGGGTGCACCAAAAATGGAAGGCCAATTCTTAGTTTAGGGGTCAATGTCAAATTTGAATTAAAAAAATTATGTTTTTAAATATTGTTTTTTTTTCAACGAATCCAATCAGTTGAATTTTAGGCAATCACCCCCTATATACACAATGGCCCTAAAAATTTCAGCCCTCTTCTCTCTCCTTTCTAGTTTTTTTAAATTGGCCTAGCTTCTTGGCCTCAAGGCCTTTACACTTAGGAGAATCAACCCCCATTATAATCTTGTTATAGTTAGTAGTCGAGGCTAGCCTCTAGCCCAAAAGGGGCTGAAATTTGGTGCAATTGGCCTCAAAGAAAATTAGCCCAACCTCTAGGTGTAAAGTGGCCCTAAATTTAGGTAGAAGTACCTATTTTGGGATAACTTATGCATCTAAGACTAGATGATGTAGGAAAGTCATGGGGAACTGAGTTTAGTGTGTGCGAAATTAAGGTTGCGGAAGAACACCAAAATAAACAAATTTTTCTTCTAAAAATGAATATTTTAATGAATATAAAAGTGGATTTTGTACCCAAATCCATTACATTGTCATAGACTTACTTCAAGTGGTTAGCTTTGGCACTTTTCCCTAGGCCAAGAGGGAAGAGAGATGAGTGGACGAGAAGATACAAACCAATAATCTTTTTCAATGGCCATTGCATCCAATTGTTGTTCACAATAGGTTAGTCTACAAAGCAATTACAGGGGGTTGTTTGAAAGAGGTACTTCTACCTTATCATAGTTTAGGGTTATGAAACTTATAATTGATTTGTGGTTATATTCTTTGGAACCTTGGTTATGTTCTTCGTGACCGTAGTGGTTGTTTGTTTAGATGTCTAAAAATGTAAATATGTTTGTTGATGTTTTCTCCTTTGGTTCTACATACTATTTCCCCTTATAATGGAATTGTCCATGAGTTTCATACAAACCAACCAACCAACTCCCCCATATATCCAATCATTCGACCATTTAACTATTTGAGATTATACTTGGTAATGACAAGGAATGTTATTTCACATGATGAGACTTGACTTTCACATCACCTTGTCCATTTGGTTGTGAATTATAACATAAATTATTCAATTCACCTCATTTGATGAAATAATTTACAAAAAAGAAATAGAGACCATAGGTCCATAGCTACTTGGAATGAGGTTTGATGTATTGAATATCAATCTAAAAGCTTGGGTCCAATTTTCAAGAAGGTGTCTATACCTTATCCTAGTAATCATATCCCATTATCATATCCTAAGTTACATCCTAGTACCATATCCCATTAATTCACTTGAAAAGTAGCAAACAATGAAAATTGAAGTTTAACTTATCTACAAATGCTTCCTAAAATAGAAGCAACATCACACAATAATAACACCTAAAGTTAGCCAACTGAGGTTTTGAATATGTTTTTTTTTTTTTATTGATCAGTAAATGGTTTTGTTGGATCTTGTTGGGAGTCAAAAGAAGGTTTAAGATTCTCTTCAAATGCATTTTTTGGACATCTTATGAAAAAAATATGAATTTTCAATGTATGGAAATTGGGTGAATTCAAAATCTATTCTAATTTCTTATCATGGATGTTGTAAATTTTTGACAAAAGTGTATAGGGTTTCATTTAGAAACATACCACAACAAGATGCATTTAGCTATTGAAGGCCTTCATATATCCAAGAATTTCATTGCACTATCTTAGTGTCATCAATTCTCCATCCTTGTAGTGCTTTCACACACCTATGCCTTAGAAAAAGTGTATCTCCGAGGGAGCTTGGAAGGTTTTCTGGTTCAAAATTTTCAATAGAATTTCACATGCAATCACTAGCAATTAGAGTTCATGACAACAATATTAGAAAATCACGTGCAATTTTTTCATCAATGAAAAGAAATCCTATGTAGCCTTCATTGGCTTGTAAATGACTATCAAAAGTTCTTGTAAAGGAGTAGAATGGCAATATCCAAAAGAAGTTTAGCCCATGTGGAAAAGAGACCAAAAAGTAGACAAATTTGTTTCATTTTAAAATCCAATATATTATGTAGACTTAAAAAATTTCCACCTTTCAAAGCAATGTTTGAAAATTAAGATTGAAGATAAATATACTTCACTTTGTATTCCAAAAGAAGACAACAAAAAGTGAAGGTTAGTTGTATGAGCAATCAAATACAATGAAATACATTCAATCCCATCTAATTTAATGCTTAAAGGTTTGTTGGGGATCATATATACAATCTTGTATTTGACTCTTAGAATATGAAATTTGTACTAATATATGTCAAGATATTCACCATTGGATTGAAAATTCAAGAATTAACATTTTTCATTGAGAAGTCATTTTCATATCTAAATGTAATCAAGTTCAAATACGGCACCATATATGTAAAATATGTGACCATTTTGCAACTTCTTAAACATGTACTAGGTGCAATAATAATCTAAATTGGAAGTGAAATGTGTCATTAGATTCCGCTTAACACCAATATAAAGTTTTGTAACTATTTTAACTATTGACGTAAAACAATCCAATGTTGTCAATCATCTAATTCCGATGTCTATTGGACCTTCACATTTTCGCGAGTCACCTATTCATTACCACAATCTCAATAATCCTTCACCATCATGACAACACACTCGGGGAGGGAACATATTAGTGTGTGGTTTAGCATAGATCTATCCATGTTTTATCAATTTAATCCCAACAAACTTCGAAAAATCACAGAAAATTCATTTCTTGTTGAAATGTCTTCATTCTACTTGCAAATGGATTCTCTCAAAAATTTCAATCTCAAGAAATATGTGAGTTTACGTGAGTTGACAAATGACTTATCCAAGGTACCCAGATAGCAAATCTGGGCGGTAATAGGCGCGTTTACCTATTTATGAACCAATCTGATTGGACACTGAACTTCCACCCGTCAAATTACAAAGACGTGACAGACAGCACGTCAGAGAAAACTTTTCCGTCGACGAAGCTCCACGACGGAGTCCGGATGAGACCCACAAACATTCATCCTCTCACACTCCTTCGCTCCACTGAAGCCCACCCTTTCTCTCCAGACCACCACTTCCTTCTCTAAATCTCTCCACACCATCATTTTCATTTGAAAGAATCAATGCGAAGCTTCACCTCAATGATTCCGCAACGATCTAGATCGGTCCTTCCTGATCAAAATCCCCCGCAACGCACGTCAAGTTTGAAGCAGATTGTCAGAGAATTGTTATGGTTTGATTATGCGTGCAGCTGGCTAGCTAGGCAAGCATTATTGCTCCCAGCGGCGTACACTTCTAGCTAGCTGCGCTGTAGTTTGCGATGAGCATTCTAGTTTGTAGCCACCATTTGAAGATGCTCTCTGTTTCCGAGCGTCTGGATTTGAGAGCTCGCACAAGATTGTCCTTCTTCCGTGGGAATTTCTGTACTTGACAGGAGGGGGCTGGGTACATACAGTGAAAATTAATTAGGGCTTGGGCGCGTGGAGCGATGGTGTGTAGAATGTGATGGCGCTTGCGTATGAGAGGCCTTGCAGGGTGCGGTGGTCGTTCAAGCACGCGACGCTGGTGGTTTGTGCGTGCAATTTTGTGATGCTGCTGTGTATCTCGCAATCGCTGCTGGTGCCTTACTATGTACCGGCCTCCGAATTGCCTCTCGTGTATACTCGCCAAGCTGATGGTGCAACTTTGCCCCTACTTCCAATTTGTTTCTGTGACAAAGTATAAAGTTGTATAGGACTTTTAAGATAATTAATTCACTTGCATGACCAGGAATGGTTGAATTAGCTGGAGTTTGTGACCTCGGAGTTGTTTAGGGCATACAGTCTGGAGCACTTGATGTTTAGGGCAAATTTAGTGGTGTCTAGTACTATTGCGTTTTGAAGGGTTGTAGATTGCAGGTACTCTTCTTCCAGTAGTGAAAATGGACGTGCAAGAGCTGCTGAATATCGCAAGAGATGCTAACCAGGCACGACTTGCGGCGAAACCTGTTAAACTTATTGAGAGAGTAAGTCTGTGATGCCCCTTAGCTCTTGATGCTTGTTAGATTTGTCTGTCAGCAAATCCTGGGATTATATCATGGTTTCGGCCTAACTAGCTAATTGGTTAGCTAATTGCTGCTACTCGGTGGAGTGGGTGGATTTAGGGCAAAATCCGAGTAAGGGGGAATACCGCAAAACCCAACCCTAATTAGTCAGTGGGAATCAACACCACTTTGCTAACGGACCCTGTTTCGGCAATGTGGGCTCCCAGTAACTAATTTCAGTTAGCTGAAGGCGCTACTTGGTTGGTGCGGGTAGGGCTAAATTGAGTTTCCTTGTGTAAATATTTCTTTCACCCAGTACTTATAAATTTTTGCTGAAGACTTAAATGTGAGTACACTAAATGACATTAAGCAGCTTCGTAATTTTAATACAATTTCTCCCGTAGTGATCTTCAGTAGCGGGGTTGTACTCGTAAATTCGGCAGGCTTATCTGAGCGAAATCTAGCATTCTTTTACGTATATTTGTATTGGATAGAAATGAAATAATTTACAAGATTGTGCGCTCTTCCTTTCAGGTGAAAGAAATTCAACAGGATGCCTTATTACAGGAAATTATTTCTGTAACTGATAAGAAGACTCAAAGGCAACAAACGGAGATTTCCAAACGCATTAATGGACTCAGATTTCAAGGTTTGAGAATTGTCCCAATGCTTGGACTTACTTCGTTGTCTTTAGCCGAGAATTGACCCCTTGTGCAATTAAGCAGTAGTATCTACAGTAGTATCTTCTATGCAAAGGACACTGTAAACAGAGAGTGAATCATTGACCCAGGGCGACCTTGATCGAACTTGCTGATGCTCGGCTGTTGGCGGGATGAAATTCAGTTCTAGTCGAGAATCAGTGTACTAAAATAACTGGCCAACCTAAATTTGGGAGGCTTACGTTAGAAATTGCCTTAAGTGGTTGCAATTGGCAGGGTTTAAAGGGGCTAGGGTTTTTTAACCACCTCTTGGGGGTTCTACTAGTTTGGAGATCTAATAGTTATGCAGAGCATCAGCCAAAAGTTTGGTGCGTTTCTTCTGAGCAGGATTAGACAAATGGAGGAGAGAAAAGCTTAAGCACGCTCAGAGCCGGGAAGCGGCTTTGCTGAAGAATGAAACGACGTCTCAAGAGAAAGGTAGATTTTGGCGTCAATTATTGCACATTAAGTGTAGATTGGCAATATAGCTGAGTGGATTTTGCACGACGACGCTCAAATATGTTGATTTTGAGATCATAGGCTTCTGTAGTGTGTCAAGGAGCTGCTTTTATTCTAATGGCAAGTGCTTGTGCGGTTCTTAAATTTGAAGCTTTGAAATTAGCTAATTGTGATCACTCATTGTGAATTGAATCATTGTACAGACAAGGTGCCTGTTGAGGAGGAAGTGATGCCTGATGAGGTCGTTAATGTTCTTGATCAAAGTGAAGGCAGCGGTATTCTGCGAGATGGAGCGGAGATTGGTAAGCTTTATTTCATAGTTGAACCTTGATCTCAAATCCTTCCCATCTTCTCAGTATGAAAGGAAAACTATAAGTGCATGATGCTAGCCCGTCTGAATTGTCTCTCAAAGTTCATAAAGACATGACGCAAATGGTGACAGAGTTATTTAAACTTGTCAACATCATCTCAAGATATTTTTCAATGTCACAAGGATAAGCACTCGATGTTTGTTATATGTGGATAAGCAACTGGGACAAGGTGCCTCATGAGAATAAGCACTTCGTGTGTTGTAGCCTGTTTCGTGGGTGCTTGTTCCATGATGTGCTGTGCTCCAATTGCTTGCCCATGTAAAGATCTCTAAGCGGATTTTAGACAGAAATTTGGCATTTGGGGTAACCCACTATTACACAAGTTCACAATAAGGGATGAGATTCGCGCGAGTAAGTCCACTACGGAAACAACAAATATTTCGCAGAATTCTTTTTGCGTTTGTATTTCTCTCTGTTTTGCACTCATCTTGCTGCTTATTGGAAGTGCAGAAGATGGGATTATTCCTGGAAGACTCGTCCCCGAAGTTTGCCATGCAGAGGCCCACACAGACTACGGTGGCAGTGCAGTGCGATGGGGACCGACTCATCATGTGGAAAGTGCAGCTGATTGCTGTGAAGCATGCCTGAAGCATGCCCGAACAGCCAAACGGGGTGAGAAAAGGTGTAATATTTGGGTGTTCTGCCCAGCTGAAGGGGGCTGCTTCTCTCCTGACGTTTATGAGCACAAGCACCAAGAGTGCTGGCTGAAGCAGGTAAGCATTTGAAGATCGTTTTTCGTTGCGTTTATGTCAGGGCCCATGAGGCTCAATAATATGTAATTCGAAATCAGGAGTCAAAAATCAGGGTCCAAAAGTTTTTCAATGTTTGGAACAATACATTCTATAAGAGTTGTGAGAAACCCTCCCTTTCACTGTGGACGGCAACCAAAAAAAGACTAAAAAATCTGACATCGTCGGGAGCATACATGGCTTCAGTGAGTGGCTAGTGCCCGTCTCCTTGTAGATTTTGGTACCTTCACTTGAAAGGAACTTAAGATTGTGCGCAAATGTAATCTAGATTCCTTCTCCAAGGGTTTAGGGTACAACTCCTGAAGAATGTTATGAACGTCATTCATCTATTCCCTTTTCAGTGTTTTGTCTCTTTCCAAGTGCTGTTCATCAAATTGTGCGAACATTGTAGGAACCAGGATCCATAATCCTAATTCTGGAGCATGGATTTTGAATCCCACAAGCTTTTTCTGAACTGGTTCTAAAGAATATTCTATTTCCGTGAATGTTTTTATGTGCAGGCAGATGTACCGGAAATCAACTTTAAGGGACATTACGACAGAGACTACAGAAGTTCACATCCCACTGCCCCTGTGATTGTGCCCTGGGTGTCTGGAGTAATTCATTCGTAACACCTTATTGTCATTTTCTAAATCGAAGTACTGTGACCTGGGAAAATGCTCTCTTCTTCAACTGGGTAAAGCGTATGGTCACATTGTTCTGCACAGAACCTCTGGAATGAGTTGGATAACTGCAAAGTCGAAATTCCAGGGAGAACCAGGTACTTTGAGCTCTGCAAGCAATGGCTGGAACAAATCAAATGAACTGCAATATTAGGAAGTGCCAGTTAATGAAAGCCTAGGTGTTTTGGGTAACTAGCAAAATTCAACCACAATGTGCCATGTCTGCGAAAAACCTAATCATGCACAACAAATAGTCGGGGGAAACTTTTTCAGAAGCACCGAGGCTTTGCTTTTTTTTTCTTGCGGAAGTGCGTTGGTGATGGGGGCTGGTCGCTCTATTTCAAGTAGCTACGTCGCCTTCTTGTGATTTGGTGCTTTGCAGGAGTAAATTTTTTTCTTAGTTATTTCCTCCCATCAGAACATCTCCACTCTTGCTTGCTAAAATGATATGCTATAATTTCACATCCATATTGGAAGAACATCTCCACCCTTGCATGCTAAAATGATATGCTATAATTCACATCTATGTTGGAAGACCTTCCCAATTTGTTTCCCACCCTTGCAAATCAATTGTTTTCTATAAATGGTGAATTGACCAATTACAAATTGAATGGAGGATAAAGTTGATTTGTTGGGACTAATCTTGATAAGGTAGGATAAAGACCTTGGAGAATACTTGATGGACCTTGGAATATTATTCATTGATTTTGGTTGTGCATTAAACCTTCCCAATGCAAGGTTGTGTATATTCTCTTTAGAATATCAAGCCCTAGGTTTTTCACTTAATCTTGACACCATCTAATTTTTTCTCCATTGGAATGTGAATTTTTTATCATGCAATCTATAGATGGTTTCTTAATCTCTAAGGAACCAAAGTTCCCTTAGGGATGAAGGAAAATTTGGATAGATTCCTATGGTCTCAATTTTTGGCCATTTTTGGAAATTTTTCCGTAACATACAAGTATGAACTAGCTTCGTAGGAACTTTTATTTCAATCTACACTCGGAAATAAAAGTAGTGGCATCTATTAACATCCTTGTGGCAAACTTAGTCTTATATTTTAAATGTTATGGCAAGATGTTTCTAAAAGAGTTGGGTTGCTTAATCTTTAGAGGAGTTAATGGCAACATATTATTATCTCCACTACAAATTCAAATTGAGCCATTGATGGAAAAACTTGCTATTGATTAATGGTAATACCATCATTTATGGTTCCTAGTGTTGTAGCAAAGTCTTCATTTATTCATTTTTCATTTCTTTTGTAGATTTTATTTCTTCTATCATTGCTAATGTTTTGTGGTGATGGTTGTTTGGAATGTACATATGGCCCTCTTCTATATGCTCTAATCCCAAAATAATAGGTTTGAAGGCACTTTTGGTGCTAATTTGGCATGTTGAGAATGACAACCTTCTTTGCCATTTGCCATCTACATCTACTTGGGGCTTTTATGGCTAAACCTTAGATTAAAGTTGACTTGTGTAAATTTCCAATTGAAATATTTGTATTCAATATTGTATATTGTTTCCTTGAGCATCAATGGTTATAGTAATTTGTGATTGGTTAGATTGACAATTTTGGATTTTTTAAACATTTTTTTAACATGTGGTGTGTGCTAATGATAGTGGATGAAAGTGTTTGCCTTTTTTTGCCTCATTGCTCATTGCTCATTGTTCATTGTCATTGTGTTTTTGTCAATGTACCAAAATATATGTGAAGATCTAAAAGTTAGTGCATCATACTACCTTCACATTTATGAAGTCAATTCAAAATCTCTTATACTATAACATTTAAATTTTGTAATAACTATATTATAGTCCCTTGTCAATTTTGGCGAAAAGAATCATTTTTTAAAGATATTATAATTTCAAGAAATTATAATAGTAATTGTCAAAAATCTTGAAAATATGTGAACTTTTAGGGATCCCTCCAAATTCCACAAGAATTAAATGACCAAGTTTAAAATAAAAAAATACCTGATGTGAGTAAAAAAGTTTAATGTAAAGTCCAAAGATCATCTACCATCAAGAAATTATTTAAAGGAAACATGAAGGAATTTCTTCACTAAAATTTGGTAAGAATAGATGACCAAGAGATTGTTTCTATAATAAAATCCATTGTCTTTCATGAACCCTCAAAGGATATGGGATAATTTGAACATGAGAGCTTGACCTCTCATTATAAAGACGTAGTAATTGTATTCAAAATAGAATTTTAGACCTCATTTTGGCATAGTAAAATAATGTTTTTCAAAAAATTTTGAACTATAAAGAAGTTGAGAAATAAATTTCACTTTCATTTTTAAGAATCCATTACTGATTATGAGCCTCCAAATAAAAGTTATGGACAAAATTCAAAGAGGATGTCTAAAAATATCAAAGAAAACGTTCTTTCCAACTCCTCCCCCAAATTTGTCCATAACTTTTGATTAGAGGTTGAAAATCTCAAAAAATAATTTAGAAATGAAAACTAGCTTCATTTTACAAATTAACTTAGCTCAAATTTGTTTAAATTTTTTTTTCTACTATACCTAAATAAGATCTGAAATTTTACTATAAACACATTTCCTATTTTTGACTTAACTATGAGTGGTTAAGTTCCTACTATCCTAACTATTTACATATCCTACATGGATTGTTTTACCTCTTATCATCCAATTTGTTTAAAGAGCTTATCTTTCTCAACTACAAACATTAACAAGTTACTTTTGGAGGTAGATGCCAAATATTTTTTTAATTTTAGTATCTAGAATGATGAAGATTGCAGTAATTATATTTTTTTTACTGCCGAAGTCAAAAAGCTAAATTTTACTAAATATTTGATCAGATGCTACAGTATAAGAGCTATTTATAGAAGGCGATATGAAGAGCCCAGTCATTTACTTGCAGGGCATTTTGAAGCGGTTCTCCCTTTCTCATTAATAAGTCTTTTCATTAAGCTAACAGTGACACATCAAAATGTATTAAATTACACATATTCTAACGCATTTCTTAATGCTCTGACTTCTCAAATCTTGTACGGAGTATTATGTGGCAAATTTGTTGTGACGTTTTCAATAAATGCACCATGGAAAATGATCAAATGACAATTATTCCTAGTAAGTGGCCAACTGGCCACCCCAGGGTTACTGACTGACTTGAGGCAACTACTCCAAGTGAGATTAACTTGGGGGTTTAGAAACCTTTGAATTTTAGTTATGACTTCGAATTAAGGCAGTTTCCACTTGGGATCAAGAGCTTAGATGCATTGACAATGTCGAGATTAAGTTGACATGGTTCAGTAACTTAACCAAGTGAGATTGATGATGTGGTGGCACTGAAAATGAGATGTGTTGTTCCAAGCTGAAGCATCGAAATAAGTGAATGCGTTAACTTCGCGTCATCAGCATTGAATTTATCACTGAGATTGACAACCTGGTCCATTAAAAGTTATAACTTGGTCCATTGAATTAAAAATCGTAGGGTTCACTGCCTCTACATTACAATTCCAAGGGCGTATAGTAGAACAGTGCTTAGATTTGCGTAAGAGACGCGTATGAACTAGCTACGCAGATACTAAGGTAACTGTCTATTAGAATTAAGAAATGAAGAGAGCACGCTATCAGCAGAAACAAACGAGTACGGAAGGACGTACAACACTGTCAAAAAGAAATGTATGATGGACCAACAAGAGTAATTGTGGCCAAACTTGAAAACAATTAACGGGCATGATATACCTATTGGCATGTACGGCACACCATGTGCAGTGAATCACGACCTCAAAAAGTTCTGTAAAAGCTGAAGCACGTGATGGATGAATGGGGATTGAAAGCACAGAAGAGAACAATAATTACAAAATGCCTAGTCCAGCTCAAGGCAGAGTGAGCTCTCAGCCAATCCTGCAAGAAGCTTGCAATTTGAAGGTGACCCTTGCCTTCCTGCTACACCTACTCGACACCCTCATCAGGTAGAGATGATTCACAACCGTGTATCACCACCATGCAAGCCGTGATGACCCAGACAGACACACGCAGACAGTGGAGTAGAACTCTAAACAAGAGCAATGGAGCTAACACCGCCAGGTGGTTGTTTGATGCCACCGAGAACATCCCGGGATCTAGGCTTGTCATCCGAGAAGATGTCATGGCCAGTAATCTCCTTGAGCTTTGCCTGGCTCAGATGGTGATGCTGGGACTTATCGCTGCTTACGTTGTTGTCGTCGCTGAAAATATCATGTCCAGAAAGTTCAGCACTCTTCAGCCCTGATAGTTTGTGAGTAACAGCGTCAATCTCTTCGTCTGCGCCGAAGGAAATCTGACTCTGCCCTCCTGCCGGCTGCAATAGTAATTTGAATCCTTGATTAGATTTAGTGTGAATGCTCAATTTACAAATTGTCCTACACCACCAGAGCATTCTCACCTTCAGAGCCAAATTGGTACATTAAACCATCTCAAGTGAACACAAAAAGGCTTCGAAGCTTACATTGGAAATTTTAACAGAGGTGTGCAAATTTCGTGGTTGTGGTTGATCGCTAGACCTCGATTCTTCCCTCATTTCAGAGGATCGACTGTTCATAGGAGCGTCTGGGGGAGGGGGTCCAAAGATGTTGCTGCCCACCAATTCTTTGGCCTTGGCGTTTGAAAACTGAGCTCGTCCGGCATGAATATCATCTGTTGTCTCTTGAGTGCCACTGAGCTCCTTCTGCTTTGCCACCTCTGGGATAGTGACTGGCTTCTTTGGTGATGCACTTTCTTCACCTCCAAATGATATTTGGCTTACTCCACCAGCTGGCTGGAGACCACAAACAGGACATGCTCATGAGCAACTCTTAACACCATTCTGTTGCTTTTGACCAACTCGGATGATGACGTTTTTGACACCGAAAATCCAGTGTAGAAATGATTAGATTAGTGAACAAAAATCTACATTGAGGCTACGCTGGTAAGACTGTAGGATATCGCTCCCATCCTCACATTAGGTGGAATCATGCATATTCCACTTCGCAGTGGCTACTGCTCGCAAGCGTAGAATGAGTACTACGGAAAAGCCCCGAGGAAATTCCTGCGTACGAAAGAACTTCAGCGATTGGATTTATGTTTTCTTGAATTCTATCCGCCACTGTATCAAGGAAGGGCATCATTGAATCAACTAAGAGTTAGACTAACACAACTTCCTGGATGGTTACAAAGATTTGTTTCTAAAGTACGACATGGATCAATGATTCTTTTGAAGTGGATCATTATGTAGTGAAAAAGTTAGAAGCTTTTCTAGTATTTACAGGTGCTCACTAGCAATTTGGTCTGGGAGTGACGAACCATGATGTACGAACCGTGATCTTTTGACTGACAAGTAGGTAAGCAGTTGTTCTCGTTCTGGTTTGCAAAGAGAACACGTTGAACAGAGAATAATATCTATAACGCTCACAGCTACACATATAATATAGACGCGTGCCATAACATTCTTGACTGGCTTGTCCAGAGCGCCCCCCGCCCCCCCGAAGGTGGAGAATGTTATGGCTGTCCCCTCACTAATCACAGTAGCTAACGTTTCAATAACCATACATTTCTTATAATAGGAAGAGGCTCCAGAAATGTGATAATGATTGATTGGTCACTCGCTACGATGTGAGGCAAGGGGAATAGCTCACCTGGTGCATGCGCACCGCCGTTCTGTCAGCACCATTGCCCTCACCATTCCCAGCGCCAGTTCCATTGAAAATGCCACTTCCATGCATCTCTCTTCTCTTTAAGTCTGAAGGAGGCCGGCTGTAAAGAGATATTATACCGAGATCAGCCAGTATCTACAATCGCTATAGATAGGTGCTCACCATAACTCAAAGAGTAGTTCAGTGAATACTACTTCGGGCGCGACTTTAACTTGGTTTATAAAGTTGCATTTCAAAGCAAAAGAGTCTGACAAGGAGGATACCTCTTCAATAGAGCTTCGGCTTCTTCGGCTGACATTTGCTCACCAAATTTGATCGTGCTCAATCCACCTGCAGGCTGTATTTCACATAACCAATGTCACATCAGAGACTCGAAACCCAACTAAGATGAAGGCTTACAAACAGCTCATTATGTGTTGAGTTGGATCAATATTGAAGCAAATGTTGATAGGTCACCATCATAGTTATCACCTCAATGTGACTAAAATGTCAGTGGAAGAGAATGTTCGGAAACCTTACACGACCGCCATTAACAACACAGAAAACAATAGTACAAACTTTGTCCATCAAAAACTTACGGAACATGAGGAAGGTTTCAGTTAGACCTGCACCTGGTGCATACGGATAATTGGTTTAGAGAGAGGGCTTTCTTCGCAAGCCGCAATGAACCCATGGCTGTCATTAGTGGCATTGTAACGCACTGGATTTGGAGTGCGCGGAACGTCGGGAACCTCCGACCAAGTGAGTTGGACTGTAGACTCTCCTCCAGGAGGCCTGTAGCCTCGCCTGTGGACCGCCGGGCTACCATTGTCAACAGACATTGTACTTGCTTGTAACAAACTCGCCTGATCGCACCGTGCGATCCAGAGCTCTTTCGCGTCAAGTCAGATCTACGGGCCCCGAACTCAACCTCGTTGCACCTTCACTCCTCCCTTTATCCGACGTCGATCGCAACCCCCTGCCAAACACCGAATAGACCTCCTCTTCTCAGCTCCACAATTTCAAGCTCTCTTCCCTAGCTTTCCCACCGACCGCTCCACCTCACTTCTTAGAAGAAACTCAATAACAAGAACTCAAATAAACTCTCCTCCAGTTCCTAGGAATGAAACAAACACCAAGACCTCCACGATCGTGCTCTCTACCCTTCACTTAATAACCCCTCACCGGCACCTCCCAAAACCTCGAGAACGAACTTCCAAGCACTGAAACGAGCTGAAAGCTGGACCAAAACTTCTGCGGAAGCGCTCAAAAGGAGAAGAAGAGAGGGTGCAGGGCGGTAACCTTGAAGAAAACAGGATGCAAGCTGTCTTGCAGCAATGTGGCAGCAGAAAGACAATGAACGAGGCGCACTGAAAAGCCGGTGCTCGCTGCTCAGAGGGTGACAGAGCGGGCGCTCTGAAAGAGGAGCGCGGGTCAGACAAGTAGGGGGCCCGGGTCGGGCCGGGCGAGAGGCGGGACCGGCGCCAGGCCCCACCCGGTCTTCGATCTGGACGGCGGTTATCCATTCCTGCTTTGCGATCGCACGGTCTCCGTACGACGAACATGGAACGCAGATTCGGACAGTCGAGTCCGGGCGGGAAGGGCAGGTGACCGCTCTCCTTTCGCCTAAATTCGCACTACAGCTCTGAACATAGCTTATGGTTTCCTTCAAATTAGCGAGGAAACAAAGTACATGTTTGAATAAATTTGAATAAATTTGAATAATTTTGAATCATATGTGTCCTTTGATTATCCTTTACAGTTAAAAGATAGAGAGGTGCACCCCGTAATTAAGGTGAAAAAACTTTGTTTAAAGCTCACCTCTGGAAACAGGCGATTGCATAACATCCCGGAGCTAGAGAGACCATATTCTCGCTCCTGGATGACAAACAGCAGAGGCTCCAAGATTTCTGTGCAAGACGCTTGTTCAAGCTTCAAGTATATTCCTCAATAGTTTGCTATGGCATCATAGCTAGCCACCTACTATACCACCTCCTCATTGTTTATAGTACACTTTTGTTGAACGCTTAAAGGAAAAAATTTGAAAAGCATTGTTGAATGCTACACGTAAATTTCGCTACTTGTGCTATATATTCTTTTGTAACTTTTGGTATGGAATAGAACAAATGGTTTCCATGCTTGCTTCACAAAGCTATTGGGTTGTTCTATGCATAAACTTCTTTACTTGTACTATTCTTTTTGTAACTTTGATGTGGGGGTAAAGCAAATGGTTTTCACGCTTGCTCCACAAAGCTATTGGGTTGTTATTTGGCATAAATTTCTCTCTACTTGTGCTATTCTTTTTGTACCTTTGGTGTATGGGGTAGAACAAGTGTTTTTTTACACTTGCTCCACAAAGCTATTAGGTTGTTCTATGGCATAAATTTCGCTACTTGTGCTATTCTTTTTGTTTTTCCCTACCTACTTCCATGCATTCAAGAAGAACCCCACTCCACAAAGTTTTTCTTTTTTTTCTTTTTTTTCTTTTCTTCTTTCTCCTTTTCTTCTTTCTCCTTTTTTTCCCTTTCTTTTTTTACTTGATAGGTGGGGGTTGTTCTCTTGTTGAGTGAGCCCCGTTTTTCTCATGTCACCCCAGCCATCTCAGACATGAGAAATCATACACCCACAGAGGGTTACGTTATCATCCCACGCACCAATCAGCCTTCTGTCCTCATTGACAGATGGAATGAGTTCCCGTTCCCATTCCCATTCCCGTCTCCTTTTCCTCCTCCCACTCCCACTCCCACTCCCACTCCCAGAGGTGACCGACTGGCCATGGAATCATAGAGCAAGGCGTTGCAGAGCAATCAGCCTCCTCTTTGCCTGCCTGCCCTGCAGATGCCAACGTTGGCTTGCAATGTACGAATTCCTCCAGTAATGGTCCTCCTCCTCCTCCTCCTCCGATCATTAGCCCTGGCCGAGCTTGTGATGATTAATCTCCTTCCGGCCTTCCCCATTATTTGAGGCCCCTTCCAGTCGCAACATTGAATGCCAGTGAGACAGGCTTGGCCAAGTCCTCCTCACACTGCAAGTGCTTCTTAACCCATTACGGACCGTGGTTGATTTGGGGGGCGGGTGGACAAGGCAGTTTTGGGTTGCAGCTAATTAATAGACATAACCACAAATGGAAATCTGCTTTCAGAGATCTAACCGTATGGATGTGCTCGGTGCATGTTCCTTCTAGCGGACCAATGAATGTGTTTTCTTATTTGCCACAACCATTTCCTTGTACCCTTTGCCGAATTCAGGGCAGAATTTTGTGTCATTAGAAGAGTTTTGGGGGGTCTAGAAGCTTGTTTTGGGCCTGTTCCCCCATAGTTGTTCTAATGAACCTTCAAAAAGCATCAATTTTGACCACAAACTGGTCGACCAGTCCTTAATGGGTTAAACTTACTGAAAATAATTCTCAAGGGGGTGCAGTTTGTGAAGGAACTGGTGCGCTTTCACATCAGATTCCTTCCGTCCTGCCTGGTTGACTGCCTTGCTGCAGGTTAAGGAGTTATACGGATTATTGGCTATGCGGGCACTGGATCATGAACTAAGTGGGTTGATAGAGTCTACCTTCAAAATTAAGGGATACGACAAGGGTAGCCCTCACTAGCCATGTGAACTACCGGAGAAGGGATTTCACTCATTCACAATGGCCTATGGGTTAGCATTCTTACGGTGATCATCATCTTTATCTTATTCATAAACTAAGATGGGTAGTGCTCCCCATCTAGTTTTTCTATGTGGTTTGATTAACCCCTGAGTGTCTAATGCATGTTTGCTGAAATTTAAATCCTTTTCAATTCATTCCTCCAAAATTATCACTTTTAACCTCCTAAAGTTCCATGACTAAGTTTTCACCAAAAACATTCAAAAATTGCCATTATTAGTATAAATAACAAATTTTTGGAATTTTTTTTTGACATATGTAACTGTAGGATCTTGCAGTATACTGCCTTCAGAGTGTGTGGTAAGAGTTTCACAAATTTCCACCATGTGGATAGCGAGATATTAGCATTTAAATTCACTAAGATCATTTTTCAAGCCTTGCAAAAAACAAGGCAGCTACACTTCACAAGCTCACATTTCTATGAAAAAATGACCAAAATAGTGAGGCTTCTTTAGATTATTTTTCCTAAACAAGCTGGATACATGCTTGGAAAGTTTCAAATCATTTGGAATTGTACAACATATAAGAAAAAAATAATAAGTAGGTAGTAGTAAAGAATGAGTCAAAATACAAAATTATTAAGAATTTAATTATGGAATTGAAAAATGCCAATCGTAATGGTTGAAATGTTATAATAAAAAATCTACATCTTATGATTTTTTTCCCAAAAATATTGAAAATTGGGTAAGAAAAAGGATTTCAAAGTTTATTTTAGTGGCCTTGCCAATTGTGTGTGTGTGTGTGTGTGTATGAATAGGAAATCCATAATTGCCTACAAACAAAAAAATCCTCATAAATTTTGACTCATAGATCAAAATGAAATTATTGAAAGCTTTCCATGTATATATAACTCTAGAAAACAAATTTCAAATTTTTATTTTTGAATCTACCCAAACTACCCAATTACAAAAAAAATAACATATTGGACTATGACTTTTGACTCATATTTCCAATGACATGAAATTTAGTGTATATGAAAGATATTCTTTGTCCCTACCTTAAATTAAAATTTGGGCCAAAAATATAGAAATCTCTAATCACACACACCTTCCTAAAATATCTATGTAGCCAAAAGTCACAACTTAGTCTTTTAGAGGTTAAAGAGATCCACATAACTTGACTAGTAGTGGAAATAGCCCTAGAGCTATAGGGAAAGGGACTTGTCCTTTTATCATATCATTGAAAAGATTACAATAGTCAAACAAGGAAATCTTTTAGTTTTGAAAGGCCATATTTGAGGCATTGGGGAGCTCAAAGGTTAATACTTGCTATGTGAACCCATTTAGCCTAGCTATTAGCATGCACCATCCCCTCAAAAACATCAACCACCCCTTTGCCCATTAAAATTCAGCAATGGTTGGTGTAACTTTTTTTTTAAAATTATTTGGGGTTTGTTGTGGATATATAGATATAATATATAGTCTATTATGGATATGAAGATATTAATATTTTTTTTTTATGGATGTTGTTTTGTATATTTAGAAATATGTGCATATTGAATTATGTACTTATAAAGTTGCATATTTCATATTCCACATTGATCCCACATCCTTGTTGCAATTACACACATTTATAAGTATATCTAGGAAACTCTTTTGGTCTTAAAAAATCCTTCATAAACTTAATTTGAAAAAAATGAGCTTTAGGTGGTATTTTTGAGTGCTAGTGTGCTTGAAAACACTAGCTCTCACTATATTAACCACTCAAGGACTAAGGGGACACAATGTGTCCTCTTCCAATTTTTAATGGCAAATTCCCAGTAGAATGAAACAAATTTCAATATTTTGTAAACTAGGAATTTGTAGAATAAAAAATTCACATACTTGTTGCATTTTCCAATTTTCAAAATTTCAATGTGGAAAGTATATTAAAATTTATTTAGGAAATGTAGTCTAAAGAAAAAAGGGAGCAAATATAATTTGTTTACAATGAAATAGTAGGGATGGAAAAAAAAACATTTTCTTAAATATTTCTAGTCTTTACTTTGCACAATCAAAATAGGTCCGGAGAAAAAAAAATTATTTTTATTTTTAGCAATTTTAAAAATACAAAATCCAATTTGTTGTGATGAAGAATACAAAAATAATTAAAATGATTCCAAAATTTTTTGAGATGTTCCAAACAATATGCTAATGATATTAATTGCAAAATTTCAAAAAATTATGCATTTATAAATTCTTAAAATTTTTGTAGGATCCAATTTGGTCAATTTTAGCTTTCTACTCCTTTTGTTTGAAAATGTCTACAAATTTGGAAGAGTTTTTTTATTTTTTTATTTTTTAAATAAATAATAATAAACTTGCCTTAGATTTTAAAACCATTTTTGGGGAGGGCAATAAAGCATTATTCATCTTCTTATAATTTGTCTTCTTCAAAAGTTGCTTTTTTTTGCCTAAAGAGTTGATCATCCAAAATTGTTATAATCTAAAAATCCAACGGTCAATATTTTCCACAATTAATTCTGTGCATACTAGATAAAATATCCTTGACTTTTTTACAATTAAAATTTCAAATTTCAAACACTTCCATGTGCAAAAAAACATCAAAATCAAGCAATTCATTAAAAACCTCCATTGTGAAAACATTGTTAGGCCCTGAGGGATTAACTCATATAACCTAATAATTTGCACTTATTTTTTTAATTATTTATAGAATAGTTTAGAATCTATTCTTGAGAGGAGATTTGTACTTTTTAGTATTTGTGTCATTGTCATATAGCCCTTGGTATAGAAAAAAAGAACTAACGCTAAGTTCACTAGGGTCTCAAAAGAGACTATTTATAATTATTTTAAAGAAAGTCTTCGTTTGCCATTTCAAATCGTAAATTAAATGGGTTAGCCAAAACATTGGTGTAATTGATTACCAACTTATTCTTTTGAATAAAAATTTTGTTTTTATAATTGTAGGAAATTTCATCTTCTATCCAATGACACCAAATTTGAACCATTCGAATACTAGTTGCATTTAAAAATGAAGAAAATGTTTTGAAAATGCAAAGATTGGTAATTCCTCGTATTATTGAAACCAATGGGAAATGGCCTCATGTTTGTTGACATTAGAGGATTTTCTGGGGTCCGGGAGGGCCGTTTCAAGTAGTTGCCCCCCATAGTCACCATGTTGCCAAGAAAAAATTGGAAAAAAGATTTAAAATTCTTAAAATGAAAAACAAAGTTGAATTTTATTTTTTTTATAAAAACAACGTGGTAGCCACTTTGCCACATTTGGCATCAAGTTTGGTGAGTTCGCAAAATCAAAGAACAACAAGGAACTTGCAACCCTCCCAGACCCTAGAAAATCCTCTAATGCAAAGATTTTAAAAAAGTCTTTTTGGATTGATTTTGATGTAAATTCAGCCCATACTAATCAATGAACTAAGATAGACAAATAATCTTAAAGCCTTGGCTTCCAAATTATCCATTTACTCCTTTAACCTTACTATTTGCAACTATATTTATTGACCTATATAAATTGTACTCTAACTATTAGAGGCACTCTTGCCTTTACATCTTTACTAAGACTACAAATTTCAAATGGATAAGCACAAGTTTCTAATACAAAACAATGTATTGTAAAAGAATGTTTCAACTTAAATTTATAATCATTTAATCTAAAATTTTCACATTTGGTTTGAATTGAAGTGATTACTAGGATCTTACAATTACTGATTCAAAAATCTTGATGAATTTTGAGACAATGTTCATTGATAGAGTTTGCCTCAATAAGCACCAAAAATTCTTGGTTCTAGCAATGTTCCCACCTATCTACAAGAATTAACTATCAATGCTCAACCATCCACTTGGTGGATGATGAATGTTTTGAAAATTACACTTCATTTAATTCATACTTTTTAAGAAGCTTGAAAAGAAATATATAATGTATCTCTAGAAAGAAGAATGAAGGATTCATATGAATCAAAGATATAGCTATTTTGAAAGAGTTATTACTTATTATGATTATGAAAAGTCATATTTCTATTGTTTGCTTTTATCTATTTTTTACACTTGGTCTTTTGGAAGAGCCTATACTTAGACATATGACCTTGTAGGTTTTTTGTATATTATCCAAAGAGAACCTTGTAAGATATAGGGGGCAATTTTCCTTAGTTTAAGGAATGGGGTCCTATAGAGAGGGTGATTTAACCCTTTAAATCCCAAAGTTGTTTTGTTCAAGAATATAGACAAAAATTTTAGTAGATTTGGGATTATTGAGGTTCTAAGAGGAGTAGAGATGACAAAAATAATTGCACCAAATTGGAGAATGAGTAATAGACAATGTGTGTCCAAAAATTAGCATGATCCACTGTTGGAATTGCGAGAATTAAGAGTTTTTTTTAACAATGTATACAACATCGTTGACATTGATGTAAGATAAATGTGCAAATACAAGTTTGCAGTATTAGCAACTTCATAAAAGATTTACTTGAAGGACCTTTGGATATAGTAAACATTGCTTTTACAATTCACATAGAGCAATCAATGCTGGAAAAAAAACACAACTTCAATATGCAAAAATACGTGCTAAATAAGATAAACACTCTACCTAGGTGTATACAAAATCTTTTGCTCAAAATTAACATAGGTTTAGTAGTGTGCTTCTTTCATGACTAATCACCACTTATATAGTGATAGTTGAATTCAATGTCTACAACAAAAGATGGAAAGAAAAGACTCAAAAAAGCACATTGTTGACAATTATATGCAAATGTACTAAAAACATTGCTCTACATAGTATAATACACCATATTTCTTTATGACAACCTTCTTTCTAGAAAATGCCTATACCATCTTAGTGTTTGCTTTTCCCACAAAAAACTTTGTCAATGTTGTTGGACATAGAAAGGCATTAGAGGAGATTTATCAAGTCTGGAGGGTTGTGAGTTCTCCGGGATTCTCAACTCGTCGGAATTTATGGCACTACTATTTGACATGGTACAATGATTGTTATATCATTTTTTTTTAAATTCAAGAAATTTTCAAAAATATTATTTCAACTTTTTTTTTCATTTTAAGAATAGAAAATTTTCAAATTTTTTGATAGCCTAGTGTTCTTTAGTTGCGAGGAGAATTGCAAGGAACATAAGCCTGAAACGGCCCTTCCACCCCCTAAAAACTCTTCTTATGATACATCTTTTGCAATTCTTCCACATACTATTTCCATATATTATTTTCTAAATGGATTGTTCCAATTCATTCTCTTTCCAAAATATTGATGACTTCTATTTCCTAGGGAAACTTACTTCTAATTCTTCTCAGATTGTGAGTTATTTCTGGGGGGGGGTTCACTCTAGAAACCAATTTGTGGTTCCTTGAGACTTCAAAGATTACCTTACTGATGTTTGATTGCCAGCCACAGTAAATGAACATCCACCAACAAGGATGTACTATATAGTAGAGGGTTCTTATTGTGACCCTCTTCTTCAAACAATCCCTACAAGAATCTATGAAATAGACAATAAGTGGTTTTGAAATGAATTGTCAATTATGTGAGCATAATAAGATTTATTAGGTATTGGTTCCAATACTTTGCCACTGGATCCAAGGTGTGTCCATTTCAAAGCCAGGGTGTCCCCACTTAATTTTTCTAAATGAAAATTAGTTGTCCAATGGCCTTCTTACAAATGCTTAAAAATTTAGGATTTGTTTAAATTTAGAAACAATCGCATTTTGAAATCTTGTGTATTACTTTTTGCATGTCAAAGTGCTTGTTTTTGGTCAATCCATATCATTTTTTTCAGATTGCAAGTGTGTGGATTTTGCAAGTCCTGTGATGAGGAATGCATGCCTGTAGCAGAATTCTTTGGAAATTCATAAATAATTCATAAATGCTCTGAAAAATATGAAACAACTTGTGTTAAATTCTGCATCACTTTTGGTTCTCTTCAAGTAAAAAAAAATAAGAGAAAATACTTTCATGCATTTGAAACCATCAGAAAGGTCGACCAGTCGTTAAAGGGATGCTTTATGAGCACACTACCGTAGGCCTTGTTGACAGAGGGAACTTATTACAGCTCGTAAGTTATATATATATACTGATAAAATTCAGAACATGCAAATACTCATCATCATGAAAATTTCCCCAATGCATGAGATAAGTTATATGGTTATAAGTGGGCTACACCGCCTTTTTGAGTTGCAGATAAGTTAGGCTGCAGGGACGGCTCGGACACCCCATGTGACATCACAACTGATAACCAGTTTACACCCAATTCTGTTGATGTACCGTACCCTTACCTTACCTCAGGTTTGTACAAAATGCAACCCCCACTCCAAAACAAAAACAACAAATAGCAAACTAAGGTGGAGGCACCAATTACCAACCATGCCCAGTACCCAATGTCAAAGGGGTAGTTATTCCAACCTTAGGCTGAATCTGGCCTGTTTTGAAGCTTGAAATTTGTTTTTTTCTGTACTTTTCAAGTTTGCAACCAGTAAGGTTATGACATGTTACTTGTAGTAAAGAGCAAGGAAGTACTATTTGGAATGATCGAAATTAGAAGACTGTAGACATTGCTTATGGGTCAAGAGTTCTTTTGCCTCCCGAAATGCATTATACTTTTTAATTTTCTAAATAAAAATCTGAAAATTTAGCAATCTTCATATTTCCTATCTTCCTACATGGGAAAAATATCCACCAAATCATACTACATAGAATTTGTTCCCAAATTGCTTATTCGATTGGTTATTGGTGCTTCCACTTTATTATACGTACGTTTTCTGACCTGGCAAAAAGGGGTCAAATAATTGGGCGGAGTTAGAAGAGGAATTTTGTGTGTGTTCTCACTTGTAAACTTTAGCAAACGTTGAGCCTAGCTAAATGCCCATTTGGCATTAGAAAAGATTGGTGGTTAGTAGAGATTTAGACTTTGTTGTTTTAATAGTTTATATGAGGCTTTTAGCAACTTTTACATAAGACTAAAATTAGAGACAAAAAAATGAAGGTTTGAGATACTTAATTGGGAGTGGTTTTAGTTGTCTGATATGACTCAACATGGACGATTGACAACAAGTGGTGGTTGTGCTTCGCAAGCTACCTACACTAAAGCAAAAGAACTCCCAAATTTTGAGTGGCACCAAACTAAATTGAGGAGCATGGAAATCAATGGCAATGACAAGACATAGTTGACCTTTGGATATAAACTTCACTTTGGTCTTCAAGTACACCTTCTCTCTCTATGAATAGTGGGTCATGTAGTGCTCTAGTTGTACACCAAAGTTCGTAGCCTCTGATCATGTGCCAATCCTCCTTTGACTTGGCTCTCAATTTGCACTAATTGCATGTTTGTTTACTTTCTTCTTGCATAGTGACCATATTGATTTTGTTGACTTCAACTTGTTTAGGATATATGCAAGATTTTCAATTATGAAGAATCGTTTAGATGCTAGCTACAACTTACAACGTGATAGTTAGAACTACAATTGTCCCAATAGGGGATGAGTTCTACATTACATTTATCTTAATTGACCATCTATTGAATAAATACTACTTTGAATTTTATTTTTAACTTATTATTTTTAAATTTTTAATATTTTTAGTCTATAAATCATATAATTACCTATTTAAAATGATAAGACACTTAAAGCTTAAACTTTACTATCAAAAGCTATGGATGAATGAAGTTTGGCCACTAATTAGTGCTTTAAAACTTCATTCAACATTTTCTACTTACCTACAATTTCAAATTGACTTTTCTTTTAGGTTTTTAACCTTTGACTTTAATTTCAATTCTAATATTCTTTTTTAATTTATTTTGGATGATTTTTACTACTTTTCATTCAAAAGCATTGACTATTGAATTTCATTCATTCAATTCCCTGACCCCTGACTCCCGATATTGAGATCTTTGACCTGAACCCCGACTCCTAATATTGAGACCCGGACCTGGACTCCGACCCTCGATATTGAGATCCTAGCCCTGGATCCCGACCCTCAATATTGAGAACCCCGGACTAGACCTTGACTCCCAATACTGAAACCCGACTGGCTGGACTGAGTGTTAGAGATCCCAGCTGTGGCTTTAGTTCATAAACTGGACTCATTAGAAGAGTTTTGGGGGGTCCAAAAATCTGTTTCCGGCCTGTTCTCCCGCAGCTGTTCCCTGCAGCAAGGGGAATGGCCCGCTGTCAGAATTTTTTTTTTCATAAAAAAAAATAAAAAATTAGTCTTCAAATGTAATTTTTTTTTTGTTCAATGACGTGGCAGGGTCTCGGCCACGTCAGACTGCTGCGTTGAACCTGTTTCTGGCGTTCGCAAGTTGTGATAACTCGCAAGCATCCAAAGGCCTCAAAAATCTTTTAATGCTTCTCTTTTTTGAATTTTTAGATTATGTGTAGTCTAATTCTAACACAAAGGAAATGGTTGCTAACTTTGACATCACAATGTGTATAACTCTTAGAGTACAATTTAGTCATCTTTTGATCCATTATTTATAGCATTATTTGCAAAAATCATTTTTATGGCAAAGCTTCAATATGTGAAAGGAATGCTATAAAAGAAAACAAAAAATAACTAGAACAATACGAAAACAAGGGTGAATCTACTTTAACAAAACAACTACAAGATAAGTATTTCAATAAACAAAACAAGTCAAATTTTTGTTAGAACTAATCCAAACACCAAAAAATTGATAAAGATACATGTCTAGTAGGTCAAGGTGCTAGGAATAATTCTCCAATTGGGGGTTCCTACACAAAAGAGATGGTGCAAGATTAGAATAAGAAATCATTAGGAAAAGTTTTGGGCTTGCAAAGGGACACGATTGTGCATGGTAGCAGTGCAATTTCAAGGATTTTTTTTAAAATTAGAAATTTGATGTGGCATTGCTAGTCAAATCGCCAATTTGATGTGGCTCAAATTTTTTGTAATGCAATGACCAAAGACTTAATAACGGCCCCCTTCAAGCCACAATTGTTAACAATTGAAACCACAAGATAAGTAGACAATCAAAAAAGTGCTAGAGCTTGAAGGGATCCCTATGTACTTCAAAAAGTATACCAAAACACTTAAAAAGATGAGCAAAATGTTCCTAAACGCAAAATAAACCCAAAATGGCAAAATGAGCCAAAATGCAACAACAAAACATTCAAAGTTTGAAGAATGAAAATGGGGTGGTTTGAAAGAAGAGAGAATGACCTTTCATAATTTCCCTAGGGCCTTCCTCTCCTTGTTATAACCTCTAGTAGTTTCTAGAATTAGTTTTTAATTGCCACTAATTACTAGGAAAAAGTCAAATCTATAGCTAGTCCATCCCTAACTTTGGGAGAAAACTCCAAATGACAAATGGATTGCACCATTGGCTTCTAAAGTCTCAAATGAACTATGAAGACCTTCTACCCCCTACCTTGAGGTCATTTGAGCTCACAAAAGTTAGCAAATTGTCAAGAGAAAGAAACGTAAAAATCTTAGATAATGGGATTCACTTTTCAAAGATTTTGACTTGCATGGAGAGTTTAGAGGATCTATGGGTGTAAAAAAGAACTCTGCGACCTTATTTGGATGTTACAAGCTCTCGTAGGCTAGTCAACACTTCAAACTTATTTAAATTCCACCTAAATTCAAACAAGTTGCGAGTTTGGATACTTGTTGGATTTAAAAAGCCTTGAAATTTGTTGAGGTGCATTGCTATCACAAAAATATTATCCTGATTTTTAGTAGAATTTTACCACAACTTGGATAATTTCTAAGAATTTTTCATCATTGATTAAAGTGGTTGAATTTCCAAAAAGTCATTGTTTGCATTTCAAAAAATCCAAAAAAATTTGGATATCTTTTACAAAGTTTTGAAACACTAAGTGCAATTTCATATTCTTACTCTGTACAATTTATAAGAAGGTCCAATTTTGAATACCTCCTTTTAAATTCAATGAATGGAGAATCTTTTGATTGGAAGGAAATTTTGATGAATTGATTATGCCATTCAGCTTCTTGCATGTTTGCATGTTAAAAATACTTCTATGCAATCTTTAGTTGCTCCATCCTCTATACTACATGAGTTTTACATACCTACAAGGTCAATATGTAACCTCTATAATTATCTTGAAATGGATGGTAACTTCTAAATTTCTGAACTATACATATTTGTAAGCTTAAAAGAAACTCTCTAAGCCTAAAAAGAACTACTAACTCTTATTTAGCCAAGCTTTGTTACATACACTTGTAGGTCTTCATTAGACTCTAACAGGAATCTCACAATTGTTAAACTTAGCTATCTCTTGGACACCTAATCTTTCTCTCAAACATCTTATTGACCTTTTAGATACCTCTTAGAAGCAAGACATTGGAGTATTTTAGGCACTTCCAATTTTTATGTCTAACTATCGTATTCATAGGGATTTTACCAATTACAATCTTAACACTCTAACTTTCTATAGGGTTTTGATTATAAAATCCAATAATAAAACCCAAAGCAGAAAAATAAATTCTAAGACCAAATTGACAACTCATGGGGATTACAACCTTCCTATTAGAATTAGAATAATTCAATTCCATCTTATAGCTATGAGTTATTTAGTGTTCTCTTCTATCTCACTCCTATTTTTTTTAATTTTCTTAAAGAGGCCCTCAATTCAAGTCTACAATTAATTAATTTCTTAGTTTAAATTTTATAGTATTAAAATTGTATATTAAGAAGATTCGAAGTCTTATAATCTAATGTAAGAAGGTGAAAAAAAAAACTTTCACATCACTGTAAAGCCTAATATTTTGAAATTTGTATTGCTAGAGTTCTTAAAATTACTTCCACAAATTCTCTTATTAGTCCAATGTGTGTGCTTCTAGTTAGGTATGCAATAAAAACATATGAAGTTTTGCCTTTACACTAGAACTAGTAGTTTTGATTGATTTTTATTCTAAGAAAATGGTCTTAGGACTCTAGATTTAAAATTTAGACAATCTAAATTTCTTGAGGACCAAATGTTCAAATTTCAAACAATACAGTAAAACAAATATATTCCAAGCCCACAAATCTTGGTTTTATCATTCATCTAAATGTTTGTTGATTTCTTGTGTTAATTTTCTTTTGTTAATAGTATGCAAATTTTAGGGATTTTCTTAAAGTATTCTATTGTTCAATGTACACAAAGCAACTTATTTGTTTTAAAAATGACCTTAAGAAATCAACTAGAATAAATAAATAATATAATCATTATAAAAATCTTTGTCAATAGAACTTAACATTTTGAACTTAAAGCCCAATTTAAAGAGAAAAATTATTAATCTTCAATCTATAATAAATGTTAGAAAAAATTCTTAATTTTAAGTTTCACATTTTCATTGAAAAATGTCAATTAGTGTATTTGAACATGTTGAAAAGAGGTGTACTTTAAAAAAAAACCAAGCTCTCATGAATATAGACATTGTACTCATATTTTTTGTAGGGGCTAATTTTTGTAGGTGTAGTTATCTTATAACCTTAAACCCTAAATCCAATATAATCCAATGTTGTGATTGGATGATGTCAAATGCAAGACTATAATTTTCATCCAATTTTTTTTCTATTGAAGTATATATTATTCATTTTTTATGAAAATGATTTTTTATCAATAGATCATTAATAATGCCTTTTTAGAATATTTTGGCAATTTTTTGTTTTTGATTTGAATTTGAGTAGAATATATAATCTTTTTGAAATTGAATCCAAATACCTAATTGATGGAATGAAGATAATTAACCTCTTTAAGGACTAGGTGTTTAAATTTTGAACAATAGGTGAATGTAAACACATCCTAAGCACTCAAAAATGTATTTTTCGTTTATTAATTCCTTTGAAGATTCTTGTACTAGTTCTTCAACATTTGTATTAGGGTTGACAAATCAGTACGTCCGCCCCAAAATAGCGTCCGTAACCCGGACGTCCGTCCTCACGGACGCCAGCGGACGCAGCGTCCCTCCCGCCGTCGGAAGGCGGACGGGGCGGGACGGGGCGGATGGGGCGGACAAGACGGGGCAGACAGGCGGACGGGACCGCGAATGTCAGCGTCCGCGTCCGGACGTCCTGGACGTCCGATCGTCCTGTCAACCCTGATTTGTATGGCATAGATTATGAAGACTACTATGTAAAAGTTTTATATAATTCAAAGGATAATGCTAGGTTTGAATTCAAAAAGTAACTATTTTTTGTTTACAAAATGAACCTTCCAAAATGACTTTGAAAAAAAAGTTTTAAAAAAATCTTCAAAAATCCATACTTTAAGTTAGATTGTTTCTTTTCTTTCGTTTGTTTGTGTGATACATTGAGATCTCCAAGACCGGGCAGCCCTTTGTCGCATTCTTGGTACAATCAAAGAGCATCAATTAGGAGGGATGGCACATGGCTTTTGTTTCATAGCATTTTGACCTATGGTGGGAAAATTATGAATTTTTGAGTTATTTTTGGATCATAGATTATGCTAAATTGTGTTAAATTATATATTTCTTGGATTGTACATTATTTGGTCATATTCTTGGTACCATTGAAAATCTCTTTGTTAGATGGGGTGCATATGCTTTGTTTTATAGCGTTTGGACCTATGGAGTGAAAGTTTGTGGGGTTTTGAATTATTTTTGGATCTTTCATTATGCTAAATCATGTATCTTTTGGACCATGCATTAGTTGTTTGTGTCTTTGGTGTTGTTGAAAAGCTCTCTAGGAAGAAGGGTGCATAAGCTTTGTTTTGCAGCATTTAGACCTATGGTGTGAAAGTTATTGAATTCCAAAGTTTTGATGAATTAAAGATTAAAAAATATTACTTTTTAATTATAGTGTAGCAATGGCACATGGTGTGTATATATATATATATATATATATATATATATATATAAATCTTAAATCGGGTTGTTTCTTCTCTTTTGTTTGTTTGTTATGGTGAGATCTCTAAAACTATTTGTCCCTCAATCACATTTTTTATATTGTTGGAAAGCTTTTGTGAAGAGGGGTGCATAAACTTTGTTTTGTAGTGATCTAACTAGTGTAGCAAAAAATATATTGAATTTTGAAGTTTTTATGAATTAAAAATGATAGAAAGTTATTTTTACTTTATTTAAAGTGATTAAGGACAACTTAGCCATTACTTTTTGTGGCAATTACAAATGACATCCCAATGGTTGTGGCAACAACACATAACATACAATTTACTATGACTAGAACTTAACTTTTTGAACTTAAAAGAAAAAAGTCTTGTGAAAATAAAAAATATTCAATCTACAATGAATTTTAGGATTTTCAATTTTATTGCTTCAAATTCTATTGAAAAAATTGGTTTATAAAATAGTTGATTCAACCATATGAATATAATCTATGGATCGTATCTTACAACTGATTGAGAGTAGTCATTAAATTATTATTATTTTAAGTTTCATTTTATAATACATCTTTATAATTTAGAAATTTGGACTCTCTTTTGGTCTTTCAAAGATCAATTCTATTTTCTCCACCAAATGAAAAAAATGAAAATTCCTAAAACTTAATATTTTATTATAATTTGAACTTGAATTAATATATATAATAAAAATAAAATATAGTTCTGATTATGATGTACACAAATATATTTGTACGGTGTAAATTGTATTTAATATGATTTTGTTTGCTTCTTCTTTGAAATTCACAATAATTTCAAGTTTTCAAAGAAAACATTGAATTTTTTAAAATTACGATTTTCAATTTGATCTTTGAAATAAATAAATAAATAAATAAATAAATAAATAAATAAATAAATAAATATATATATATATATATATATATATATATATATATATATATATATATATATATATGTTGTAGCAAAATATCCATACTTTAACTTAGTTTGTTTTGTTGTATTTGTTTGTTACATTGAAATTTTTATAATCATACATCCTCCAATCACATTCTTGGTATAGTTGGAAGCACCAACAAGGAAGGATGCATGGAGTTTGTTTCATGGCATTCCAATATATAATGTGAAAATTATAAATTTTGAGTTATTTTTGGATTTAAATTATGAGAAAAGTGCTAAATTATGTATCTCTTGGATTGTGCATTAGTTGGTTACATTTTTGGTACTATTGGAAATCTCTTTGCTAGGAAGGGTGCACATGCTTTATTTTGTGGCATTTGAACCTACAAAATGAAAGTTATGGGATTTGGGGTTATTAGAGTATTTTTTGGATCTTAAATTATGCTAAATCATATATCTTTTGGACCATGCATCAATTGGTTGTATCCTTGGTACCATTGGAAATCTTTCTACAAAGAAGGATGCACAAACTTTGTTTTGTGGCCTAGAATGTGAAAGTTATATAATTTCCAAGTATTTATGAATTAAAAAATTAAAAAATATTTTAATTTTAATTTCATTATATTGTGACAACAACACAAGGCACACTAGTGGTATATACAATTTATGATACCTATTGAATTTGACTTTAAAGTTGTAAGGAATATCCTTTAAAGGATAGACATTGAAGGTTGAGGAGCCTAATTTGGGTCCTAGGAATGATAACGTCCTTTTAGATTCGTAATGCAAATTAAATGATGTTCATCCACTCATAATTGCAAACTTCTCATTAGAAAGTATCAATTCACATGCGTCATCTTTCTTATTTCCTTTTACCCTCCCACAAAGGTGCCAATGATGTTCAAAATGCAAAAGGGACACATCTTTTACACTTCTTTCCATGTATTATACAAAGATGGACATCCTCCTATTAAGTTAGGTTGTTTGTTTGTTTTGTTTGTCACATTGAAATCTCCTAGACTGTGCATCTCTTGTTCGCATGTTTGGTCTCGTTGGAAAGCCCTCGGCAAGGAGGGGTGCATGGGCTTGGTTTCGTGGCGTTCTGACCCAAGGCGTGAAAGTTATTGAATTTTGAAGTTTCTACAAATTCAAAAAGATTAGAAAATTAATTTTTCTTTTTCTTCGACTGTGGCAATGGCACGGGGCACACTAGTGCATATTAACACACATAATTATTGCATGCAATTCTATTTTCCAGATCTGATTGTTCCAATTCATTCCAATTCCTAATTCAAATGAATTAATACCCTCCATTTCCTTACTCACTCCCAATTCCTCTCGAATGAAGAGTTACTGGGCTTCACAGAAACCATGTCGCTCTAAGTTATCAGTCCGTCTCCCAAAAGCCAGTTGTCTCCATTCATCGTTTCAAAACCTCCAGCAAAGAATTAGGGTTTGGCGTGCCAACTTCCAACGAACAAAAAGCGAACTTGATCCACAACGCCCGCCGGTCGCAGCCAAGTACTGTTACTCGGATAGCTATGGAAGCTTATTTTTAGTAAGTACACATCAGTCTCCTTCACAAAGGCCATTAAGGTTAACTAAAGCTTAATGCTCCTCCCCTAAAGCTGAATGCTTTTCTCGTCGGCGACCTCGGTCTCACCGCCCACCAGCAAAGCTTAGCGTTGGATGATGCCATGCCAAGTCTTCCCTCTTCAGTCTCAACATCAATTTCAACGTCATCCTCTACGTTGTTATTTAGCAACGCACAACTCCTTCTGCATTGTAAGCTCCGTTACTGTACTGTACACCTTTTACCTTTCCCCATTGCCATCGGTACAAATCTTGGCGTGCGACGGAGTTTCCCATGCGGCTCCCCTGTTTATGAACTATTTGGCACAGCAGGGTAGGAATTGATCGAGAGCCATGGCGCACGCACTCGGAGTTTGCTCGTGTCGGGGCGTGGAGCTCGTGGGCGCGTTTGATCAGGGCGGGAATGGCGGCGGCGGAGCGTTGCGATGGAACAATGTGGGTCTGTCGAAGCTATGGGGAGGAAGAAGAAGAACAACTACGACGTCGTTGAAGCTGCTTGGTCGTCGCGGAGTAGCTCCTGTGACGGCGATTGTGAGCAGCAACGAGAGCGCGGTGAATGTGAAGACGAAGAAGGTGGAGGAGGTGCAGGAGGAGGCGGCGGCGGAGGTTACGAGGTGGCCGGCGAGGGGGCGGGGATTCGAGGTGGACACGCGCATTGAGGAGGAGTTGAAGGGGGGCGGTGGGTTTCGCAATGTGAGGAGGACGAAGCTGGTGGCAACCATTGGCCCCGCTTGTTGTAGTTATGAGCAGTTGGAGGTGCTGGCTTCCTCCGGGGTGAACATTGCGAGGGTCAATATGAGCCATGGGACGCACGAATGGCATCGGGAGGTCATCAGGAACTGTAGGAAGTTGCAGCGGGAGCAAGGCTATGGCATTGCTGTCATGATGGACACCGAGGGCAGTGAGATTCATATGGGTGATCTCGGCGGGTTGTCGTCTGCGAAAGCCGAGGTGAGTTCAAATCTGATCCTTGGAAATCGAAACGGGTTTTGAATTTCTTTCGGTTTTATATGCTGCATTGTTGACATATGTTTCAGGTAGTTCGCTAATATTTTAAGCTGAGAAAAGGAATTTATCTATTCTTGTCTTTGAGTGTGAAGGATGGGGAAGAGTGGTGCTTTACCATGCGAAAGTTCAGCGGTGCATTACCTCCTTTCACTCTCCCAGTTAACTACGAAGGATTTGCTGAAGGTAGTGTTTTTACAACTTCTCTTCAATTAGGTCATGAGAATATATGTCCAAATCTTCTCCCCCGATTTTTGAGCACGGTGGACTCACGTAATACTTGCTTCGTTCTTGTAACGTTTGATGTTTATCAATGCGTTCTCACTCTGCTGACCCCCTGGAGGACCAAGAACTCTTGTCTCAAATTGACCAATTTGATCGATCTTATGGGAAGATCTTATATCACCAGAATCAGTGAAGAACATTGCATGTGTTGGTCAATGAATAAATAAAATTGGGCAACTCTCACGACCTCCTGAAACTGCAAAAAACTGCATAAGCCCCGATTTGAACTTTTGGTTCTTTAGGGTTAAGGGCATTTGAGTAAATATGTTAATTTTTCCTTCCAACAATGATGGTGCACTAAGGACATTTGGGATGGTTCTGTTATGTGCAGATGTGAGGACCGGCGATGAGTTGGTTGTTGATGGAGGAATGGTGAGGTTTGAAGTTTCAGAGAAGGTGGGTCCAGACGTGAAGTGCAAGTGCATTGATCCTGGAATGCTTCTTCCGTGTGCCAATCTGACTGTGTGGCGTGATGGCCACATGGTGAGAGAGAAGACTGCTGTGCTTCCCACAATTTCTGCTAAGGTAGTCTTATCCCCTTAATTTTTTTATTTCACCTTCTCTACTTTTGAATGTTTCTTGACCATCGCCAGTGTTGATTATTTCATTTTTAGGGCCAGTTGTTTTTCACATCAATGACAAATTGCACCTTTTCAGAATATTTCTCTACTTTTGGTGCTCAATAAATAAATTTTTGAGCATGAATATAAGAGTGACTTTTTGTCTAAAAGATGGATGAAATTAAGATGTACATTGCTTCACCAGTACAACAGGGATCGTCCTCTTGGCACCTCTTCAAAAATGAAAAAAAGGTCTGGTCTTGACAGAACCATTGAATAGATTGTGAGACTCGAAGTTAAAATCACTTTTCCACAAGCTTGCGAATGGTTTGCAGGATTGGGTTGACATCGACTTCGGTATATCTGAGGGCGTGGATTTCATCGCCGTGTCTTTCGTGAAATCCTCTGAGGTCATCAAACATCTCAGGAGTTATGTTGCGGCACGGTCTCCAGAGAGGTACTATTTGTCAAGATGAGGTGTCTATTGAATGAAAACCTTATGAAAAGACTAGCGACAGACTATTCATTGTATGCCTATCTCTTAACTCCTAAAAACTCTGACTTCTAGTGCAGTCAATCAAAAACCTCGTAATTGTTGAATTTTTGAGACCTAACCTTTCGAGATCATTCTCATTTATATATATATACACACACACGATTCGTTAGAAATGTTCATGGAAATTGGCCTCATGGATTCAAAGATAATAACATTTGAAATAGAAATCAAAGTTTTTTGTGGCGTCTTCTTTGACTACATTAGTAGACTTTGCCATTCCATTTCAAATGGTGTGCAAGGGCTAGAAATTGCGAAATTACGTTGAAGTGTAGGTAATTGCATTAGAAATCAAAGTCCAAAAGTTGAAAAGAACTTCAAGTGTGATATTTTTGAAAAATTTATCTAAAAGGCACTTTAGGTGCAATTAGACGAAATGGCAAATAACTGTGCCATGGAATTGAAAAGCGTCAATGGTGAGAATGTTTTAGCAAGTGTACTGCGCATAGGAAGTTTTTATTTAAAAAACTTATCAAAAGTGAGTTCAAATATGAATTTCTTACGTCATTTCGTTAAGAGACGATATGGTTGCCCGGAATCTAAAAATCTTCATATCCTTCATCTCACTAATGCTAACGACATGAATTAAAACCTTATATGTAGACAAGGATCTAATAAACCAAAATTTAAAAAAATATTCTTTAATAACTTTAAAGTTTTTGTTTTCCAATCTTCAGCTTCAAACCAAAAATATCCTAACTTCTGATTCATATGTGAGATGTTCATGAAATTTTACCACCGATTCGATTTATCAGACCTCCACAAAATTATTAACTTCGAAGTATCATATACTGTAACTGCAGCAAGGTGCCCCCAATAGCCAGCAAGTCACTTTAGGTCTCTTGGAATTTTGGGGGATAAAATTTCCATAACCAAATTTTTACTGCTCACTCATGAATGCAATTGCATAGATTTTTTTTTCATAATCTGTCCTTTTGGTTTTTTAATTCCACGGTAATTTGCAACCACATGCAGGGCGATTGGTATAATTGCCAAGATTGAAGATGCGGACTCTCTCAAATGTTTGGATGACATTATACGTGTCTCGGATGGAGTAATGGTTGCAAGAGGAGACCTGGGTGCGCAGATGCCTCTGGATCTGGTTCCATCTGTGCAACAAGATGTCGTAGATGCTTGTCGCAACCTTAACAAGCCTGTGATTGTTGCATCACAGCTACTGGAGTCAATGATCGAGTATCCTACACCCACTCGAGCAGAGGTAGGGCTTCTCTTTCATTTCGGTTGATATTTTCATCGAACATGTAGGCTAAGTGAAGTTCTATGTGTATGTATTGCCGTTCATGTTCGTCCCTGAAACATTCAGTCCCTATTCTGATATGCTTTTATATCTCAAAGTGCCTCTTCCGCTTTTTCCTTGACAAGTCTGCGGTCGTTTACTTATCTCTGCCTTTCTTTTCGACCTTTCCCGCAGCTTCATCTGTGTTCAGGAGGTTCTGTTCAATTCAGTCATAGTGTGTCGATCTTGTCAATTGCAGGTGGCAGATGTATCGAATGCTGTGAGGCAAAAGGCTGATGCCCTGATGCTGTCTGGCGAGTCAGCCATGGGCCTGCATCCTCAAAAGGCTATTGAGGTCTTACGGGGAGTAAGTCTGCGCATGGAGCAATGGAGTCGTGAGGAAGGCCATGCTGAGGCGGTTCCGTTACCAGAGATTTCGACCACTGAAACTGGAAGAACGTCCGAACAGATATGCAACTCTGCGGCTCAGATTGGTACGCTCTTGATATCTTCATTAATATCTGTCAAGTTACTCATTTTGTTTTCAGTCGTGGACAAGGAAAAAAAAATCTCATGATTAAGCATCACTATCCCATGGTTGACTACTTTGGCGTCCTTCAGGACCTCAAGGATGCTAAAGTCGTCATCAAAGTTATCAAAGTGGTGCCAAACTTAGCCAGAAATAAGACCACTGGATTACTGCGAATGAATAACGATGCATTACTCTTCCGAAAAGGCCATTGAGGTCTTAGGAGTAATGCGGCGTTATTCCTTTACAGTAATCCAGTGGTTTTGTTTCTCGCTAGGTTTGGCACCACTCGGATAATACTATTAGGAGCTGACTGAGCTCCCTTGGAATCGATGAAGAGAGAGTCAAGAAAAAGAATGCAGACTCTTTTTGTGCACAACCTTGAGCTCTTGTTATGAAGGTGGGCGTGGCTCATGTTAAATGAAGTGTTTCCTTTCATCCAGTCCTTCGTTAACATCTTTACCTGTGGACTCGTACTCTATTTGGTGGGATGTTGATAAATTACCATCGCCTGGAGTTTGTCGTTACTCTAGCTACTTTTGAAAAATGAAGAAGAATACCCTCTTTCGCTTGTGTTGCACTGAACTTTGTTAGGATGCTGATCAACTCTGTGGTTGTACAGCCAACAAGTTAGGAGCGGATGCCATATTTGTGTACACACGCCGAGGCTACATGGCATCCTTGCTTTCAAGAAATCGCCCAGATTGCCCCATCTTCGCGTTTACTGAATCAACCGATGTCATGCGGCGCATGGACCTGAAATGGGGCGTCACTCCTTTCCAATTCCCTTTCAGAAAAGACTTGGAGAGTAACCTTCTGCAGTCTGTGGCTCTTTTGAAGGCTCACGGAATGGTGAGACCTGGGAACCTTGTGGTTGCTGTTTCTGACGTCTCCTCATCCTCGCAATCGGGAATACTGCAATCGGTTCAAGTCCACATCGTATCTTGATATACTCTGATTGCTTAGAAGTTCCAATCTATAGTTTGGTCTCTCTTTGAGCTTGAGGAACTTCCTCCTCAGAAAATTTTCGCCTCATGGCATGAATCACGCTAGCAAGATCTTCGTTAGACATGGTCCATCATTTGAAGAATCTGAAGAGGGGGTTCGGTTTGAGCTTGCAATATATGCAGTATGGAAGCCTTCGAAAATCATAATTTGCCAAGCTCGTATGGTGCATAGCAAGATTTTGAACAGGGACGAATACGTCCTCCACAAGTACGAAACCTTCGTGTTTCATTTTCTTGACTGACCAAAGGATAAAAAATATGGTGGATGCATTCGTTTTTCTGAAAGAACTTTCTACAACAGGGATGAGTACTAAGCAAATGGCGGGTATGGAAACATTATGCTGTGAATAAAACAATTTGAAAAGCAGTTCTGTTTCTCATAGATGGTCAAATTACTAAAATTCATTTTCCTTTGGAAATAAGGCAGGTTGTGACTGGGTAGGTCACTTTTGTTACTTATACCCAATTACGGTAGTTGCAGCTGGTTTTCGGAGACTGGTGAAAGTGTCCGAAAGAGAAATGTGGAGACGGCCCCGTCAGCCTCAGGAAAACTTTGTGGAGACAATCGAATTCTTCATTATTGAATGGAACTCAGGAATTTATTCTGCAAAGTTTTCTTGTATGAAATTTTGAGTAATCAGTTGAATTGTCTTCATTGCTCTATAAGAATTGTTCTAATTTCCATGCAAAAGTCGTGCTTATCAAGATTTAGAGTACAGTACAGGTCCAATAACCTGACGAGTTTTTCTTCCAAGGCAGATAGATGCAGCTAGCAAAAAGTTAATGAACTTCTTGAAGCTCTAGCACACTAAATAATGGACAGATTTCTGAATTGCAAATTGGGTTGGAATCATAGTGAAGAGTACCTTGAATATCATACAATAACTTTTAAAGAAGTAGAGGCAAGCTCATGGTATGAAGAAGTTAGTTTGGCTTTCCAATTCCCTATTGATAGAGAATTTTTGGAAGATAGTCAAAGACTTGTTGACACTAGAGTAAACCAATGAACTAGCAAAAAAATAATACAAACAATTCAAGAAGAATTAGTGGATGAAGTAACTATTTAGCAATTGCAAATGGGCATTTCTAACATGCCCATTTAAATGCAAGCTATAATTTTAACAAAGAGTGACAATACTAAATGGTTGATAAAGTATAGAAAAGATCAAAATTGTTGTATGATTTTGAAATTCACATGTATATATTTATCATGATGATCAAATACTCTTCACTACAATCCCAACTCAATTTGTGGTTTGAAAATTTGTCCATTTTTTAATATGCTAAAGCTTCTTGAAGTTCAAGAAATTTTTGTTGGATCTACTTGGGAACAACATACTTAAGATTATTGGACCCAACTCTGCATGTTATTAGAATATATGTCATGAGTTTATGTCATGTATGAACTTCATCATTATACCAAGCCAAGTTCTAGAAGGTTTTTATAATGGTGAATACAAAAAACTAAAGGTTTGTTTCCACCTGGCCTTATAGAAGGACCTCCATCAACATTCAAAATTGGTCGGTACATGGATGACTTTTTAAGTTACTATAGAGATGAAGATTGAACCTATCAGTTGAAAAATTGAAACATTTTTGAGTGACCACCTTAGTCATAGGTCAATGCCCTTTTAGGACTAGGTGCTAATACCCTTTAACCTTGTAAAAATGGGTCGGTTACTGTGAAAATCATCTTTGGGGGTATAGTGTGTATCATCTACTTGAAAAATTCCAAAAGCACTCATTGGAAGTCAAACTATTGTGCAAAACCTCCCCTTCTCGTACAATATTGCAAGAGTGAACATATGCACTTCAATCTTAAATAGAAGGATTTTCTATCATCGATTATTTGCAATGTCCTTGTAGGGCTTACCTTAGAAAGATGCATCTCCCCATGACCAAGGTAGTCACCAAAATACTTTGATTATTGAACCAAAAGGTGCATTGTTTGTAAAACCATCTATCCATCAACCTTTTAGGTCCTCAATGTTCTTCGAGGATTAACTTAACTTTCCTCAAAGCCTTCCTTTCTACACTGCAATAAGCAACCAAACATGGGAGCTGACCAAACTTGTGTACATAATTACTTGCTATTCGTACATATTACTTGTAAGTTAAGCTTAATACTCAATAGGGAGACATAGTGCTTCATGAAGAGCTTCAATAAAAGAAACACTCACAATCATTCAAGCCACAACCCTATACAATTATAACTTAGTGATCGCAAAACCCCAATCAGGTTTGTGAAACTGAAACCAAGTTTTTAGGATATATGGTAGGTACACCCAAATGTGCCATTGATCTTAAACCGCCATCTATACTATGTGTACATCTCCAAAGTCAGTTTTGGAAGAACCTATGTCGAAGAATCGCTTTTAGAACCTAACTTTGTTCCTTAATAACTTTTGCATACATGATCCAAATGTCACATTCTCTGGTGTGTTGGAACCTCCTTTCACTTACCAACAAGAACACATGAAAATCTGACTAGTCTAATAATAAAAAAAACAGGCTTGGTAGCTAAAAGTGGTGGTTTGGGGAGTACCCACCTTAGACCATTTTGAATTGAAGTGCAGGCTGGTTTCCCAGTTTCTTCAAACTTAAGTTATGTACAGAAACTTCTTTTGAAATGGATAGAATTGTGAGTAATGATCCACCATGTGCACCGAACATTCCAGAGTGCCGAAGATGACTGGTTGTGCAGTCTCACTGTTGGTTGGTGGAACTGTGGCAGATTCAGAACGAGGGAATCTTCCTCACTCTCAAAATTCCATAACATTGTACACTATCTTACACCATAAAAAGTGAAAATAGGTTGCTTAATAGTTAGGTTGCCGTACCCAAAGATAGTTACTTTACAAGCCATCAAAGCCAACCAATATTTCTACAGATATTTTCATTTGTACATAGGGAGGTTCATGAGTCCCAATTACATTCAACAACCCCTAATTCAAAAGTAGTGTATTCGTGTACAATAACAATAAATAATCACATAATGTCATAGGTTGAGAAATGAGTGTGGGGCAACTTAATTTCACTTTGGGAGGCAACTCATTCCTGACCAACACGCCAATTTTGGCAATGTAGGTTGTTTTCTCTCTTTTCTGTACAAAAGAATAAGTGGCAATTATTTATGGTGCAATTCCCAATGTAGTTGTGGCACATTATGATTGGCTAACAAGACTCTCAATATTACAACTAGCCCTTGGTTGGAAAGAAGAAGGTCTTTATCACCATTATGAAAGAAAGTCCGTCTTCCACTAAAAAATTCTCAATAAATTCTACGTTGCGGAAAAAAAATCTGGAAATTATGCAAACCTTTTGTTGCCTATCTCTACAGATAAGAAAATTTACCCTTTTGAAGAAACCCCATTAGAAGAGTTTTGGAAGGGTAGGAGGGCTATTTTAGGGCTTGTTCTCCCACAATTTAAAAACACCAAGCTGTCAAAAAAAAATTTAACTCTTAAAACGTAAAAATATTGAACAAAACAATTTAATTTAAATTTTTAAAAATATAAATTTTTAAAAAATGACATGATAGTCGTTATGCCACTTCAGGCAATAGCTGCCATGAGTTCCGACAGGCTGAAAATCCTAGGGAACTCACAACCCTCCAAACTAGGTGAATCTCTTCTAATCACCATGCAAATACCAGGAACTGCTTAAGTGGTTAGGAATGGGTTGCCTCCCTTATTTACCGAGCCAATGGTCCTCCCCACGCTGCGGAAAGTACTATGCTTTCTTAGATATTTTGGATGGACTTAACAGTTAGTTAATGCAAAGATTGAGGTTAGTTGAGGAGCCATAGAAGACCATTTTGTTCACTGTCAGAGGGTCTCCTTCTCAAGGACACAAAAGGGACCCTTGCCTCATTCATTGGTAAACAATGTTTCTGTTGTGGCAAGCAACATGGTGGCCGGTCTTTGCGAATGGAACACTCCACTGCAGGCATTCAAGACCGGAAACTGCTTTCAATCTCCAGGAATCTTCGCGTTGCAACGAAAGGGACGTCTGGAAGAATGGACTCAGGAATGTTGTACTTGTTTGTGGAATGTTGAATGTTGGCTCGGCGATAACATACAGTGAAGAAAAGCAAGGTAGTAGGTCCATAAATCAACCATTTAAGAGCTGGAACTGATTTTGGAGAGGTGGAACTTCTTACAATATTTTTTTTTAGTGAATTTTCCTTGAAAGAAAAGTGGAATTGGCATCTAACCCAAGTCGTTTCATATTATTTGGAGCTCTGTGAAATTAGTTATGAAATTTTGAAGTTGAATGACATAGGCCTCTAAAATTGCCCACCTCCTAAAATGTACATTGCTTGTACATTGCTTATACATTGCTAAAGGCTACAAAAAAAGCAACATGTACAAATAGAGTACGTTTGAGGAGGTGGGTGATTTTAGAGCATGTGCACTTTTGGAACCTCCTACTTTAGTGGTTCTAAGTGCAACGGCCTCCAAATGCTAGGTGAAAATAGACCTTTCATTAAGAGTTGTTGGGACCAAACGACTTTGAAATTTCTTCTAAGAACTTGAGGTAGGGTCACGCATAAAAAGATACTTCCCTATGTATATAGTCAATACTTCACCAAACTTTAAAGCTAACTACATAATTTAAAAGTTATGAAAGAGGAACAAAAGTATTACATTTTGAGGCATATCAAATAAAGAGAAGTCTATAATAGATAGTAATAAAGTTAAGAAATGATAAATTGAAGCCATGGTTAAAACGCTTTGGAAGTTGTTTTAAATCTAGCACCAATCAACTATCAATTTAATACTAATTCATTTTCAATCTACAAGATGCTTGCTTAATGTAAGGCACTCTTAGGTTTTAACCTCTAAAAGACCAAACAATTGTTTTTGACAACATAGCAATTTTGAGTATCTCACTACAAATGGAATTTGAAATTTTGAAATTTGAAATTTTTACACAACATGGAGATGAGGCTCAACAATTTTTGTAACTTTTTATTACATAATTAAAAAATTATTGAATGATATATAGTTTATTTCTCAACTAGGGCAACCCAGGCGGATTTTTAAAATCACTTTCTTTAGAAATAAAAATTTGAAATTGGTTTAATAGATTTATATGTACATGGAAAGTTTTGAATCATTCCAATTTAATTAATGACATGAAAGCTTTGAGGAATTTTAGTTTGTGAACACTTATAGATTCTCTATTCTAAAATTAACTTTGAAGTCCTTTATTTTAACTCAATTCTCAATATGTTTAAAAAGAAATGAAATCATAGGATGTAGATTGTCTATTATAACATTAAAATAATTGGAATTGTCATTTTAAAATTCTTTAACTAAATTATTAAAAATTTAGTGTTTTTAATCATTTTGTAATTCTTTCTACTTACTATTTTTCCCATATGTTGTACTATTACAAATTATCTAAAATATTTCAAGAATGTATCCAACTTGCCTTGAAGAATGAATCCAAAGAAGCACCACCATTTTGAAGATTTTTTCATACAAATGTGACCTTGTGAAGTATAGCTGCCTAGTTCTCCACAAGGCCCAAAAGGATTTCTTTCAATTCAAATACTAATATCTTGCAATCCACATGGTTAAAAATTCTGAAATTTTTTCCACATCTTTTCAAACTAGCATACTATATTTAATGAGACCCATTTTTTCCCTAAAATTTGGTACTTATACTAAAAATGGCAGTTTTGGAGAGTTTTTGGTGAAAACATAGTTTAAATTCTTTAGGGGTTGAAGAACAGTTTAGAGCTAAAACAATGTTGTTGGATGTTGATGAATATGTCACATTCCTTGGGAATTATAGGTGCAAAATTGTGCTTGGTAGAGTAGGTAAAAGGATGGTAGGGCAATGGCTTACACCTCAAATTTTAATACATTTCTTCCTCTTTTTTAAAATTTTAGGATATTTAAAAGATTTTTTAACTTTTTTAACTTTTGGTGGATAATTGACTTCATGGAAAAGTTCCAAGTGAAGAATGGAATTTTTCATCTACATCTCTTTTGTAAAACAAACTCACACCTAATGGGCATGTCATGATTGAGATTATCCTATCTTCAACAATTTAATGTGCTCCCACCATCAAAACCCTAATATCCTTTTGATTTTGCAATCTTGAAAAGATGAAGTATGAATAAAAATAAGTGAAGAATGTTATGAGAGTGAAACTAGTGTAATAATAACAGAATTACAATAAAGTTCAAGCGACAATATGGCTATCCCTTGGAGGTTTCCTACAAATTTGTTTCAAATCATTTGTTTAAAGTGGTGCAATTACTCAAGTACTACAAAGAAGTTATAATGTATTGTACCTTACTAGTAGCTTCAGTAGAAAATAATTCTTGTATAATTCTTTAAGAAATTGTCCTTATGTCTTGTTTAATATTTGGAAATTATAATCAATTGAAGAAAAATTATAATATCCTTCTTTAGGGACATGTGTTGACCATTTTTGACAAGTCTATCTCAATATTCTATGTATTTTATCAATAGATAACGTCTTGTCCACTTGGAAACCGTTAAATGAGCTATCTCAAACCTTGCAAGATGCCCATACCTTATTTGGTTTTAAATGGTTGCCTAAATAACATAGATTAAATTTTGGTCTTGTCTAATCTTTTTTTGGACTTTAATTAAATATTTGACCGGCACTAAAGTATCAAAGTTGCTAGTAAAGTATGGCATCGTCTTTTATGTTGCACATGCCAACATGACATGTGTTGATTATAAGGATAGCATTTGAGATTTTGAAAGGAGCTCTTATTTTACAATTGAAGTCTATTTTGAAGCTTGGAATTTATTGTAATGCACATGTAGATGAACTGAAGGAAAAATATTGACATGGAGAGAAACCAATAAACATGTAAGTAATAAATGCAATAGAAAGTAAAAAAATTATTTTTTAAGCATCTTCTATAATAAATTCAAGACAACAACAATTGAAAATTTTTCGTTTATTTTTTCTTGAAATATATTATTGTTTACATTGGAAGCTTTTATTGAGGGTTTAATTGATTCTATTTCAATTAGTGATTTGAAAATTATAAAGAGTCTTAATATGTAGACAAAAACAACATTTTCAAGAAATAAATAAAGTGCATGATTTTTTTTTAATTCAATTTTTACAATTTTCTAAAACAAAAGGACTGTAGGGTACAGAATGCTTTGCTACAACAATCTCATTGTAAGGATTGATGTGTTTCCTCCTCATTTTATAACTATTAACTAATTAACTCTTTTTTCCATCTTATATCTACTTCTACCTAATCAATTTATTCATCTATGAAAAGCTTTAGTTTCTAAATTTTCAACTCAATTCACCTCTATAAAGATACAAACCTTAGCACTATATAGTATAAATTCTTTTAAGCTAATTGGATTCAATTCTAAAAACTAATATGGCAAGGTTAAAATTTTTTTTCACTTGAACACTTATATCTTACAATCTATTTAGTCAAAATTTCTTAGTTTTTTAGACATTTTTATAGAAATCTAATGCAAGATGTCACAATTGAAAATGGAAGGAAAAAAAAGTGTGAGTTGTAGTTCTTTGTACTAAAAATGACTAAAAGTGAAGTGATTTTTGGTGAAAAATATTCTTGAAGCTTTAGTAATTAACCCTTGAAGTTCCTTGACTATGTTTTTGCCAAAAACACTCCAAAACTGCCATTTCTTGCACAAGTTTCAAAATTTAGAAAAAAAACATTTTGGGACACATGTAACCATAGTATCTTGTAGACTAGTTTGAGTAAACTAGTTGTAGTAAACTAGTTTGAGAAGATGTTAAGAAAATTCAGAAATTTCCACCATGTAGATTGCAAGATATTAGCATTCGAAGTGACAAAAATCATTTTTTTGTCTTTGCAAAAAACTGGGCAATTGAACTTTACAAGCTCAAATTTGTATGAAAAAATGTTCAAAATGATTGCAACTCATTGGATTCATTCTTCAAGGCATGTTGGATACATGCTTGAAAAATTTCAGATCATTTGGAATTGTACAACATATAGGAAAAAAATAGTAAGTAGGTAGTAGTAGAGAATGATTCAAAATACTAAATTATTAAGAATTGAAATATGGAATTAGAAAATGTCAATCCCAATGGTTGAAATGTTGTAATAAACAATTTACATCCTAGGTTGAAAATTGGGTAAGATAAAGGATTTCAAAGTTTATTTTAGAGTAGGAAATCCATAATTGCCCGCAAACAAAAAATCCTCATAGCTTTTGACGCATTGATCAAAATGGAATTATTCAAAGCCTTCCTTGTATATATTAATCTAAAAAAAGAATTTCAAATTTTGATTGTTGAAAAAAATGAATTTTTCAGATTTGCCCAAAGCACCTGAGTTGAGAAACAAACTACATACTAGGCTATAACTTTTTACTCTTATTTTCGAATGTCACGAAATTTGTTGCATATGAAAGATATTCCTCGTCTACACCTTTTTTTACAATTTCAACCTTAAATATGCAAATTTTTGGTCACAATGGCTTGCCCCAAATTTTTATACAACCAAAAAATACAATTCGATCCTTAGGGATTAACAAGATCAAAGCGTTGAGATTGTCTTGGTAACATGAAAGTGTAGCCTCATTATAAAATGACATCTTTCTCCTATGATTGGGCATGTTTTGTATTTTATAGATTGTTAACATAAAAAATTCTTGATTAAATAGATTTAATAGTAAAGGTTTTCCCTAGTTGTAACAATGGTGTCAAAAGAAGGTTTAACTAAAAATAATAATAAAAAAACAAACTCCAACTCCATCATATCTACATTTTAGTACTCTTGGGAATTTTGTCATGTTTTTTTTTCAAAACCTTAGCTCTTGGTCATGCAATGCACACACTTTGCAATTAACACCAATTTTAAAATTATAAAAGACTTGCAATTGAACTAACTAAGGTAAACATACCCTAAAAACCACTTTTGCTATTATGCCTAATTACTATTATTAGACTTTCATAATTTCTTGTTGGCAAGTGAAAGGAGGTTCCAATGCAACATTTGGATACTATATGCAAAAGTTATGAAAAGTAAAGTTCTTTTAGAAGAAGTTTTTAAAATTGTTAACTTTCTTCTACATAGGTACATTATTGATTTTAGAGATGTACCTCAAATGATGATTGCAATTTGGGATCAATGACCCATTTGGGTTGCTAGCACACTCTCTTTTCTTTTCTAGCACATTCAATTCGACCATCTCGATTAAAGGAATCTCATCTCAAAGGTTTCTCAAATGAATCTCCGATGTTGTTCAGAAACTTGCAAAGTTGGAAAATTTCAATTGCCCTTGCAAAATTATCATTAGTTTTTGTTATTTTCATTTTAAGTATTTTGGACCTTTGAATGAATCTATGCAACAAATACAACAAATAGAAGAAAATGATGATGGAAGTCAAAATATAATTTACACCATCCAATCATATGGTAATCATATTGGTAATTTGAGGTAATCTTAATCCAAAAAATGAAGTAGTTGGTTATTGAAACGTCAGCAACTCTTGTCAATACTGCAAAATGAATCATATTTTATTTTCATATCTTTATACCAGTATCACTCCCACTCAACGGTCACGTCTAAGTACCTTACACATAGGTTAATTTTGGCACTTTGCTATTGAAATAGTTTAGTTTTTGAAGTTTTGAACCCTCCATTTTGTACTTGATTTATCTACATTTTATACCTACCTTTGTGAATTTGGGGCTTCTAATTGCTAATATGAATTCAAAATTCGCAAATTTTATTATTTATGGCAAATAAAAAGTTCCTACATTTTTCCCAACTAGGAGTAAAACGCAAGGCAAAGTGCCAAAGTGGTCCCTGCATTTGGCTCCTTGCACTAGTATAGATGCAATTCCACTATGCCGCTCTCATATTGAAAAACAAGACATTGCGTACAATAGGAGGGGCCATGTCAAAAAATGCATTGGAAATGTTTTAATATTTGTTTTATGAACGATTTTTTTTTTAAGTATATTATATTCTAAACAAAAAGAAAAGGCAATTTGTTGGTTGTGTCCTTTAGACATGGCATTGATTCTTTGATTTCTGAATTTGAGTTTCCAAATCCTATTTACAATTGCATTCACATTGAATAACACGGTTAGAGTTTGCTTGGAGTAGACAAAGCCTCATCATCACATTGATACATCATTCTTGTTTATATTCCTCTTCAATTCTACTTTGTGACCCTCTAAAAATAAATGCCATAGCCACCTAACAACTTGACCATCCCACAAACATGTTAGAAAAGTTGGAATATATTTGAAACAACAATACAACAACATTGCAAGTGAACCTCAATTTCCATGTACTCAACTTGTACAATCACTAAGGCGAAGAAAATAAATGGCATAGATTAGAGGACAAGCAAGTCTTGAGCATTGAAAATGTTACAAAACCAACATGATAAATATATATGAGGTTATGCACACTTCTAATTGCTACAAATCACAAGTCAATAAAGTTTCTATTAACCCCTAAAGTCCCAAGGCCATTTTTCTATCAAAAATCACTCAAAACTACCATTTTTGTTGCATTCATTTAAGAAATTTTTTTTTTTTTTAGAATCTAATTGTAGGATCTTGTACTTCACTTTTCTTAGCTCATGTGGTAAAAAATTCATGAAGTTTGACCGCATAGATTGGAAGATATTAGCATGCAAAGTTGAAAAAAAAAGTTTTTTTGAATATTAGCCTGCAATTTTAGACGACTTTGATCACCATTTGTGGAATTCTTTTGCACTATAGACTTTGAATTCAAAAAAAAATTATATTGAGAAATCGAGTTGAAATTTTAGAAAAAAAATTCAAAAAAACCACTTGATTTTCATTCTTTAAAATACTATTAAGTAGAAGTAGGTCCAAGATTGAAAAAAAAACTAAATTGTTAATAGCTCCAAGATGGGATTGAAAGACAATATTTTCAATAGTGAGATTGTTTTAGCAAGCAAACACAACATTCTAAGAAAATAAATTGTGAAAAATTGTGAAAATTGCATTTAGAAAAGAATTCTACTACTTATTTTTTTAAGAAGTTGCTTAGGTTGCCTGAAAAACAAGATTGTCCTTAACTTTCTCATTATTAGTCCAAATAAAATGAATCAAAGCTTTGCATGTAGACAAATTTATAAAATTTCTATAATAAAAAATTGAATTTATTTTGATTTTTTGTGATTTTTTTATGCTGCCCATCGAGTTCAGTTTTAGGCTTTTTGTAGTATAATTTCTACTCCCGGGCACCAATTGAAGTAAAAGTTATATTCCCACAAAGCTAATCACTTTTTCTATATTGTGGGAAAGTTTTAAAAAAATTCACTAAAAATTATAGTCACAAGAACCTACTTGAAATCTAATTTGTCCCTCGAGGAGACAATGGGACTTTAGGGATTAAATGAAAAGATTTGTTTTAACCCCTAGAATCCTATAGTCCACTTCAACAAAAAAATGGATTTTGGGTAGGCTTTTACAATCTCATTTTTGTCGTGATTTATTAAAACATTTTTGAAGACCAGAAAATCCAATATTTTTCTAGGAATATAATTTTCAACTGAATTGGTGCTCAAGAGCAAAAGTTATGCCACTCTAAGCCCAAAGGCTGGGTTATTAGGAACCCAAAAAATCACAAAAAGTCAAAATAAAAATTTTGTATTTTTTTCCCTCATAGAAAGTATCTTTATCTATATAAAAAGATTTGATTCATTCTATCTAGACTAAAGAGTAAAGATGAGGAAGTTATAGACAACCTTGTTTTTCAAGCAATCTAAGCACTTTCTTGAAAATATTACCTATAGGATTCATTTTTTTAACTCAATTTTTACAATATAAAAAAAGAAACACAACATAATTTAGTTTGCTATCTAGAACAATCTCACAATTTGGATTATGGTGTTTCAATTCCATCTTAAAACTATTTAGTTTTTCCTTCAATCTTGTGCCTACTTCTACTTAGTTAATGATTTTTTAAAGAATGAAAATTAAGTTTGTTTGTTTTTGAAATTCCTATATTTTCACCTCAATTCTTCAATATAAATTCTTCTAATTCAATATTGGTGGTGCAAAAATGCTAAGCTAAATAAATTCAAAGCTTTAAAACCTACTCAAGTAAGGTGCAAAAAAACTATTTTCTTCACTTCAAACGCAAATATCTTACAATCTACAAAGTCAAATCTTGAAAATTCTTTGATATATTTTTATACTAGTCCAATACAAGATCCTATAGTTAGATATGCAAAAAGTAATTAAATAAAATTCTAATGATTTTTGCACTTTGCTATAGAAATGGCATTTTTCAATGTAATTTGATTAAAAAATAAAAGCCTTGGGATTGTAGGGGTTGATTATGTTAAATTGGTAAATAAAAATGAATTCCAACACAATTTATGACGCATTATTTGGACAATGTAGAATAAATTAATTTTCTTAACCCTAGTACTAGGTGTATCATAAATTGACCAAAGTTCTTATATTTAAATCTTATATGTTCTCAAAATTGATGTCTTCAATTTAGGTAAGAATCTAAATGTAATGTTTTTTTGGTTAATAATGGTTTTAAATGTACTTCCCTACAAGTATAAGTAGAAAGGTTGGAACTAGTATAAAACCAGTGAAATTTTGGATTGGGATTGCAACTAAGGTCAATTTTGAACCTCAAGTAAATGAGGTAATAGAGGCTTTTCCCAAGGGACATGGCCTAATAAATGAAATTCATAGTTGTGGTGTTGAACAATATAATGGTTGGATCTTCTTACTACACTCATTTGTCCTATAAGTGTGTGTGAAACTATTTTACCAAAGTTTTTACATGCTTATCTTTGGCCCTTAGGTCCTAAGGTAGTGAGTTGTATTTCTTCCTTTAAGCAATGGGCTTGCCTGTTTTGTTAAAAATTAAAAAAAAAAAAATTGTACCAAAGTTATACTATTTTTAATTTGTAGAGGATAAAACATTATTGTAGTGTCTTCATTTTAAAAATAGAGTGATTCCATATAGAATTGTCTTAGTGATCACAAGCAAGTATACTTATATTATGTAAGTGCACAATGTCACAATCCATCAATACGTTCTTGTCTAAATGAACTGTCATAGTTTTAGTCATAGAAATTTTCATCCAGAAATTTGGAAGTATTGTTGATTTTAAAATTTAGTTGTAATAAATTAAATACTAGTTTTTTTGTGCAATGAAGTGCTGCAAAAGTTACAACACTTATGCTGCTAATACAACTTCTTATATATGCAAGTAAGAATCAACTAGATGTTGAGCTTTGGTATAAAGTATTTACATATAATAGATTAATAATTAGTTCAATTTTCTTGTCCCATATTCTACAATTCTATACATTTTGTTTCTTCATCTACTTTGTACAAATTGCTATGACTACTTACTAAAGATGTAGAATAAGGGCATTGTCACACAAACTTTGAAATCTTATTTTTTGCAATTTTTTGATGAAAAATAAATAATTTATGCTAGAATTTCTTTTAGTTTCTTGTCACCATGAAAATGAATTGATGCAAACAAGCAACTTTTGTTGTTGTTGGCAACTCCTTCCAATCCTATTTTTTCTTCTAAAACCAATACCTTGGCATATTAAATTACCAAAGGTTTTTGTACTCTTGCACCTATACTATCTGTTGCATTTTGATACAATACTTGTGATTTTTTTTGGAGTGCTTTAAAATTAGAAAAATGTTTTAAGAAATATATTGAAAAAATTTATAGCAAGTAGAGATTTGAATAAGAACTTCTACATTCATTTTTTGGAATTTTCAAAGACTCATCTTAATCATGTATTATTTTGTATGTTAATATGTAGAATAAGAAGTAAAGGATAGAGATTAATCTCTAAAATCCCCTAGACCTTTTTTCATCAAATTTCACTAAAAATTTCCATTCCTATTGCAAAGTGTAGAAAACTTTTATTAAATTTTTATTTTTTGTATATCTAATAGTTGAATCTTGCATTGGACTAGTATAAAAATGTCTGGAAGAAATTTCAAAAATTTTGACAACAAGGAGTGCAAGTCATTTGCATTTGAAGAGAAGAAAATTCTTATTTGTACCTTGTTTGCCTAGATCTTAATCCCTAAAGTCCCACTAGGTCTTTTTTCCATCAAAAACCACTCAAAATTGTCGTTTCCATTGCAAAGAGCAAAAAAATTTAATTAAGTTTTTTTCATATCTAACTATAGGATTTTGTACTAGACTTGTTTAAGAATGTGTGGAAGAAATTTCAAAAACTTTGATTGTCTAGATTGCAAGATATTTGCATTTAAAGTGAAGAAAACAAATTATTTTGCACCTTACTTGACAAGATTTTTTGGCTTTGAATTTTATTAAATTTAAAAAAAAATTGCAATACTGATTTTGAATTTCTAATTTTTTATATTGAAGAATTGAATTGAAAAATAAGAAACTTACCTTAATCCCTAAAAAAATTTGACAAGTAGAAGTAGAGTCAAAATTAAAGGAAAAACTAAACTATTAATAGCTATAAGGTGGAATTGAAACATGCTGATTTCTAAAGTGAGATTCTTCTAGCAAAAAAATTTACCCTTGTGAATTTTTTTTTTAAGAATTATAAAACTTGAATTCAAAAATGAATACTACAAGTTATTTTTTCAAAAATATACTTTAATTGCTTGAAAAAAAGATTGTCAATAACTTTCACATAACGAATCAAAATGAAATGAAATAAAGCTTTCCATCTAGATAAAAATATAATCTATGAAGAAAAGAAAATTAAAAATTTATTTTTAAGTTTTTATGGTTGTTTGTTATGCATGTTGAACTAAAATATAAGCTTATTGTGCTATAATTTTTTCTCCTAGACACCAATTGAAATAGAAATATATTTCTAAAAAACTCATGTGTATTTCTATTTTGACAAAAAATTTCAAGAAATCATGTCAAATATTCATGGTTGTCATACTAGACAAGTTACTATTCATTTCATGTCCTGTAGGACAAGTTATTATTCATCAAATGTACCTCTTAGGTACATTTGATGAATAATAACTTGTCCTACAGGACATGAAATGAATAGTAACTTGTCCAATATGACAACCATGCAAATATTAAGATAGTAGGAACCTATCTAAAATGTATTTTGTCCTTTGAAGGAACAATAGGACTTATTTTAGGGATTAAGACTTTGAATCTTCTTAGCATAAATTTTTTGCACTACATTTAAATAAATAGGGGATAATTTTTTTGAAAGTCAACTATAAAATTGAGTCTATTCAATGAAGGAGGGGGGGGGGGGGGGGCGCTATAAGATGTCTTAGAATTGTTTCTATTGGTAACCAAAACTGGAGGCCCATCTAAGTTGACTGTAGGCAAAGAAAAAAAAAAATTCAAAAATCTTGATGTGATGTACAATTTTGAAAGCAACCTCCAATCTAGAGTTTGGAAGGTCTAGGAATGTCTACAATTTTTGCAAAGCTAGAGGTTGGAGGTTCAAAGTTGAATCCCTCCATCTCTCCAATGGAAATGGGCTCTTAGAAATCATGTTGGAGTGTTAAGTGTCTTAATGGTCATATTGGACTTTTTAAAGGCCATATTGGATGTCTTAGAGATCATGTTGAATGTCTTAAAGATTATGTTGAACATCTTAAAGGTCATGTTGGATGTTGTAGTGGTCATATTCGACTTCTCAGAGGTCATGGTGGATATCTTAAAAATCATGTTGGACATCTTAGAAGTCATATTGGATGTCTTAAAGGTCATGTTGGATGTCGTAGTGGTCACATTCAATCTCTTAGAGGCCATGTTGGACATCTTAGTGATCATGTTGGACATATTAGAGGTCATATTGGACTTCTTAGAGGTCGTGTTTAGCCATCTTGGAGGTATTGGAGAGGACAACCCTGGGTTGTCCACAGCTTTTGTCTTTTGAATTAGTTCGTGATTTGATCCACGTCAGGATTGACCAGCTCGCCATACACCGAGAATCCGAGATTATATATAATGGATTTGCACCAGCATCCGGAAACTGCAGCAGCAAATTCTCTGTTCGATTCACTGCACATTTCCACTTCCGATAGCAACGAAGTACCGTAACTTGTAGTCGCGCAGGCGTTTTACACCGCGAGCAACGCCGCGAATCTGCCACTACTGCCATCCCGGCCCTACAGTTGGTGTTCCCACATCCTACAGCGCCGCCGGCTACAGTAAACCGGATGCCCTTTCCAGCAGGATCAGGCGCAACAGAATATCCCTTTTCGCTGCCGTGCATCCGATCCAATCCCCACAGTAAACTTTCTGTTCTCAATGCAAGTGGTGTCGGGGTAACTGGTAATAAGTTGTCCTTCCCAATGTGCTGCAACTGCACAACTGATCTGAAATTCTGAACTCACCTGCAAGTGGTGATTTTCAATCTAAAAGTCAGTCCAGCTCTGTCGATCGATGCCCTATTTCAGTTAGGTACAGTGTTGAGTGTGTCCCACAAGGGGCCGGGCTTGGGCTGCCGAATACCAATTATAAATTTACGAACAGCTCAATGCAAGCTAGAGGGCACGAGTGTAACTGTAACTGTATCATAAACGGCTTCGTCGCAAGTGGTAAGAGTCCACACCACTGCTGTGATCGATTCAAGTGATCTCAAGGTTGCCGATGCACCGGCCCAGCTGGATCGAAGTCAATCCCAAGTTGGATTGCCTGAATCTGACTGTGTACAACAGTGCCGCAATCCATTACCGATTACCATATGTGAACAGTGTAGTGTGCACCTGGTGTATGAACAGTGTGGTGACGGTGTGAAAATTGGAGTCTCCTGAAAATCAGTTTCACCACAGTATTGTTTTTTTGTTTTTTTTCTGGGGGAGGGGGGGGGATTAGTGCTGTACAGTACAATGTGTGATATCTCAACTTGCACTTATTTAATATGGTTTGACTTTGGTATGGTGGTGCCACGTGTAGCAATAGGTAAAATCAGTGTAGTCAAGTGGTCAATGTAGTTGTTTTGGGGTGTTGCCAAATCGATCTATGTGATGAAGTATAACATTGAATCTTCTACTTATATAATTTAAAAAAAAAAATCCATCTATTTGGATTATATATTTTACTTTAATCCTAGGAGGCTAGGATGGATTCATGACCAATACTTTCCCAATTAGAGTATGAATGGAACTTGATAAGCTTCATTTCATTAGTTGAACTCAAATTCAAAAAATATCATTAACATGGATTTCGTTAAATTGGCGGGATTTTGTTAATTTGGCACTTTCAGTAGTTCAAATTGCGTAATCTGAACCAATTTTTTCTGTACTAGAATCTACACCAATATTAGATTTTTGAAATCTACATGCTTCCTAGATATCTGAAATCTACACCATTCCTAGATTTGTTTAGATTGCTCAATGACTCAATCTAATAGCTATGGTGGTCATAGATTTTTGAAATCTAAAAATTACCTAGATGTTAGCAATGTATATGTGTCTTAGATGTGAAAGCATGCAAATGGCATATAGAATACCGCCGTTTTAACGAAATTCACCATCATTAAATACCATCCAAACATTGAAACCAAAAAAAAGTGATCAATGTTCATATAAAGAATGATAAATAATTAGTAGATAAACACATTGGTAGAAATAATTGAACCAATGTCATGTTGCAAATCCACTAATTTCGTTTGTATTGTATTCTTTTCAATTTTTTTTATTGAGTTTTGTGTGATGTACTAACAATTATCATTAAATGAGATTCAACCCCTAGAAGGGCTGTGAGTTTTGTTGCCTAAATCTTTGTTTCTAGACTTAGCACACTACCCTACAGTAGTTGTGGATGTGGCACAACGACTACCACGTCATTTTTTTTTTCAAAATAAAAAATAATTAAACAAAACTTTTTTCTCCATTTTAAAATTTTAAGAAAAAAATTCAAGAATTTTTTTTTTGATAGTGGCCATTCCTAAACTATTGGAGAAACATCGCTAGGAATAAGCCCAAATGGCCCTCTAGACCCTCCAAAACACAACTAATGATTTGTTTTTCTCAATTGAAGTTCAAGTCCAAATATCTTTCCAAGGGAGAATGGTTAACAATGTCATGTTCCCACTCCAAGTTTTTCCCTTCTAATGTGGAGGCACTCAAGCACCAATAACTAGTCATTTAATCAATTTGGTAGCACATTTTGTGTAGTATGACTTGGTGGATATTTTCTCTCATGTAAGAAGATAGGAAATATGGAGATTACTCAATTTATATTATGAACATTGAAATTACAATGCACATAAGGAGGCAAAAGAACTCTGGACCTATAAACATCTAGAGTCTTCCAATTTTGATCATTTAAGATAGTACTTTCCTAATCACTACTTCCTACTTTCTTGCTCTTTCTACTTCACATTATGTGTCATAATCTTATTAGTGGTGA